>OY796881.1:24127338-24727338 GCA_963680785.1 Diplosoma virens | reverse complement strand
TTTCATATGCCAGACATAAGTATATTGTAGTGGTGTAGCCTTTTATTTATTTGCTGATCAACATTTTGTAGGTACCTTAGATTATATATGTTAAACAATTAATATTATCCAGTGAAAATGTATAAGAATTTGACCAGAGAAATGCAAAACCATCCAGAAAGATTTCAATTCTTCCCAGCTCAGGGTCGTTCTGAGCTTTGGGAAAATATAAAAGTTGTCACTCGATGTTCTCAGTCCAACAATACTGAAACAAAGAATGCTACCACATTAAGCTCCTTGGATGGAATTGTATTTGCTACATTTGCAAATCAATTTTAAAATATGATTCGAAAACAGCGGGATCCCCGCACATTAAGCGACATGCTGAAAATTGTATGCCACATCAAAGCAAATACAAGCAACAACTGCTTACTTCCCATTTTAATAAACAAAACACTGAAGCTAAGTGAATCAGAAACACGAGCAATTAAAGACGCAAAATTGCAATTTTGCGTTCGCGGATATCATAGCTTCAGCTCATTGAAAAATGATGGCCTTAACACTCTCATACAAACATTTGTAAATATTGCTGGAAAGTATGGAGTGTTTGAGGTGAAAGATTTATTGTACAGTAGAAACACTATTTTTTTTTTTCCAGAGAAAAAGCTGCGGAAATAAAAAAACCTTTGAAGCTTACTCTTGTTGAGCCACTAGAAGCAGAATCTGTGGCTGTAACTTTAGATTTATGGACATTTAACTATTATCATAAATACAATAATAACTCCCATCTTAATGTGCATGCATTTTGGATTGAACAATCGTTTCAAATTAAGCACCAGTGTTTAGCCAACGGTCATTTTGGAACCGAACGTCATACTGCAGAAAATATTGCGAAAACTATCCAAAATATTTTATGTGAATATGGTATCGATGTTTCCACAATAACTGCAACCACAGATCATGGAGCGAATGTAGTCGCAGCTTTTCGAATTGGCATTTTGAACAATTCGGCGCGACTTGATTGCATGGCGTATAGGCTTCATACTTGCTTTACATCCATGTGGAGTCGAGCATGCATTTTAGAACAAAAATTCCTCGACTACGATAACAATGCATCAGCTCTAGCAAGGTACTGCAATCAAGCCGCAGGACTACAAGAACAACTGCCTGTGTCTATCAAAAAGGCATCCTCAACAAGAAGATGGACAGGTCTTATTGAAAGAGCTCATTCAATTAATGTGAGTTACGAAACATTGATGAGGATTCTTTCTGAACCGCACAGAGACCGTGCCCTGCTTATAGCATCGGTAAATCGAAACTTAAATTCAGAAATTCAAAAATTTATGCAACCATTTAGTAAGTTATTTAAAGTCTTGCAATTCAATTCAAAACCAACAATTAACTTTTCGGTTCTTATATACGAGTATTACAAAGCGGTTGAACTGGCTAAAAGATGCCCGACGGATAATCCTGTTATTGCAACGTTAAAAAAAGAATTTCTAATGGTTCTAAACAAATCATTTTTTGAAACGTCATTAAGAGCTCATCACTGGCTATATAGGAACGTTTCTCGATCCTCATTTTAAATGTTTTGAATTTCTGCCCGTCAGTACGGACAAAGAACTGGTGTTTAAGACAAATTGAGTCTTGAAACACATGGAGCAAGTCGCTGCTGATGTTCAGGATAGTCAAGATTTTGCTCCACCCCAAAAAAGAGTTAAATCAGAAATTTTGCAAGATCGATTTTCCGACTATTCTGCAAACAACAGCTGTAGCAATGATTCTTTCGACGCAGATAAAATTGTTCTATTGTACTTGTTATAAAATCAAAAGTTTTGTCAAAGTACTGTTAAATTATGGTGATTACTTGGAAATTTTTATAGAGAACTTGGAAACTTGATAATTTTATTAGACAAAGGCGCCGAAATTTTTTTGCTGGGGGGCAAAATTTCCAAAAATGCACTTTTTACAAAATTCATCACTTTCAACCAGTGTCCGAAATCTATTTTTATCCCAAAAATGTATAGTAATCTCTAAAAAAAGGTTATCGCTTTTAATCAAATCCAGGATCCCTACTTTTGTCCTAAATTTAAGGTGCAAACAAAGGACAGGATGGTAATTTAAAAGGGTCAAAAAGCCAAGAGGGTAATTGCCCGACATTGCTGCGCCAATATTGGTTTAAGCAGTTGTAAATCGACGTCTTTTCAACACAGATAAAATTGTTTAAATTGATATATAGTCAAAAAGTTTTTTAAAATACTTCTCGATTATGGTAATTACATGAAAGTTTTTAAAAAATTCATAAATTAATCATGTTAATTACTTAACGTTGTACCAACATCGGCCTGACATTGCTGTACAAACATTGCTTACAGTTAAAAAATAGTCGTAAACCGACGTCTTTCTGGTACAAAAATTACTCTAATCGATATATTCAATAAAAGAATATGACCAAACAGCAAATTGCTCAAATATAGAAATTAAATTAATGTTTTTTTTATAAAAATTTACAAATTAATAATTACCATACTAGCCAACCTTGAACTAACGTCACTCCGACGTCGGTAAAGTGCTACACTGATCTACTTCATCCTTTAAAACAGTGGTTCTCAAACTGAGCGCACTTACAATACTGCAAATACTTGCAGGCGCACTGCATACAAAGTAGAAGCAATGCGTTATAACTACCGGTAAGTTAAATACATAAAATAATGATGCATTTAATAAAGCAAACTAAACGTGCCTTTATGCAATTCATTCATTCGCGTGTTAATGAGAAACATGAGCTTGATGAGACTTTGCAATTTTTTTGATGTTTGTTTGGTTTTATGTTTGAGACCTTAGGCGTAACATCGGAAAAAATTTGAGGGCAATAGAGTTTCGTAGGAATTTTGTAATGTTTTCCCAAATCTTAATTTTCTAGAACTTTACAAAAATCAAAAGAAAATTTGTTTGACATTTAGGATGAAGACCAAAAAAATCAGAAAAAAGGTCTTCACTTTGAATCTGTCTTTGATTTTTTAAGTTTCGTCCCAAAAACACAATGTTCTCTAAAAAAAAGAATCTTTACTTATAATTTGTCATTAATTTCTCGATTTTCACCCCAAACACATGGCGTTTTTACCACCCCGGAAGGTACGGCTATGCTTTAGAGACAATCTTACAGAGCGCACCTAAAAAAGCATTGGGGCGCACTATTTGAGAAAAACTGCTTTAAAAAGTGATCGTAAAAGTCGGTTTATTGGTCATTCCAACGAGAAAAAAAACTTTAATGAAAGTTAAATTTTATTAAAATTTATAAAAAAATAAATTACTGTTATGTTCTAGTCCTTTTTGAATAAAGTTGATGTGAAATCATAGGTGTACGCAAGAAGTGGGGGCTTCAGGGCACAAACCTTCTTTTGAAGAAAGATGATCACAGATATGCATCTATACGTAAATAACACATTAACGACAAGTAGACTACTATCAGTGATGGCTTTAATAGGGTGCAAACGGTGCAGCCGCACGGGCCTCCTAAAATACATCAAAAAGTGGCTCACTTTCATAAGATATTGCTCTATTTCTTGATAGTAGTACCAGGACGTCGCTGACAAAGAAAAAATTTTTTTTGTTTTTTTCAGAGATAACTTTGAGACACTAAAAAATGGCCCTCCAAATATAACGACAAATTTTTTAGAGATCACAATACTTTAGATCACTCAACAGTGGTCCCCCTTTTTGTTAGGCCATCTATGACTACAATAGTATGGTATACGCTTTTATCATTTTTGCACTTGGTTTTTTTAAACTTAATCAGTAATTTTATTATTAAAGATCGTTTTTTTCTATCGCGCTAATTGTGTCAAAGTTTAGTAATCTGAGTAAAACTTTTAAAACCGAAAAATATTTTAACATAAAATCAGGTTTTCTATGTTTCACTTTTGATGCCTATTGTTTTGTCGCAATGTTTTCGCGTGAGATGCGAGCCTAGATACATTGCTATGAAAAGCGAAACAAGTGCTAAGCAACTAAAGAAGATATCTAAAAGAAATTTGATTATACTCTGGAAAGCACGATAAAAATAATTATAAATGACAAAAATATAACAAAAATGGTTCTTCAATTTAACAAAAATTTTTTTAATATGCTGGTGGATCAGTGGTTCTCAAAGTTTAAGTCATATACTTTTCTTTCAAGGCTTTGCCATTCTCGAAAAGTATATGACAAAATTTCTTGAGAAAAATTTCTTTTTGTTATTGAGTAAAACACCTTTTTGGGTTTTTTTAATATAAAGCACCGTAGTCTTATCTGCAAGCTGCTGAAACTTCTTTCAGCACATGATTAGAATGATTATGAAGCTTGTCCAAAACAGAAGTTAATTTATTCCTACTACTTGATAGCAAGCGAAGCAAGCGCCGCCGTCAAAGAAATGGCATTCCTGGGAGATCAGTATTCGCGCCTCTTCTTCTTATTATAATATCTATAACTGTAATCTTTTTTCCACAATCTTCAGAAAGTTTGCTTTTGCAGTTGATTTGGCATTGTTGCACGCTTCTGGAGACTGAAAGGACTTGGAAGTCGAGATATGAAGACAGTTTCTACGTATCTCTAGACTAGAATTTGAAACTAAGTCTTTAAAAAACGGTGAGAGCAGCCTTTCAATTAAATAACCGAGAGGCCAAACGTGAGCTAGAGGTTTATAACAGCAATAAACTTTTACCATTCTGTCCGGTCCCGACTTATTTTGGGTAAAACTAAATAAATCGCTAACTTTTTGTCAGCATTTTGTAGCATTGTGTAAAAAATCGTGTCTTCTAGCGTCACACCGCTGAGGCGACTTGCGAAGATGAAATACTGGGCTAAAAAAATGTGAACAGCTGCTCTGTCTCTGGCCTATTTGACAGCTGAATACTGCGCGCCTGCCTGGTGTCGCCCAGTGGACGAATTACAGATGGAACACGGAGCAATGTGAGATTACATCCAGGCCGCGTACTTTCATACTCATTACCGGTACCAAGCCTGTTGGAATGGACTTGCTTTGAACAGCTTGGGTTAAGGTCAATCGCCTGCACACTGGTTTTGGGCGATTCCTTCCTCCATGAACAATGAGATCTTGCTCCTTTACCTGATTGCGAGTACGGCAACCGCAAATCAGGTTTTAACAGCATGCTCCACAGCCTGCATTGGGTGTGACATGGAGTACATGCTCTGATGGTTCTTGATGACGAAACCCGATGCTGGCTCAACATTATCTCTGCCAGCATCTGATCCTTGCTGTGCAACAGCCTGTGGTAGTAAAAGGATAAACCTTTGACCTCAGCCTTGTTTACGTTTGACCCAGAGTTGATGGCCTTTCATACTACGACGACAACATTTTTTTTCAGTCGTCACTTTAATGAAACAATTTTTATGAACGGTCAAGGTGCAACTATAAAGGACGTGCCAATTTATTCCCCACTTTTGTTATATCAGAGAGTAAAACTTGTGAAAAATTTTATGCGCTTGCAAGGTGCTCTAAAAAGCGTAATAGGCTTACTTTAATTTTTATTCCAGCATCCAAATATGCATCAGATAACCGATCAAGTGCATATTTGAGATCACTTTTGTTTGAGCTTAACAATGCAAGGTTATCTGCAAACAGCAGGCGCCAAACATTACACTCCCTAAATGTGACGTCAGTACTGGAGAAACTATCTCTGTCCATCTTGTCTACGTATATAATGTATAGAAGAGGAGAAAAAACACAGTCCTGTTGTAGTTTAACACTGACACTAAAAAGTTTTGTTTTCATACCATTCACACGAATACAGACTTCTGACTGTTTTTACAACGACTTGATAGCAGCTAATAGCTGTCGACCTCTCACGTCATGCTCCAGCAGTACTGCCCACAGCTTGTCTCTTAAAATTTGCTTTTTCAAGGTCTACGAATTAGCGTGTATATACACTTCTTTGGCATAGCCTATTCCCACGATTTCTCAAAAACTTGCTGAAGGGTATAAATCTAGTCCATAGTGAATCTGCCAGGACGAAATCTCGAGATAGCAAAAAAACGTTATTTTAACGTTCGATTTTGGTTTGCAGTTTGGTTAGATTAACGTTTAAAATAAACGTTAGTTTTAGGTTAGTTTGCTCACTGGTTTAATGTTAATTTAACGTTTAAATTTTGGTTAGCGCGGTTAATTTGTAACGTTAGTTTAACGTTCGATTCGGGTTTGCGTTTTGGGTTCGATTAACGTTCGAAAGCAACCGGTAATTCTACGTTAGTTTGCTCATAGGTTAACGTTCATATAACGTTTAAATTTGATTAGCTTGGTTAACTTCTGACTTTTTATTTTGGTTTGTTTAACGTTAGCTATGGTTAACTTCAATTATTATTAGCCATTATTAACCATGGCCTAATTATAGCTCAATAATGGAAGTCTAAAAAAGTTTTTAATATATTTTTGCCAACAAGCTATCTCATATCAATCGTTGATACATTGTTTCATACACTTGAAATGTAGTCCTAAATCTACCTCTATTCAAGGTAAATAAACGTATTGTTAAGAAATATTGCTAAATCCTTTGGACTGAAAAAACGTTTTTTGGATTTATTTTTATAGTGATTGCACCAATGCTATTGTACGTCTTGACTGCTCATTTAACATAAATAGGTGCTAAAATATACAAGGTTTAGTTTAAGCCTCTATAACGGCTTCACCGATGTTTAAAAAAATAATTTGGTGTAGGCTATTAATGTTTAGCAAAATCAAGTGGCAGAGGAAATAAAGAGGTCCCCGAAAATTACAAATTGCTAAGAGATTTAATACAACTTTTAAAGCGGTCCACGTCTACTTAGGAGATAGTTTGACATAACGTTACAACCAATAATTATACGGAAAAAATAAACAATATTGGACAGCTTAAACTTAATTGTCTTTTTACATAACGATATACTGCGTGGTTAAATCCAAAAACTACAGCCAAACAAGGAGCTTTAAATATATAGGGGAAAGTATCCATACCTGAGCCGGTTCCATAATTGATCAATTAGCCTTTTTTTCCGCCTTGTTTAAATTTTTTCAACCGTAACAACTTTAATATTTTTGTATCAAGATGGCGGTTCTTTGTTGTTATTGTTACGCAGTTGTGATGAAAACACCATGTGCTAGATCAGTTTGTGCAATTTTTTAATACAATTGTTGTTTTTTTTTTTTTAATGTAAGCTCGATTATCTCTGAAGTTACTGCAGCTAAGAAAGCGAAAGTTTTTATGAGTATAACATAAAGCTTTACATTTTAAATAGGGTTAGATTTATAATTACTAGATCAAAGGCAGTGATAAAATCTTGATATATGTCCATATTGAGCGCTGTTTTATAGTTGAGCCACTACACCAATCTTTGGTTGAGCCAACTTTGGTTACTTAACATGAACTAAATGCTTAATTAAATTTAAATCGTAAACATGAAATAATCTGAACTTAGTTATATTTACATCAATTAATTTTGTCATTTTCAGTTAAAATACTATAATACTAAAACTTATTGTGACTGGAAGCCTTAGAATAATGAAAAAACGAAAAACTGATCGCGGAAGAGTACCACTTATTGTCTTTCAGAACGCTGCTACAGATGTGACTAAAAATAAATTTTCAATTAGAGAGAGTGCTAAAAAGCACAGCATTGATAGAATGACCTTAACTCGTTACCTTAGAAAAGCAGCTGAAAAAGGACCAACAAATGCTAATATGGGCTACAGTTCTCACAAAAAAATTTTATCAAAAGAGATGGAGAGTGATTTGGCAAAGCATTTTTTAAATCTATGCAATCGCTTTTTTGGTTTGTCGACTGATAAAGCTAGATCACTAGCATGGGAATTTGCCGTTAGAAACAAACTTGATATTCCTGAAAATTGGAAAATTGACCAAAAAAGTGGCAAAAAGTGGCTCCGCAATTTTATGCAACGCCACCACTTGACTCTACAAAAAGCAGAAGCAACATCTTATGGAAGAGCAACGGCTTTTAACAAAAAAAATGTCAGCAACTATTTTGATAATTTATATAGTGTAATGGAAAAGTATCAATTTGATCCAGGAAATATATTCAATATGGATGAAACTGGCTGCTTTACTGTACAAGTACCAAAAAAGGTTTTAGCTCAACAAGGAGTGAAGCAGGTAATCTAAAAACTGTATTATTGACATCGTCTGGGCTTAACCTACTTATATCACACCTCTAATTGAAGTTGAAACCTGCATTGCATAAACATTGTAAAGTTGTATTGTGCATAGAAAACTATTTTAATTATTTATAGTCTTCAGAAAAATGATCTTAACTAACCTTATCATTAACAGGTCGGAGCTGTGACATCAAGAGAAAGAGGTGAACTTGTCACAATGGCAGCAACAATTAACGCACTTGGAAATGATATTCCACCAATGTTTATTTTTCCACGAAAAAACTACAAACCCTACATGCTAAATAATGCTCCTGTTGGTTCTTTTGGCGCTGCTAATTCATCAGGTTGGATGACAACCGACTTATTTGTTGATTACTTGGATCATTTTAAAAAGCACACAAAATGTTCACCAGAAAATCCTATGCTGCTTATTTTAGACAATCATGCCTCTAACATTTCTTTAGCAGCTGTAGAAAAAAGCAGAACATACGGTATCGTAATGTTAACGATCCATCCGCACACTTCCCACAAACTGCAACCACTAGACAAAGGGGTGTTCGGACCTTTCAAACAATATTACAACAAGTTTCTGGATAGCTGGATGAAGTCAAATCCTGGAACCCCTTGCACAATTTACAATGTTGCTGGCATTGCTAAGGAAGCATACAATATTGCTTTTAGCAAAAAGAACATGGAATCAGCTTTTAAAGCAACTGGAGTCTTTCCACTTAATAGAGATATCTACACAGATAAAGATTTCTTGCCAGCTGAAGTTACTAATAGACCCGACCCTACTGTTTCTGATGAAACACAACAAATAGAAAAAACTTTTCTTCATTCTGTTAATCCTCCAGTGACAGACCCTTTTCCAGAGCAAACACAAAATCTGCAACTAGAGTACCAGCCTGTGCAAATGAGCAATACTGAAACAAATAAAATTTTAATCAACAGAACACCCATTCAAAATAAAAGAGGTTTTTCTAATCCTAATTACGTTTCTCCATTTGATATCCTGCCAGTACCAAAGGCTTTACCTCGAAAACGTTTTGCTCAACAAAAAAAACAAAAAAAAATCGCTTGTTATTACTTCGACACCAGAAAAAGAACGCCTTGCCGCAAATTTAGTTTGTTTGGGCAAGAAACCATTAAGAAGACGTAGAGAGGTTGGAAATAAAGACAAAAAGTCCAAGACCAGACAAGACCAAAAAAAAAGCAAAAAGCTTAAACATGTAAAAAAAAAGGCTAAAAGATCAATTGTTTTCTCGAGTTCGTCGGAAGAATCTGTTACTATGACACTCGATGACAGTTCTGATCTTTCTGAATTTAATGATGAAAACATTTGTTGCATTTGCTCGGAATTATACTGTAAAGATGTGGAGGATTGGATTAAATGCAGTTGCATCGGTTGTTTGTATTGCAATCCTAGAAATGCTGCATGCAGCATTGTTGGTCCTTGTAAAAGCTGGGCACATGAAGCTTGTACAGATGATACAACAGTTTTTAAATGCCAGTATTGTAAAAACTGACTACTATTTTATAAAGCACTCTCAATTTTTATTTGAAAGACATTGTTACTTTTTTGTATACATATAGTAGTTGACTCTGATTGAAAGTTTGTATATGTTCTTTTCTAATATTTTGAATAAAGCTTTTTGGTTCTAATGTTTCTCTTATGTGATGACACGCAATACTCGACTTAATTTTATAAACTAGAGAGTGGCTCAATTAAAGTTACTGGGTGGATCAACTACGGAAATCCGACTCCATATTTGAGCCAAATTAGTAGGCAATTTTAACCCCCCAAAAATACTACAAATAATTTGCCTATAATGATTCTAAAAATTTAAATTATTACCACAAAGAAGGTAGTTTATGAATATCACTTTGTTTTGATAAAAATACTACTGGTTTAAATTTTCTGATCAAAAATGTAAATTTTGGCTCAATTGTGGATACTTTCCCCTAGTTAGTTCAAAGACCAAATTTATATATTCAAATTTTTGGAGAAGAAGAGAGTAAATTCAAATTTTTGTTATAAAGACTACTTATAAATTCAAATTTTGTTGATGAAGGAATTAAGACTCGCGATTCTTAAGTTCACTTTTCGTTGAGAGAATGCTGACGTGTCCGACGATTTACGTAATTCGATAGCTACTGTATATCCGTCTAGTGCTAAATTTGTTTAAATAAGATAAGTGAAATCCCTCCCAGTTACAAACTACCCTTATTTAATATGCGTAACTCTATGACGCCCGATTCAGAAAAATATAGCTGTAACTTGAATATGAAGGAGAGGAATTTATTTTTTACATGCGGTTTCACACACGCAGTTACTTAACACAATACAGCATAAAACAATACAATGGTCATTTAACCATTCAGCACAACATGTTAAAAAGTATGTATTTTAATCTACACTGAAACCAACTCAAAATTAATTGTTTTTACCCTAACATTGTTTTAATTACGTTTAAGTTTATAGTCCTAGCCTTAATTTTTGTACCTATTCCATATTTTTAAACTTTTGATAAATATATCTTCAACTTGTCTTCCTTTTTTTGATATTCATACTGCAAAATAGTAGAGTTAAAAGTTATAGTTCCAGCCTAAGCGCTTCAAAAACCAGGTCCAGAAAACTCATATTAAGGCTACGACTAGAAATTAAGATGTGACTTAAACTAAATTGGTAATAGTTTTTTCACATAGATTTTCATTTGATTTTTAAAATTACCGGACCTTAGATTTTTAAAAATTCGGAGCCACTACTCATAAAACAACTCAAGTTAAAACCAAATGAAACTTTTATAAAATCTTATGTAATAAAACAAGAATATTTTCAAACGAAAGCGCTATGAGTTGAGTGATTGCCAGTCACGTGCTAGGTGCCAGTGTAATAAAATTTCCTTTTTTTATTCCTTCAAATCCTAAAAAATTCCTAGTTCACTTACTTTTTATTTGAATTCGAAGTTTGATATTTTAAATTTTGGTTAAATTAAACAGCAAATGAGTTTTAAACCTCTCAAACCAAAAAAATTACTTCAACTTAAAATATATATATTTTTGAATGTTTTTTTTTTTTTATTTCAATCAGATCTACCCGCCGGACCATGTTTGATACGCCTAGCAGCTCAGCACTGTAACAGCTCTATACCATAATGAAATTGAGATACTGTGGTTTACAGAGTAGACTAATAGTGGTTATTTTAAATTGCTCGTGAACGGGTCCCTTCAAGAAGTCACTGTAAGCAAATTTTATTTGCGAAACTAACTCGGATCCTCCCTGTGGTTACAATCGCTTTTTGAAGAGATCCTTTCCTCATGGTTTCTTTTTTATTGCATCGTAGTGCTGTAGGGGTGATTGCATGTTAGTTTCACCAAAAAAATTGCTTACCGTGACTTCTTGAAAAGACCTAAAATTTTAAGGTTAATTACTAATTTAATTTAAAATTATTTTAAAGACATAGGCTTACTGAAAGGATGTGAAAACTTTTACTGTTAAAGTTAATTTATAATTTGCTTAAAGTAAAATAGTTTTGTTATAAAAGCTATGAAAACTATGTGATGTTTGGTTGATTTGATATCATTTGTAAGCAAGTGTTGAAATGTTACCCAAAAATTGTTGGGTCTCTTAAAGAAGTCACTATTTTTGTCAATAAACTAACCCAAACTCCCCCACAGTGCCAGAAAAGAATAAAAAGAAACCAAGAGGAAAAGAATCTTTTCAAGAAATGATAATAACCACAGGGGGACTCCAGGTTAGTTTATTGAATAAAAATTGCTTATGGTGACTTCTTAAAGAGACCCAAGTTATCTTCATCCTAAAAATAACACTATTAGCATTGTCAATTGAAGAAAATTATAACCTATGTACAATTATACTTCTTTTCAACCAAATGACCAAAAAGTTACAGGTCTTTTCAAGAAGTAATTGAGAATCCCTCTAGAGCTCCAGGAGGAAATAAAAAAAACAAGAGGAAAAGGATCTTTTTAGGAATTGATAGTAACCACAAGGGGATTCCAGGTTAATTTCATAAATAGAAATTGTTTAGAGATATAAAGTTATTTATAAATACTCTTGTTGAAGATGCTAAAGAATAATTGTATAATTTAAAATTAATTGAAACTATTTTTTTAAATGATTTAAAATCTAGCTGTTTCTATGAGTTACATAAAAAAACATAAGCAATGTTACAAAGCAGAGTATCAGGAGATAAAAAGTACCAGTATATGTTCCTAAATTGGAAAAAAACAAAATCTTTTAAAATGCTTTGTTTTCATTAGCCAATTTTCTTGAATTTTTTTTTATTCTACCAAGTTGTTTGAATACTTTTTAAAAGAAGACACTGACATGCATGCACATTAAAAAAGGAAGCTTGTTTTTCAATACACAAAAACAACTATTTTGGATACTTTAAGATTATTTTAAACTAAAAAATGGATGTGGAATAAGTATAGTGTGTGACAAAAAAGCAAAGTGAAAAGACTGTTCATACTAAAAGCTGAAAGTGTAAAAAAATGACCAGAGCAAAATTATTTGTGCTTTTAAGGAAAAAATTGAAGATGAAGTAATTCAATTTTTTAGTATGGTTCAGACAGAAAGCAAATGCACAAATAGCTATGTATAGGGAAATGCTTGCTGATGATGGCACATGTCAAAGAAAAACCATTATTTACCAAGCAACACTGAGCACAAGGCATGAATCTTTGAAAATACATTGACCTTTAATAAAACTGAATTTAAAAGTAAGTGGTGACGCCATAAGCAATCATTCAAATACAGGAAATCCCAAAACACTACAGAACTATCAAAATACATTTGGTTTTGAAGGGAGAAATTATTTGTAATGCTCCCACCATACAAAAAGGGTTTTAAAAGTGTGTCAATTATGTTTGACATAAAATGTTATTAAACAAATGATCTGAACTTATATCAAATAGTTGATACAAAACCAAATTCAAGTTTAAAAAATTGGGTCTCTTCAAGAAGTCACTGTAAGCGATTTTATTCGGTGTAACTCACCTGGAATCCCCCTTTCAGCATCAGGATGGAATAAAGAAGAAACCAAGAGAAAAAGACCCTCTCAAGAAGCGATAGTAGATGCAGGGGGATCCAGGTTAGTTTTACAAACAAAAATTGTTTACGATGACTTGTTGAAGAGACCCAAAAAATCATAATACCAACTAAGTTTTTATTGAAATAGGTTATATAATTTTTTATTGATGTATGAAATACTAACAAATTTTGCTTATACAAGCAACTTATCCAAGAATTAGTTTTCCATAATAATGTAAGTCTCTTCGAAAAGTAACTGTAAGCAATTTTTGTTTATAAAACTAACCCAGATCCCCCTTCAGTTACTATTGCTTAAGACATCTTTTTTTTCTTGGTTTCTTTTTTATTCTATCCTGGTGCTAAAAGGGGGATTCTGGGTTAGTTTCACCTAACTTCTTAAAGAGACCCAATAATTTTTATTATTATGAACAACTAATATTTATAGGCTTACCATCTCTCCTGATTTTGGCTTGACAGTTCTGATTTGTAGGGTTTTGCCCCACCTCTTTTGGCAGAAATCCCACCAGAAATGGAAGACAGATTCTATGTCTAGACTTTTTTTTTCTTATTATTTTCTGAGATCACTAGTTTTTAAAGAGGAAAATCATAAAATCTAAGACAAATTCAAAGTAGAGAATTTTTTTTATTTTTTTTTATAGAGAACACTACTTTTTAGAGATAAAAATTAAGTAATTTGAGACTGATTTAAAATGAAGATTTTTTAAAGAACATTTTATTTGGGACAAAAATTATAAAATTCGAGAATGGTTTGAAATGGAGACCTTTTTTTAAAGAACACTACTTTTGGAGACCTATTTTTTTCTATTAGTGAACATCCTGATTTGCTCCTTTGAAAATATGGTATTAGAATATATTTTTACTTAATAACTCAAGTCTGGTGCTTCTCATTTTAAGTGCCTTAGTTTCTTATATAATTTTCTTGATATAATGTAATTTTTACTACTTTTTTTTCAAGAATTTTATTATTAGTTTAATGGATTAGACATATACTGCATAATGATTAATTTGCAAGCTACATTTGAAATTGCAGTTGACTTGGGACATTTGTTTGATCTTGATTTGTCTCAGCGTGGTTTTTATTATTTGTCTGTCGAATTTGAAGATTCACAAACTGCTCGATCAAATGTAGAAGTTCATTTATTAAATGCTAGTAATAAGCAAATTGCTTTTCCTTCAATTGTCAGCAACCAAAAAGGTTTATCCAATGTTTTCCAATTGTTAAATCGACATCATGATATTGCTTTGGATAATTCTTTTTTATTTCGATGCCACAGACTTGTCAGTAGTGAAAATATACTAAACTCTATTTCATCAATGACATTTCAGCTAATTGTCAAGTTGTATTTTCTTGCAAAAAGTGATGTTTCTAATGCGAGTCGAGAAGATTTTGACGTTGCAAGTGAGCGAATTATTCAATTGCATATAGATCCTGTTCAAGGTTTACATGGCTACACAATGCTTTTATTTGATTATTGTTTTATGGCTGCTGTAGAAATGACTATTCATGCGTGTGTTGTTGCATTGCACCAACCTTTACTTCAGACATTGTTGGTTTGTCACACTTCAAAACCGAATGAAAAAGAAAAAATTACTTTGGAAACTATTTTATTTCCTACAGCACTTAACTCAAATGCATCATCAACACAAATAAGTCATGCTATTGATGTTCACAATTCAATTGTTAGCATTTTGTATGCAATTTATGCTTATCTCAAAAGTTATCTTATCATATTAAGTGAAAAGCTTCCTGAAAAATGTAAAGACAGTCATGAATATTCTAATGCCTTGATGAAAATTTGCAACATGGAAGAATCAATAAAACAAGCAAAAACAAAAGATGAACTGCTTGATCAAGCTAACATGAATCTAGCTTCTGCTTGTTCTTATATACTTGGTTTGTGGTCATATACCTTGGAAATAGTTTGCTTAAATCGAAATGTAATGAATGATCTTGCTGCTCTTTCCCACAAACAACGCATTCAAAGATTTCAATCTTTCTTTTTTACTACAAAAAATCCTCGATGTTTGTTTGATGAGCAGCGATTAACCTTGTATAACACCATAGCAAATGAAATCAGAGTATCAAATTATGGTGAAAATCTGTCACCCTTGCTTGTAGAGGCACTTGAAAATGATGGAATATTTCCTTCACTGCCTATAGTGTTTGAAGATCAATATTTGTATGATTGTACTGTTGTTCCTGTGTTTAGACAACATGGCAGTGGAATTATTGAAAACAATCAGAAACTTACAAATGGTACTGTGTTAAATGGTTTGAATGATTCTGTAAATAAATCTCATTCAAGTTATCTTTCATATATGAATGGTTCAGCAAATCAAGATCATGGCTTTATAAGTTTTTCACAAGATATTTTTACTCACACTTTAGAAGAGCCTGATGAACTTCCTTCTTTTCAATCTTTACTTTCAGCAGCTAGTGCAGAAACATTATCTTCTGATCAGAGTTTTACTGGACCAGGCTACAAAAATCAATTAAATGGAATAAAAAAAATGAGTGAAAAGATTAAATGTAAATCAAAATCAACTAATGATCTTTTGACTATCATTCCTACTTCAGAAATTAATGCAATTGAATCTCAAACAATTCCTGTTCAAGAATCTAAAAAAACGACCAAAAAAGTGAATGACAGCAGAAAAACTTCAGATAATGAGCTTTTAACTTTGGAAGCATTTTTGGAGCAAGATATAGACTTTGATCAAGAAGACTTTTTTGAAACATCTAATGATTTGACTTACAAATGTAAGTCTTGCCAGTACTTGAATGAAGTTCAAAATGAAACCACATGTATTACTACAGTGTCTGGTTTGTGGCAAAAACTGGACTCAAAACACACAGTTGCAAAAAATAAACTTCTTAGTGAACTTAAATTTCCAGGTAATTTGTATTCAGACCTTTCCTTTACAATACCGCTTACTCCATACATTACTCAAGCACCAAATTTTGTTGAAGGCAAGTCAAACTTTGATTCCCATTTAATTATTCTAGTACATGGTCTTGATGGTAGTGAAAGTGATATGCGAGTTGTTAGAGCATATTTGTTTCTTGGTCTTCAAAGTATATTGAGATCAAGTAAGAAAACACAAATGCCTTACAAATTTTTATTGTCTTCTGCTAATGCTTATGATACATCTGAAGATATGCACATTTTGAGCAAACGTTTGGAAAAAGAAATTTTGGAATTTATTGACTGTAATTATTATTCAACTAACGAACCAAAACGCATCAGTTTTATTGGTCATTCGCTTGGAGGTCTCTTACTTCGCTCAGCCATTGCTAGTGACTCAATGAAACATCTTCGCTCACGTTTCCACACTTTTTTGTCTTTTGCATCACCGCATTTAGGTACAATGTTTAACAGTAGTCCTCTTGTAAACACTGGCTTATGGCTAATGCAAAAGCTTCGAAGGTCAACTTGTCTTCGTCAGTTGTCATGCAAAGAAGAAAGTAATTTTAGAAATACATTTATTTACAAACTGAGCAAAAAGCCTGGTTTAAAATTTTTAAAAAACATTTTGTTAGTTGCTTCTGCTGAGGACAAATATGTTCCATATCATTCTGCTCGAATAGAAATGTGCAAAGCCGCACTTAAAGACAAATCATTGGGCTTGTATTATAATGAAATGATTAACAACCTTCTTACTCCTGTGCATGATAACCCAAAAATAAATTTATTGCGTTATCATGTTGTACATTCATTGCCATCTTTTACAACTGATTCTTACATTGGTCGATCAGCACACATTGCTCCCCTAGAGTCTTCCGTTTTTCTTGAACAGTTTTTGCTAGTTACAGCTTTGCAATATTTTATCTAGTAAGTGATATTGTCAGTTATCTTTTCTGTTTGATATTAATGGTTCTTGTTAAAATTCATTTGCATTTGATAAACCTATTTAAGTTGTCAATTTATTGACAATAGTAAGTGAAGCAATTTATTTTTTGACAATTTATGCAAGGAAGTTGTTATTTGTGTTTTTATTTATAGTGCATAATGCACTGTCATTACTATTTACTCTTACTTTTATCTTCCCTGATGGCTGTGTAAATGTGAGTTTGGTGTTTAAAAGATTTTTTTATTGGCATTCAATCCAAATGCACCTTCTTCAATTTAGTGTTTCAATCTTAGGACTGTTGTAGATAATCAAGATCTTTCTTCAACACATATTAGATAATTTGTTCAATTGAATTTTTAAGATGTAATTGTTAATTTTATTGTTGTATTTGCTGTTGGTAATAGTTGCTTATAACCAACTACATGAAATCAGCTTTTAAAAATTATCATTTGGAAATTAAAAATTATCTTTTGAAAATGGAAAATTATCATTTAAACTGGATCAAACTTTTTTTTGTATTACTATTAAATTAGATTAGCTACAATTTTGCTATAAAACACTTCTTGTCATATGTGTAACATTAAGTATTTTGTATATCTTTTATTATTCATAATTAATCATATTTAGACATGTGACATAATATTAGTATGTTTGCAACAATATTCAAATCACATGTCCAAACAGTTTACATTATTTTTAGTTTTTTGACACTTATAAGTCGTCATAAAGAGCTTTGTGTTTCAAGCTACTGACAGTTTTTGTTTGTATTAAAACCTGAATTTTTCCGGCTAATTGCAATCAAAGTATCTTTTCAAAAATGGTCTTTACTACTTGACTTTCTGGTACATATAAGATACCACATTGGCCAAATTCAATTATGTACATAGTAGTAAAAAAATTTTATTTTACACAGTGCAGCTACTTAGTTTGATGATTATAGTTAATATCTAGTGCAGGACCAAACCATATTCTAATATTGCTTTCTTTAGTACAGAAATCAAGAAATATTTTTCAACATAACCCAAAAACTATTTCTAAAGTTTTTGAAATCCAAGCATTTATGTTTTTCTAAAGGAAAATGGTAAAAGTCAAAAAAAGATCTTCTAGTTTTATAAGATAAAACTATAAAAATTTGGTTATCAGTTGAAATTGATGATCTTTTTTTATAAAGAAATTGTGCCCCAATGGTTGATCTCATGACCCAATGCAGATCTGTGCCCTGATATTTATTCTGCCATTTTACTGAGTAATATAGTGCAAGGTTTTTTTAAATACTAATTTGTTACATCGTGTTGTAACACTGTTGTTTCTCACTGTACATAAATCGCTAATTTAGTCGCAAATAGCATGCACGTGCAAAAAGCAGTTTTAGTAATTGAATATTTTATTTTGTTATATAAAAACAATATTTGGTAAGTAGCCTACTTTACTTTTTTATGCTTCTGTACAAATAAATAAGAGAGTTTTCATAAATGCTCATTTTGAAAATTAGTAATAACATTTACTGTGCAAGTTAAAGAAATATCAGTTTATTGATTGGTAATTTTATTTATTATGTAATTTTACAAACCAAGCCCTTATCAAATTTAAAGTTATTTTTATTAAACTAAATTAGTTCCTTTAATTCTGAAAAAGTTTTTTTCTTCAAAACAGTAAGTTGTAGGATGTTTGTTAAAATTCATAAAGTTTATTGATAGCAGTTAGTGCTGGTTACTAAAACTTTAAAATTATAGTCTCCACGTTCAGCTGCCGATTAATTTGCTTAATACTACGGCCAGTTGGTCAAACGTTGGTGGGTGCATGCAGGATTGTAGTTGTAAAAATGTTTTTTGCTTTTAATTAATTTGGTGCCAGTCTTTTTTAATGTTTTTCTGTTTTAAACTCATAAAGTTGATTTTAATGTATTCGGAATTCTTTGCTTTTAACATGCAATTGTTAATGTGATACTATATTTAGCATTATTATTGTATCTTCCTTGAGAATAGTCGGAAAAATTAACTCGCTTTCATAATGTTTTCACTTTTTAATTTCGTTGTTTTATTGGTTTTGAGCGTTGGATGGTTTTATGAGTTACACTCAATAATGCGTATTTGATTATGATAACGTCAGGTGTATTATTGATATTTGTGTAATATCGGTTGCTTGCTTTGTTTCGCTATATCGGTTGCTTACTTTGTTGTAAAAACCTTTGTTTGATTTTGGTGCTTTTATGCGTTAAAGTCATCAATGATTACAGTATAAGTTACAGTGTTGATGTGCGTGTTAGTGTACCTCGTGACCTTTTCATGTCTTGGTATTTTCGTTTATGACCTGCGGAATTTTTGAATAGTCTATCAGTATTCACCTGTTGGCTATTTGTTAACAAAGAATTTGAATATTTTTAGATGTAACGTAGGTCTAAACCTTGTTATTTTGTTAACTTGCTTTGCCTTGGAAGTTCTGCTGAAGCACAATACAATGCCTGGATAGTTTCAAGTTTGGCCCAAAATGCTTCAACGAAAGACAAAAGTGTCCTGCACAGGTGCTTACAGCAAAAGAGCAAGAGGTGGTGATTCAGTTTTTGAAAGTGCCCTTAGAAAGCACGATCGATATCTGATAGCATTAGAAAAACAAAAGCGGTTGTCGAAAGCTTTGATTCGAAAAGACCCCAATGCCGAAGAGAAAGAAAAGCGAGAGCGTGGCTTTAGCACTTATGTGAATGGCGCAAACGCTTTAAGCAAACCTAAACCAGTCTTTTTAAGAGACAATTTTAGTAAAAACCAAGATGCATTGCCTAATCCGAAGTATGCGGGTACGTCACCGAGAAAGAAAACTTCGAACGGCGACACCGGCGTGTCGCGCCGGAAATTTTGGGGTCAAGAGTCGGTTGAAATCGCCACCGATTCCGGTGCGAAACTGTACGCGTCATTGCGGAATTTGAATTGCCAATATTCCGATGATTTCGAGGAGGATTCGATTGATTTTGAAGAATCTGTTGAAAAGCCAAGCGCCGACCCTAAAAACAAGCAAGCACGTGCAAAGTCGGTTCCTTTAACGCACCGAAAATTCTGGGGCCAAGGCTCGGTCATGATTAAAGCCGCATCTGGAGAAGACCTTCGCGCGTCTGTGAGCAACATCACTGATTATTCGATGAACTTTGAAGATTATTCGGACGACAGCTCCACAAGAACAGAAGACGAAATCGAAGAAGAGATCGAGGTAGTTGATGAAAATAGTTCTAACGAACTCGCCGACGTTTTAATTCATAACGAGTCTCTTCTTTCAAAGGGGAAAAATTTAAATAATAAAATCACGTGATCGGTAATGCAAGGAATTGTTCAACTCTTTTTCGTTCGGTCGTCGTTGTAAGATTAGCTGAATGATTTTCAAAAAAAATTTCCCTTATCCAAAAAATCAATTATTAAAGAATTTCTTCGTTGTTCAAAATTCATTAAAACTACAGATTTTTTGGAAAGGATAATTGTAACGCAGTTTATTGATTGTGCAACAACACGGATATTTGTTAATGATTATACGCAGACACGCACTTCTTAAGCCAATTTTTATTGATTCCAGGTCGAGTGCTTTGTTTCAATGTAACCTGGCTACTATTGGTTCGGCGCTGTGCTTTTTTAACCCTTACACTGTGAGATTAAGTCGTGATACATTTTACGCGCAAAGAAAAAATATATTCCATGTCAATCCAGCGGCAACACAGCTTACCTTGATAAAACATGTTCTCACCTGTGCGGATGAGAGGTGCTTGGTATTCAATAACCAGCCACGCACTTGAAGTTTGAAAAAATGTACCACAAATATCCGCCGTAAAATTGTAGCCACTCGTGTGTTTGCACTATTTTTGCGCAGTACTATTAAAAAATTGGATACAGACAAAGCCCATTAACTCCAAAAAGTCGAAAGGTCTAATTTTATGACTTGAAGTTATTTACATCGGGGTTATCCGAGGTTAATGAGTTTAGTGTACATCTCCCTAAATTAGTTAGCGTGCGAGGCTTCGAACTTTTTTGTTTTCGTGCACATGTCCCCTGTATGCGTTTGCTCATTTCACTTAAAACCTTGCAAGAACTCGTCGCATGCCAATTAACTTTAGTCTAATTTAAAAGCAGAACATTGACCGTCACCGGGCACCCATTTCCAATTTAGTCCCGAAATTAAAAAAGTCATCGAAGAATTAAGTGTTTTGAGTGCTTTGACATTTAATTACAGCTGCACACTGTTATTAAACTTTTTCAAAATAAAATCGATCCTTTCCTCCGGTGATTTTTAATTTACTGTAAATATAAAGAGGCTTTTCCATTCAACGGTAATTTTTTATATTTCAAAGTACAAAAATCATTTATCTGTATTTTATCACATTCTACAATGCAATAACGTCAGAATAAAGTTATACTTTTTAAACGTATTTCGATTGCGTTTTACTTACAAGTAGGTTTAACAAAACCCAATAAGTAAACAAACACGTTTTGGCCTATCTTTGAATTTTTCGTACTCATTATGTGCGATTCTTACATTACGTAAGTTAGCTGCGCGGAAATATATGTTGCAGTGTAATCGTCTTGTTACTTGTTATATTGTATACTCCGTTTTGACCCTTTTCAATTGCTCAAAGTCACAGTCGCGACATAAAAAGATGAATAACCATGAAACGACATTCGTTGAACTTGCTAAAGCTAATGAAACGAAAACGTTTTCAAAGTCGCCATTCGTCGATTCGTGGTCATTCGACCTTGTGACGTGTAATGGCGTTACACAATCGATTGATAAACTTTTAGAAACACGATTTCTGTACATGAAACTCCACCAGAAGTAGCCAAATTTATTTTTTGGTGATGATTAAATAACAACTGTCAATTTCGATGAAACTTGCGGAAGAGATTCGTGAAGCAGTTTTAGTTCACCTTGTTCATTGCACCTTGTTGGAATTAATTTGTTTAGTTTGCTATGAATGGAAGTATTTTGTTAAAAAAAAAAAAAAAACGCATTTAAGTTTGATTTTTGTTTCTTTTTTGGCATTTAGCCACAGTACACTTAACCACCAATCAATCAAATGCGATAATTTTGTCTCAATTTGATATCAAAATAGAATAAAACCCACGGACTTGAATTACTTTTACACGTTTTTGTCTTTTAGAGTTACTTTCACACATTAACATCATTAAAATATCAAGAACAGAAGAAATAATAATAGGCTAATCACAAATAAACAATTTTAATTCGAGTCGATTTACTTAGAAATTTTTACTCGCTGTTAAGTTCCACGTTGAACCAAACAGCAAAAAAAGTGTTAAATCAATTTTCACCAGGAAAATATTTAATTCAATGAAAGAAACTTGACATAATGACTACTTTAAACTAATACGTTAGCAAACTTTTTTAATTGATAAAACCACGCTTGCGTATTGCTACAGTATTAATCGTTTTACTTTAGTCAAGCAAATCTTTATTATGTACTAAGAGTGCTGTTCTCGTGATTAATTACCAATTACACTGACGTCATTGCATTGTAAAAGCTACTCTACCATACGCTTTGTTTTTGCATTCATCTAGTTACGTACTACTACGTATACAAACTTAGCAAAATTTTTATATGCGTCGTTTTGTAAGACATTTCTATATATGTTTTCGCTCGGCCTAAGTCTGTTTTCTCTTAAATTAATTGGATAATATGTAATATTTCCGCGTTATTACATCTTCATTATAAGATGACACAGGATTTTACCAGTAACAGTTAACTGGTCATAAGAATTTTCGCAGTTTGCAGTGTTTAATTCAATCGTTAGTTCTATAAGATCTACATTTTGCACAGAAACGTTTCTGTTAATGGATTTAATTGTGGCTTCAAGCCAAGCTGAAAGGCATTCTAGTCAGTATAAAATATAGATGAAATAAAAGTCATTTATTAAGTACTGAAGCACTTTGACTCATTTGACCGTATTTGACGGGCCTTAAGTTATCAATGCTGATTGCTGATGATCTTTCCAGCGCTCAGCGAAGCAAAAAATAATAACAGAAACAAAGAATAACGGTATAACGTTTTTTTAGATTGAATCAGTAACTTTTGCTCAAGTATTATGCCGAAATTTTATGCGTGTCTTTTGATTTTATCCTTGACCTTGAAATCACATCAACTACCATGTATTTGAAGACAAATATTCGACAATCGAAGAAAAGCGCGACAATTTGAAGTAAATTCTGCTGGCAAGTTGCGCGAGTAGACGTTCGAAACATTTCAACTTTGTTTCCATGTTGACGTCAGAGCAGAAATATAATCAATAGTAATCGGATTTAGATCGGATGAATGATTTCTGCTGAACCGAAGCATTATCGAACATCGCACAATATGCAAAGCAAACAAAACAGAAAAAGAAAAGGCAGTGCTTAGGGTGCTAAGGAGGTGTTTATAGCTGCATCGCAGTAATGGGCGCCAGTATGTGTGAGGAACTGGGTTTAGCTAACACTCTTCCTGAAAAGTAATCAAAATTAAAAATGTAAAAAATTGGGCATTTTTTCATGGTTTAAGTTCGCAGACTTACGCACACAAATGATAAACCTTGGTCAAACTCTGACGGAAAGAAAAATGATTTGTAAGTAAGAGAAAACTAGAATAGAAAACTAAAACTTCAAATTTATTATTTTATGATCTAACTGGAAAATTTTATGTCATTAAACTACTGATAAAAAATTACAAACGAAAATGTAGCCTATTGTTTAGACTTAGTGTTGACTTAGTAGCCGCACTAAACTCAAATATGCACTAGCCTACATAGGCCTACGCTTTATCAAATAAAATTTACTCTGTAATTTTGTTTTGGTTTACCAAACGTTCCTTTTCGGTCCCGATAAAACATAACAACTTTTTTGTTTTCTTCACACGCAATAATGAAAATTAGGATAAAAGTTAGCCTTTTGTCTTATGATTTTAATTAAAAACCATTTCAGATGAATTCTTTCGTTTTACTTTGGATACCCACATTTCATGTCTTAGCCTAGTGAGGTCCTGTGAAACTTTAAGAGAACGAATCTGCATTTTACAGTCGGGTGTCGGGTTGGATTATCCAGGTATCGTTTGACCGATGAACTGAGAGTTTTTTTACTATCCAATATCCGTCTGTTCTGTCGGTTAATCGGATAAAAAGTAACGTTACTCATGCGCTTTACGTTTTTTCGTAATCTTGTACAGTGTGGTCCAACTCTTGCGCGCCACTTTTTAAAATTGTTAAAGCGGGCCTGAACCGGCTAGAAATTGTTCAAAGTTTTTATCTTTTCGACAAGTGAAGACACCTTTCTTTTTTTTTTTTCAGAGATCACCTTGATTTCGGGCCGGAACTCGTAGAATCCGGGACTGATTCTGATTGAAAACTTTTTTTTAGAGAAACGTAACCTAATAAAATTTTGGGGGTACATGCAAACCTATAAATGTCCAAAGGGTACCGATGAACTAAAAGTTTGGGAAACCGTGTTATAGAAAGTTGCCGCTGTCCCCTATCGACAAGACTTAAATTGTGTAAAATTGTTCAGCGGACCGCGGTTTGGACCACCCTGATCTTGTAGCCTGTATTCTTTACACGGGTTATTCTTGGTTCTACTAAAACCCGCAGTTGATCAATAGAGATAAAAGTAGCGACTGACTCCTTGAACGTAATTAAATCTTTATTCACAAATTTCACACTTTGTTTATCATCAACCAATCGTAAAATAGAAGAGTGAATTTTATTATCACTTCACAAAAAACCCAAAGCGAATAAAATAATCATTTTATTTAATAGAAGAGTGCTTTGAATTGTAAGATGAAGTTTAAGCAATGTATGTAGGTTAAGTTTTTGCAAACCTGTAATTCTGCATATTCTTTATCTCTAAAGTTTTTTGTTGAAATAAGAATCACAGGAAAGACACATGTCTGTTCACTTATTTTAATATTGCAATTATATTGCCACATATAAAACACTATTAACTTTGATTTCAAGAACACATGTGACTGAAAAATAAAAAATAAAAACCTTGCAACAAGAACCTTTGCAAACAAAAAAACAAATTTTAAATCATGTATTGGCCTATTGCATTTTGCCATATGAAATAAGTTAAGAATCTTGTAACTAAAAAAGTTTCTTTAATATCAATACAAATTAATAATTGGTTAGTCGTTGCAAATCTCTAATACTTGTTCTTCATCTCAAAAATCGCGATTAACTTCAAGAAATAATTGCATTTCTAAATTTATTGACAATAAGTGCTGCCGATAATTAAAAAGCACATCCTGCTGAGCTGAACAATTTGTTAACTGCAATCAATTAATCGCCATTAATTTTTTACAACAATTTTTTTTTTGTTTTTTTATTTTTATCTCTATATTTATCCTCCTGACTTGCAGGAAAGCAACGGAGGCGCTATACATAAGGTAAGCAACTACTTGGACCTGCATCCGGAGATGCCAAGATATTGCTGTCCGTTAGTAATTTAGTAGAGATGTTACTGTAATTTAAAACTGCTTGCCCAGACCACCAAGCAGGGAAAGTGCCGTAAAGTATCTTTCCCAAGGACACAACAGAATGGCGCAAGTGGGTTTTGAAACGAGACCATGTTAATCATCAGTCCGGTGCTTTAACCACTCGACCACGCAATATTGGGCACTGGCGGAAATGAAACCTGGATGTAACCTGGGGACCTACGCTCTTACGGCAACTCTAACGCAAAAATTGCTTGGTGTAGCATAGCCTGGCTCTGAAGAGGGAAGTTAGTTGCCATCACTAGCATCTACCCCAATATGTGAAAAAACAGCACAAAGGCCTATCTTTCAAAAAAGAACTAGAGCAAGCCATTATTCGGCATCAATTTTAGTTACTCGTTCTTCCAGTTCCAACTACTTATTCTAGTTACTAGGCTACTGCTAACTTAAACAAAAGAATGGTCCAAAAAGAACGGGAAATTTTTGAAGCTTACAGGAAACGGCCTGCAAATCTTCAAACTCACTCTTCTGCTTATTATTCAGCCCACTTATGTGGAAGCTGAAATGGCATTTAGTGCTTGTAAAATCTTTTCCAATAAAACTCCGGTCCCGTTTACAAAATTCCACAATGATGTTTTGTCCTTTGTGAGAAATCCGTTGCAGCAGCATTCAGGGGCAAGGAAGCAGGGAGCAGGGGGGCAACTGCCGCTTTTGCCTTTTAGTATTCTTAAAATGATAGGGCAGATTGTGCTTTTTGAAATTCGGAAAACAGAAAAACAGAAACAATTTTTTTTTGATCTGCTCTACTCTTAACCTATATAATCTTGACCACCATTAAGTCCAACGATGATCGTAAAAGATAACCGTGAATCATAGCACAGCATTGAAAGTCAAGATAAAAGTTTTAATATGTGCAATATAGAGTAATAGATATGTACAGTGACCTAACTTTTTGGCAAACTTTCTATTCTACTTGAATCAGTAAACTGAATTATATCTCAGCCGAAAATTGATTATTAATCAAAAAATGCTATTTTACAAATACATTAACTGATGGCAAATAGCCAGATTTAACAATTATACTAAGAGTTCTAAAACAAAAATAAAACATCAAAAAAATTTTAAATGCTTGCAAAGAACAAAAGTTTCTAATAATGATTATAAAAATTTTGATTTACAAGCAAAAAAATTAACTAATTTTAACAAGCAGCACAAGCTGTCTGACTTAGACTGCTCAATACTCACTTACAGCCGACATTAAAGTCTGAAAATAAAAACACCAAGACCAAATGTGTCATCTTCTTAACCCTTCAAGGGACAATGTTACATATGTATACCATGATTTTGATTGTAACATAACATTTTAAAGAATCTTGTTCGTTTTGATGTGCTTGCAAAACAACTTGCAGACCTACATCTTCGTATTAAGTTATTTAACAAAGAAAGTATCACGCCTCTGAAAAAAGTAACAAGGACATTAACCGTTTGCGAAGTTTCAAACAAAAAGCCGACATGCAAGAAATACCTTCTGGAAATACGTAAATTGTTTTAAATTTACTGCGGTATAGCCTCGTTTCGGGTACTGCAAAAAAGAGTTTCAGTGTCATAGGAAGAATCAAGACATGGCTTAGAAGCACTATGACAGATAACAATATCAATAATTGAATGTTTGCAAATATTTATTAGAAATTGTCCGACAATATCAATTTACAAGCCATTGCAATAGCAAGATAAATAAGAATAAATTATTTGGGGTTGCATTAATCGTGCAGCGTTTATAATTGACATTAATTTAAAGGGCCACGCATGCTCATATAATTACGTTTTTTCTTTTATGCAATATAGTTTTTTAAATTTTTTAATGTTCTATCTATTTAACGCTTTCGTACTCATGATAGCGTAAATGTGTCATCCAGCGTCACATTGTGGGTAACTAAAAACTACCGGTATTCACTAATTAGCATGTGGAAAACGTTTACTGATATTCCAAAGCAAAATACATTCGATCGATGTCTATCTGCCTTTGGCTGCCCGGCATGGACGTCGCAATTGTTAAATGTTTTCGAAACTAGCTTTAGTGCTTTTGACAAAAGTTTAATTGTGGTTATGTTGGGTAGTGTTAGGTTTAATAACTAATTCATAGATTTGGGTTTTTTTAATGTGTAGGCTAATAGAGGAAAAACCTATGTTAAATTATCTATTACTGTGGCTCTTGCAGTGAGTGGTCATGGCAGAGTCAATTTGAAGGTTTTTACAAGATGCAACAAACCTTTAAGATTTAGGTTTTGAGCTCTGGATTTATTTGAAAAGGTTGATATTGTCCGAAAAATTGATCGCGAATTAAAATACCAGATTAGCAAAATATAATTTTTCCGAAATCTGATCTGTCCTGCTCAAACTGAAATTCTATGAGTCAACCAAATTTTAAATTGCTGTATGGTTGCCAAAATTTGCTTTTGTTGGCAGTAACTTTCCAACAAAAAAAGTACCCTTTATTTAAAATTCCCTCCTCCCCCACGGGCAAAACAAACTTCGGCGCCCCTGGCAGCAGTAAATGCATGATTTTCTTCGTATATGCTCGTACAAAACCTACAGTGCATGCGGGTGTTTACAATAAGACTGTGTCATGATTTTATAATCAATTCATCATGCAAATCTCAGTCTCGTAAAATCGATTGTTTAGCAATTAACGGCTATTATTCGGTTAACTCAGTGATTCCTAACCAGTGAGGAATTCCTCCCCAGTGGGGAATTTATAATTTCAGGGAAGGAATTCATACATAAAAAAGTTTACAATATAACAGGTTTTCTGAATTGGGGCATTTCATTTGACGTTAAACTAATTATTTTTTTAATAAAGACATTAAATGAAGACAAAAAAGTCAGTGCCGGTTTAGTATGTGGCCTACGAAATTCGTTTAGTATGTGGAGGTAGGCCACATACTAAATTGGCACCAAAAAGTCTTCCCTTTACGTTTGATGGAAAAATTACTCTCAAACTCCAGTCGTTAACTTTATTTTGGTCTTCACTTGACTTCGTAAAAAAAATAATTAATTCAACGTAGATTGTTCCATTCGAAAGGTATTTGTTGATTTATCGAAAGAAAACATAAAAAGTTTCAAATTGCATTAAGGAAAGAATGAACAGTTTTAGAATAAAAAAAAGGAGGAATGAAAAGCTTCAAAATGAGCGAAGGAAGAAATACATTCATATTAGCTGGGAACCACTGGGTTGACCGGTCAGCTAAAGTACAAACATAGGGGTATATTTGCTATCCGGATAGTAAAAATAATTTATAGCCGAACTATAACCCTACTTGAGTGGGTTAACAGTATTTCAATAATATTATAATTTATTTATTCTATTTATTTATTTATTTATTAATTTTTATCTTTATAGAGCTATTTATCTTCCTGACTCGAAGGAAAGTGTCGGAGGCGCTATACTACATAGAGCAAGTGTCAACCAATTACTCAGACCTGCTTCTAAAGATGCCAAGATAAATAAAAAAAAAAAGGATAGAACTAAAAATGTGCAATTCAGTACAAGCTGGAAAGTTAGAACACATACAGTCAGTAGCGTATCTAGGGTATGGCAGCCATGGTTCGTGCCATGGGCGCCGTTTGGACTGGAGCGCAAGAAGGGCGAAAAGTTTTAATCGTAAAATGTTTCAATAAAATAATTTCAATTTGGAAATAATTGAAACTCGTATTTTTACTTAAATACGTACAAGTATCTCAATTCAACAACAGTCGTTAAAAATTGTCGTTAAACATTAAATTGCTTGTTATTTAATTATATTGCGTGGTTGAGAAAAATCAATTTAATATAAACTGGAAAAAGAAACAAGTGAAGTAGGGGGCGCATTTTTAAACTTTGCCATGGGCGCCATTTTATGTAGATACGCCACTGCATACAGGAAATGGTGACAGCAACAAAATCTAAGAAACAATGTTATGTTGGACTGCGTCATGCAACATGACATTATTCATAAAATGTTTTTTCTTCTTGACCAATCTAATCTAGTTTAATTAATTTCACAAGAACTAAAGTTGACTGTTCATACATGAAGCCAAACCCGGTTATATTCTTTTTGAATTACCTTATAAACTAAAGTGTAGGCTAAGCCTACTATAAAACTTTTGAACTTTTTTGTATTACTTATTATTTATTTATTACTTTTTATTTTATTTTATCTCTATATTTATCTTTTTGACTTTCAAAAAGCGACGGAGGCGCTAATACATAGGGTAGGCAATTATCTGAGTTTCTTTTGGAGATGCCAAGATATTACTGTCCACTTGAAATTTAATAAAGATATGGCCAAAATTTAGAACTGCTTGCCAAGATCACCAAGCAGGGAAAGTGCCGTAAAGTGTCTTTTTCTGGACACAACAGAACGGCGCGAGTAGATTTTGAACCCAGATCATGTCGATCACAATCCCGGCGCTCTAACCACTCCATCACACTGCCGACTTTACTTATTGTTTATATTCTTATTTACTTTGTGCATCATTATTTAATACGTGTTTCTTTTCAATTGTTACTTATTTATGGCACTAAATAAATAAATTGATTAATCGATTGATCGATTAAAATATATGGATTAGAAAAATATATAGGTATACGATATTCGGACAATTATTCAAAAACAATTGATGGAATTGACAATTGTTCAAAAACAATTGATGGAATTGACAATTAAAAAAGTAAAACGAGCGCGTTTTAAAATAAATATTCTAAGATAGCTGCATATAGCGTTATTTTTTGAACAATTGTAAATTCGAGCAAGTGTTTTCGAACATCGCTGTTATCCGTAAACCTAGCTCTACATACAGTGATGGCTTTAATAGGGTGCAAACGGTGCGGCCGCACTTAGCCCCCTGAAATACATCAAAAAGTGTTCCCCTCTACACAAAATATTGCTCTATTTCTTCATTGTAGCACCAGGACGTCGATGGCATGTTAAAAACAAAATAAAATTTTTTTATTTTTTTTTAGAGATAACTTTATTTTGACACACTAAAAAGTGACCCCTCCTAAAACAATGATTATTTTTTTAGAGACCACCCTGATTTGAACACTTAACAGTGGCCCTTCCTAAATTGAAGATGTTTTTTTAGCAATCATTTTGTTTTCACACACTAAAAATGGCTCCCGCTATGACAATGACCTTTTTTTAGAGATTGCTTTGCTTTGGAACACTAAATAGTGCTCCCTTATTTTCTTGCACCACCCCCCCCTTTTTGAGAGGCCATCACTATCTACATAGGGCTAAACTATAAATCAAATACATAACTCTCCGCTATTCGCTTTTTTTAGAAGCATAGTATAAGCCTCTTTTAGATTTAGATGAATATCGAACTTGTATTTAGATTTAGATTAGGCCCAGATGCATCTCTTTTCCATGCATTTTTTAAAAAGTTTGATAATTTTTGGACGTAAAATTTTCTAGAATTTCTTGTTAGCTGCGCTCTACTTCCGTTATTAATTTTTCTTCTCGACAGTATAGCGGAGAAGGTAAGAGCGTGCTGACGACGAACGTGATCCCCGCTCGTGTCATTTTATGTTTTTTATAAAGACGCTTTAAGGCACTTTCCTCTGCTTGGCAATCTTAATAATTTCATTCACACCTAAATAAAAATTAAAAACCAAGTAAACGCTTTCAACCGGACAACAATATCTTGTATTTACAAAAAACGCAATGCATTTGAAGTTTTCCTGCAAGTCTGGAATATGAGGCCTACTAGGCCTAATAAATAAAGTATACTGTCATTTAGGTTAAATGCAAAGTCTATGATCATTTACTGCTCAGTTAAGGCAGAGCCAAGACACACCCGAAATCCAAAAGTGTTTATTATTTAATTTACCTATGAACAAAAAAATTGCTTTTTTGGATTTATAAAAAGTTGACAAAAGACTGCGATTTTCGGTATGCTGCTGCCTGTAATCTTTTTTGTTCAGCTGTGTACTGTTTCATGCAATATTTCTTTTCATTTGAACATCAAGTTGGCCTTATCGCCCACTGTTGTAAATGCTTTGCTTGTGATGCAACCGACATTAGTAACATGACTTTTGCCGTTTGCAAACAACAATGTTTTTTAAACGTTTGTAAAGTAAATTAAAAACTTGACTTTAAAAACTGAACAAACAAATATGAATTTGATAAAACTTTTTTAACAAATTTTTTGGGATTAACCTTTTGAAGAAACTGACTGATTGCAAATTCGAAACGAAAAAACTTGATAATGTGAGAGCAGTGGTTTTCAATCTGGAGATTGCGGGAGCGTCTGCAGAATTTTTAATTTAAAAGTTTTTTTAAGATCACTAATACCAAAAATCAGAGACAGATTCCAAGTGAAGACCTTTTTTACTGTTAATTTTGAAAATATGGTGACGCTAGCATTAGATAGCCTGCAAACTCCTAAATTAAATTTTGTTCAGCGAAGGGGGTCGTTAAGTTATTTTGGGTTGGAAATTGGATCGCGATATGAAAAAGGTTGAAAACTACTGTGTTAGAGTTAAGGCCTGTTTCATTACGAGAGTCGGCAGCGTGCTCGAGTGGTTAAAACGCCGTGCTTATGATCGACATGGTCTCGGTTCAAAACTCACTCGCGCCATTCTATTGTGTTCTTGGGAAAGACACTTTACGGCACTTTCCCCTGCTTGGTGGTCTTGGCAAGCACTTCTAAATTACAGTCATTACAAGCGGACAGCAATATCTTGGCATCTCGGAAAACAAGTCAGGATAATTGCCTACCCTATGTATTAGCGCCTCCGTCGCTTTCCTCCGAGTCAGGAGGATAAATATAGAGATAAAATAAATAAATAAAAAATAATGGAGCATTGTTTGTTTATTGTCAGTTGTCCGCGCTTAAACGCTAAGCGAAGCAAAAAAATTAATAAAAGAAACAAAGAATATTCTATTCCACGCTCGTTGTAGAAACGAACCATTACAGGCAAAACAAATCAGGCATGAAAACTTTTTTGAAAATGCTCAACAAACGCGCACGACCAAGTCAGTAGCCTGTTGTGTAAATTAACTAACGCACTCCAAGAAACACATTAATGTATTTTGATTTTTTCTATTTATTTTGATGTTAAAGCGTCAACATTCAACACTGTTTTTAACGCAAAATCTGACCATTTTTTATTGTTAAATCACCTCCTCGATTTGTTTTATTATTGAGGCATTTTTAACATTTCTAACGATGATTCCAAATCTACTCGCTATTTAAAAAAAAAATTTTCACCTATGAAATTTGCCCGTGGTGTTTTCTTTTGGCTTAAAATTGAGTGCTCCTGATACAAGTCTCTTTTGGTATCCACTTTGCACTAAAAAAGATTTTATAACTCCTTTTTTTTATTATTTTTAGCGTCATTAAAAGGAATTTGAATATCCTTTACTGAGTATTTTTTGAGAATTAGGTGTTTTAAAAAAAGTAGGATACTTGTTCTTCAAAGTCAGTGGTTTTCAAAGCTTTTTCTGCATTCCTCCCTTTTACGGTTCAAAACTCCGGTACTGTCATGATATAAGCTCGAGAAAAATTTAGGTAAAGACTTTTTTATTTTTTGATCTTTAATTTTAACGCAAATTTTATCTTTTTAACTTCTTGAAATTCCGTTGAAGACAAAAAAAAAAGAAAAAAGGTCTTTACTCTAATAAAACTGTTTTAAGCAGCTCTCATGATTCAACTGCGAAAGACTTCTAATTTTTCGGGTCACCTTACATTGTAGGCCTACTAAGATTTCAAATTCCTCTTCCAGCAACTTTTCCTTCTTAAAGATTTTGAATTCTTGCTAAAATAGCCAATTGGCTGACTTTGAGAATCACTGTTTAAAATGAACTAGTGGACTTAGGCGAAAATCACGGAAATTAATTGAACAGCAGCCTTATTGTTTTTATTTTTCTTGTTTTGTTGAGACCTATTAACAAAAGTGTATAATCTTTAACATTATTTATTTTTTATCCACATAAATTATTTGATAGTCAATTCTCATACTTAATATTTTTTTTTAATTCCTACCTATTACCGTGTTTTCACGAAAATAAGACAGGGCTTATACAGTATTAATTTTCATTCCGAAATTTACACTAGGGCTTATTTTCGGGGAATTTTAATATATCAAAAAATGAAGTTACAAAGTAAAAATTAAGAGATTTTTAAATAAACAGAAATCACAAAAACTATCTACATTTATTTATCATTAACATGTTTTTTCAGGCTTGACCATGGGAATCATCCCATGGGATGGGATGAGACAGCACACATTTGTATTTGCCATGGGAGAGTAGCCATGTCATAGCAACTTGATTACGTCAGAGCTAACCTTAGTTTTTATACTTTTTTACCTTTTAAATGTTTTTTACTCTCCTTTTTTCTTTATATACTTGTATCTATTATCTATTTTGTGGTAGGACACCGGATAAATAAATACAAATAGTCTTTTTTTTTAATTTTAAAGTTAACGAAGTCAATAAATTTTGTCGTTTTGCATGTTTCTTTGTATATGTAGTCCTATTTAGTAAACAATAAACCTAAATTTTCATAAATTTAATTATTTTTATTGAATTGTAATGGGAATCCCATGGGATGGGATGGGATGGGATAGGCATAAATTGCTGTGGGATGGGACAGAAAAATATGTCCCATGGACAAGCCTGTGTTTTTTATTTACAAACTCGTTAACAACAATTTATTCAAAAACAGTCATATCATCATCCTCTAGAATGTCTTGCAAGTCATTATGCTCCAAAACTTCAGCGAACTTTCGCTTAACTGAGATTAGGGAAGAATGTGATTGGCTGAGATTAGAAACGTTTTGTCGTCACCAGTCAACTAGGGCGTATTATAAAGGTAGGGCTTATATTAAAATCATCCTCAAAAATCACGCTAGGTCTTATTATTGGAAACACGGTAGCTTGTGTAATTTCTAGGATTTTATTTATTTTCAAGATAGAACTTCGTAGCTCCATGATGATAAAATTAAAAGAGGATATCTAAGATTAAGAATAGTACCGATTCGAACAAAATTGAATCAACTTGGAGTGAACCTTGCTAAATCTTCGCTGTTAAAAGACGCGTCGCTCACCCAGACCTTTATTCTGTCATGTTAGGTGATGTTGAAATTTAAATTTATTATCAACTATAAACCTTAAAATTTTCGGATTAGTATTACAATATAGATGAATGATTTGACGGTATGACGACCAATAAATAGAAAAAGTTGGAGGATTTTTCACAATTTAAAAACCAATCGTTGCCACTATAGACAACTTTGCGACTGACCAGATTACTGGGCGCTTATTCAAAGAAAACAAATAAAACCATAGTTGACAAATTAAACAAATAAACATCTATACGACGGCTCGAAACTCGAACGAGAAAGAATCTCACAAAAAATCTTGTTCAAGTAAATGAACAAATACAGGGTGGGCCATAAGTTTCCATACATAGAAAAAATAGACATTCTATATTGAACAAGTTTTTATTTATATAACGTACTCTATATGATATATATAATGTGCTCTTCCCGATCCAGCCATCAGTATGGTTTTTATTCGTTGCTCTTTTGTCAAACGCATTGTCTAGGGAAGTGGTTTTGAACTTTTTCCGTACCGTGGCCCATTTTTCAACCCAAGGTAACTTAACGACCAACTTCGGTCAACAAAATTAAATTCCCGTCTCAAATCATAGTGTTTTGGAATCGCTTTCAAATTTGACGCCGGAAAAATGCCTAAAAAACGGGACGGATGGTAAGCCTGATTATACATATTGTTTTTATTTTGATTTATGCTCTGTAGCCCACTAAAAAACCACTGGGTGGCCTACTACTGGGCCATGGCCCATAGGTTGAAAACCTCCGGTCTATAGGGTGTCTGAAATATAAAAAGAACATACATTATAGGCTACATTCTCAAATGTATGGAAACTTATGGCCTACCCTGTAAATTGATTTTAAAATGTATAGTGTTCGCAGACCTTTCCTAATTGTAATACTTTTTGCTTTCACGCAACTGCAAGAAATTTTAAGTTAATTTATCAAACGGTTATTTTTAACACTTTGCTTTTTTTGTATGTTTCATTGTTTGAAAAATTTTCACAGCCATAGGTTTCAAAATTAGTGCGTTCATTTCAAAAAGTAAAATGATTTTGAGGTATGTTCCACACTTTAAGAGATTCTGGTTTGTTGCCGCAGAATATTTATTAAAAATTTGGAAATCATTTTTATGAAAAATCGTTTTTCATGTTTTTGTTCATTATTTTCCTCATTCAACATTAAACTGACTACAGCTTTGATGACTAACGTACTTTGAAAATTTATGATAATTGAAAACATGGACAAGCAATTTTAAAAAGACTAAAATACTGTAAACCAGAATAACTTTCAAAATGGGCTAAAAACATTGTATAAACATGGATTTCTTGTTTGTACTACGCACACTTAAGCATTCAGCTCTGCCTATCAGCACCATTCATGTTGCAAGGTAGAAAATCTTGCATGACAAGACTAGAAATATGTAAGATACTTTTTGTCTTTTATCTGATACTACATCCCTTTATTAAATGATTTTTTTCACCGATTCATATTACTACACAGCGAAGGCTTTATCAAATTCATGGCCGAACATTGCATAAAGTTTACGTTGATCTCAAGTGAAAGAAAAAAAATTCTAAAAACTAAGTTTTAAAATTTTGGATTGGATTTTTTTATATTTTTTTTTCGCTGTAGAAACTAACACGGCTAATTTTCAAACCTGATTTAATCACAAAATTGTACAAAAAAAAAACCAACAAAAACAACGACGTCGAATGCTTGCTTCAGTTCACAGGCGGAACATTTCGTTGTTACGAGCGGCTACCTAGGACGACGCTAGCCAAAAGCTTTAGAAATAAAGACTAAAAATATAAGAAGATCTTCACTTTAATTCGGAAGTCTTCATTGGTCCAAACTTTTGGAGGTTTTTGTACGGATTTAAGAGGTTGCGAAAAATCTGGAATGTGCAACCCCCTAAAAATTTTTGTGTTTTGGCTTTTCGCGTTTGATGGCACCCTTTGTTACGAGTTTGGCTACTCTTACGGCGTCGATTCCAACTAAAAACTGGCAAATCTCATTTCTGTTTATGAGTATCACCTCTAAACACTCCAAAAGTCAAACGCATACCGGCAGAATACTCACTTTAAACGTTTTGTGTGAAAAACTTTTTCATAAACGCAGCTGCCAACATATTAAAAATCTATGAAAGTTTTTTTTCAAAATGAAAGACTTCATAGGCACAGGGTTAAAACGTAAGCAATGTCGTCTCCCGGTAAAACAATATATGAATAATAATTGTACTTCATTTTCTTTCAAAATAAAATTTTCATATTTACGGTAACTTTATGACTAAAGACAAGACAGACTCTACTGACGTCGTAGATAATATGCCCAAAGTCGATGAGCAAGATCACGATAAAACTTTTAAAAAAACCATGAATTTGACTCATTATCTAGATCAGTGTTGCTCCAATGGCGACATTCCCAAAATGGTCATACCGTTTCCGAGTACAACTTTGGCGGCGTGATAGCACGCTAACCTCGCTTCAGCGTCTTTCGCAGGCTGATCTTTGACAATGCAAAGTTTAAACGCCTTTGATACTCGCCGACAAAGCTCATACAGATATTTAACTAATACGCTCGGTTCCAGAGTCTCGAAGAGAGCCTCAGTAAGCTCAGCATACTCACTGACGTGCTGTAAAATGTCCGTCAACAAAGGTTCATGTAATATGAAAACAGGATCGATGTCGTCCGTCACACGCACGCCGGTGTATTTTTCAAGGCTGCACAAGCGGCTGTATGTGTATTGCAAATACAAACCGCTGCTGCCCTTTGATGCGAGCGCAGCTTCCCAATTAAATTTGTATTTTTTGCTTGTTGGGTAATGTAAGTCGTGATATATTAATCCGGATAAAGCTACAATTTTAGTTACTTCATCATCCTTTATGTCGACTTTTCGCGTTTCGCTGTCAGAGCGATCTTGAAAAGCTTTATCAAAAGCTTCTTTTAAAATATCATTTAAAAATACAATGTCACCCTGTCGAGTCTTCATTTTTTCAATTCGACCAAACGGTTTGTGAATTAAAGCATCGGTACTTTTTTGAGCCCAGAAAAATCCCATCCTCTCCAAGATAGCAAAAAGCTGTTGAAAGTGAACGCTCTGCGAAACGTCGGTGACATAAATCATTCGATCAAACTTGTACTTTCGGTAGCGGTCAATAGCAGCGGCCACGTCTCTGGCCAAATACAAGGTGGTGCCGTTGGATCGCGCAAGCACTGGACGCTTGTAGCGGTCTTCAGCATCGGCGAGCCACTGTGAACTCGACAGATCAATTTTTAAAGCCGAGTCGGCAGCGAAGAGCGAGGAGTTTTTGTTCAAGTCGTCGATGATCGCTTTCGCCGATTGGACATAATGCGATTCGCCAGAATACACGTCAAAACGAATCCCGATTTCGCCGTAAAGCTTCTTGTACTTTTCGATGCTTAGCGTTCGGCAAAGATTCCAGAAAGCAAGAGCGTCATGATCGCCGTTTTCCATCGCCGCGAAAATTGACTGAGCCTCGTCGTAAATGGAAGAATCGCTTTTAACTTCAGCTGATATTCTCACATACAAATCGAAAAGATAGCGCAACGGCTCTTTTTTGAGACGGTATTCGTCACCGTATCTCTGATATGACACAGCAAGAAGTGCAAACTGAAAGCCCCAGTCACCTAGGTAATTGATTTTGCAAACGTCATGGCCGGCAGCTATCAAGATGTTGCTGATAGCGTTGCCAATGACAGTCGAACGATAATGACCAGCATGAAAAAGTTTAGCAATATTTGGAGAGCTGAACTCAACAAGGATTTTTTTACGCTGAAGTGAGGTGAAGTATTTTGTGTGGAAGCCGTACGAAGAGTCGTGCGACGAGATGTCGTGAAGCAGATTTAAAATCTTTTCAGATGACAACGTCTTTGGAGTGGCAGGAACCGTGAATGTTCGTGACGTCTTGTTGGGAAAGCAAATTCTTTTAAAGGTTTTTAATGGCTGCTTAGAAAGAAAAAACATGGTGGCTCTTTGCATCTGTAATAAGGCATTATGTAAAAATGAAAAGTTGAATTTAAAGTAAATCGCAAAAACTATAGCCAAAACTCATAAACAACAATCTTGTAGCATCATTACAACGATCTCATATTTGCTCTATAATAGTTCCACGTATTGCTATGTTTGCTTTTGCTTGTTTGTTGACGAGACCAAAGATACAAATATCCAATACAAAAAGCAAAGCTGTAGTAATTTACTGTAATTTCGTAAAAAACGACACAAATGTGAAATCGAAAAACTATTTCGTAAGTAAACTTACGTTTATTGAAGTGAACATCGAGTGACAAAGTCAGCATGGTAAAAGAAATGGAATGTATGAAAACAAAATGAAGTTAATTTATCACCTTAAACTTCCTTAAATTTCCATTCCTGTCGACACATAGGACAATGTTGATTAACTTGCTGCGACTGAAGCCACTTGAGAATACAATGCATATGAAAACAATGCGAACATTGACCCCAAACTGCAACAAGAAAGTCAAAATAGCAGGTTGCCAATTGCTTTAATATAATATTAGTTTTACCTATTGGGCAATCATCACCAGCAGTTTTACAATTAGCACAGCAATACTCGAATGGATACCGACAAATTCCACAGCTATCGTCAGAGGTTTGCCAATGCCAGCTTGCTATTGCATACCACTTTTTCACTCTAACTTTCATCATATAAATTAAATGCTTTAAACAAAAAACAAAAGTCAATTAAAAAAAACCCTTGAAATCAGAAATTATTAAACAAGAATATTTAAAATGTTCAATACTGAATATTATAACATGATATTTGATTAAAGCAAATTTATGACAGAAAACATCTACAACTATTTTAAAGTATTATTAAAAAGTTAATATGTTTATTTATACAAAGATATTTTGATAACAATTTTCAGCAATGCATCTCCACAAACTTTGAAAATTTAGCAAATTTAATAAACAGCATTGATGTAAGTACAAACAGTCAAATTGTCATACACTTGACAATAAACTAATAAAAAATTTTAAAAGTAAAAAAATACAATCAACATTTTACAGTTGGTAAATCACAAGAACAACTTCTATGCAATTAAAGTTACATTGGTATAAAATCAATATTAATTTGAAAAACTATGTTGTTTCAAGTGATTCCAACCATGCTCATCAAAGTCTTGTCTTGTTATCCAGGACATATGATCTGACAAAGCCCAACATGCAGCACCCTTCCAAGCATCTAGTATGGGATTTTCTGCTTGAACAACATTAATATTTGATTTATATGGGCGAATTTCTTGTAAGTCAGCCACTACTCTACTTTTAAAACCACTGATCTTGGTTGTACCACCAGTAAGAAATACATTCTGGGCCATTGTACATTGAATATCAGGTGAAAAGCAGTTAAGTACCAAATCTATGCACTCTTTTAATCCACATTGATCAAAACCAACCAAAGAAGGTTGAAAAAGTATTTCTGGAGCCTGAATTTTTTCAATACCACATTTTACAGAACTGACAATTGAATGTAGTTCATTTAGCTCTGAATGAATTTTCTGAATGTTTAAATTAATGCTTTCAATATTTTGCTTTGCTTCATCTATGCTAGAAAATCCACAGTCTTTACACAGTTTCAATGCAGCTTCAGGATTGTCATTTTCTAAATCAACAATACACTCGATTTCATTTAGTTTGTGCTCCTTTCTTTTTAATTGTTTCTCAAGACTGACAACTATATTGAAATTCTTTGTTTTAGCATTTAAACTTTCTTTCTCATTGAATGATAAAACTGTGGAATGTGATTTAGAAGCATTGCAGCCTTGCCAGGTTTTTAAAGCTTTGTTATAATCAATTGGAACATAACAAAGTTCATGAACAATTTGCTCCATTCTAGTAAGGTTTAGTTTTGAGGCATAATGGGGATATTTCAACTGAAGTAAACGTTGCATAAAAGCTGTACAATTATATCCACCAAGGTTAATTCTTAAAGCATTTTTTATATCAGGTTGACCCAGTACAACTGGTAAAATGTGAGTGCTTTGGAAACCAGATGAAATAATTAAGAAAGTGTCCGACATGATTTGGTCAATATTATAATATTTACTGAAAAGGCAATCAATACCATAGGCTAATTTTGAAACATTGTATGCTTCAAAAAGAAGTTCAGACATATTTTTTCTGCTATAAGCTGGATTAGCAATAGGTTCTGTAATTAAAAGTGGATGAGAAATACAACCATCACTGTTAATCCCCAAACGCTTAAAAGCATAATCAAAAAGAATTTCTTGAATGGAATAGTTAACAACAACATTAAAGTCATGAGGTGTTCTCAATAGCCATCTTACAGCTTCAATGTCTGGTATGTCATTAGCAATTTGTAAATCCCAATCTTTTTCTTTTCGATTGCCTCTATTTTTTGCTATTACATTTTTAAAATCAAGAGAAGGTTTACATGAATTTGCCCATCCAGCCCTGCAATTATATGAACCATTATCTATTACAAGGGGAACACATGCATCTTTCAAAGATAGTGAATACTCTGGAACTTCATTAAAATTGCATGAAGTTTGCTTAAAATGATACACTTCCATAAAGATATTAATTTTTCACAATCACAATGCAAAAAAACAATGTTTATGTGTTTTGAGAAACAATAGAAAAATTTTTATACTTTCTCACAATGTTGCGTTTAATTTGAAGTTGATTCTGCAAACACTTTAAAATAGCTTCTTGTTTTTCTTTAGTGTTGTCTATACCTTTAGTCTCCTCAATTTCTTGCTTAGCTTGTTGAATTTTTTCTTTTAATTCAATAACTTTATGACTTAAATTTTCAATATCCCGACCAGATTCAAGTCGGTTTAGAATTTCATGCATATCCTGAAGAAAACAAATTTCAAATGAAAGTGGCTTCTCTTTATCTTCACAACTGCTTGTGTTCATAACTTCAATGTTTTAATTTTTTTCCAAGATTTACTTGATTATATCGTCAAGTTTAAAAGCTGATTAACATAATCGCAAATACTACTGCCATTCTGACAGAATATCTCTCATTTCAACAAAAAAAAGAAAAAAACTTTTAGTTTCCTTAACTCTTTAAGGGACAATGTTACATATTTGTACCATGATTGTGATTGTAACGTAACAAAACAACCTTTTTTGTGGGAATTATAAGTTTAGTTTTTAAATATTTGCAACATCATTATTATACCATTGTCATTTTATAAATAACCAGTGTCATTCTGGTTGTTCTGGCAAAATACTCTCATTTCAACAAAAAAAAAAAATCTCTAGCTCTTTTAAAAAAATGGCGGATGAAAACAAAAAAAATCCGTAAATGGGCGCACGCAAATAAAAGAATAACAAAACACAAAACAAAACAAAATCTAAACTCAATAAATGTTTTGAAAAAAACTCACCAAATGCTAAAAATTTTTAAACACTAAGTTGAGTTTTACCTCAACTTCTTAACTTTTAACAATTGAATTTCTATTTCAAGCCAAAACAAACAAATACAATTTGGGAAGAGAGTATGCTTCTTTTAACCATATTACAATCACATACAACAATACACATAAGGTTTTTTTTTGTGTATTGCTGTATGTGATTGTAACAAACAAATAAATGTAAAATTCAAAAATTTTACTACAGAAATCTGTTGAATACAAAATTCCTCTAAGTCTTCATTCGGTTTTATTTCCACTTGCTACCTTTCAATACTTACATAAAAGATTATTGTCACTTCATCAAAACTAAACCTACAAATTGGACAAGTCAGTTTGGGCTGCTGGTGTCAACAATATTCTCAATTTCAAGCAAAATGAAATTAAACATGGGTCACTTTACCTTGAAGCCATGCCGCGAAAAGCGAAAACACTTGACATTGAAATAAAACATTTTTCCGGGCATATATATAACCCAAACTGGTTTGGATATCTACATTTCTTGCACATTACGAATATGCAATTAGTTGATGGTAGCACAATACTCAATTTTGAGCAGAATGAACTTGAACATGGGTCACTTTACTTTCAGTAATTGTGGCATAGTTCTTGATGCCAAAGCTTCTCAAAGTATAATGCAAAGCATTCCAAAAACGTTACGATTTTTCTGTTTAACAAGAGTCAAAAACAAGACTGCACCCCGAGTGTAGCAGGTGCACCGTCTGTGCAAATACTTCCAAGTTTAGCTCAATCTCAATTTTATTCTGTAAAAAGTCTTCCACAAGCTTTAGCACATTGCTAACCTTTGTCGTTGTTTCCAAAAGGGCAGCAAAAAAATTTTCCTTAAGATCCAAACGCCCATTTGTGCCAGCTGCGTGGAATCTTTTAAACAACCTTGCGGGGATCTGAGTGGACAAATCACAAATGGAAGGTGGAGTAGTCTGAAAATACTTCCAGGCTCCGTGTTTTTAAACCCATGACCAGTGCCAGACCTGTTCAGATGAGCTTGCCCTGAATAGCGTTAAGTTCAACTGCCTGCGGACTGGTGTTGAGCGATTCCACTCGTCCATGCACAAATGGATCTCGCTTCTTCACCGAATTGCGAGTGCAGCACCGCTGAACAACCGCAGACCACATTCTAATAGTCTGCGCCATACATCGGGCACCACATGGAACAAGAGGTCTGACGGTTTTGGATGATAAAACTCGATGCTGACTAACAACAGTGGTGGGCAGTACCGTGTAGTAAAGTACCGCGGTACTTTTTTAGAACAGCTACCGGTACCGTCCTACCTACCGTACTGTTAGTACAGCTACCGGATACTCGGTACCAAGTACCGGTACCGCGGTATTCCACCTAATTCAAGGGTCATTGAAAGTCTTTTTTAAGCATTGCGACATGTTTTTGTTTTTCGTATCGATTGCAGCTTCAAAAGAGTTTTTTTGATTTACAGATTACCACAAATTAACATTTGTCATAGTTAAGTGTTTACCAGTACTTTCCCTAGGGTTACCATATTTTCATCACCAAAAAGGAGGACACTTTTTATTTTAAAGAAATTTATTAACAGCTAGTTGTTCTGCATCGCCTATACGGCAAAAGACAAACGAAAGCAACAATATTTTAGCTATAGGTCAAAGTGTTATTAAATTTAATTTTTCGACTTAGCCCACGAGTATTTGGCTGTTTCTTGAACTTTCTTAAGTAGTGTAGAATCAGCTTTAACAATATCATAAAACTGGTTGCATGTAACATCATTGAAATTGTACACCAACTTCAAGATGCTTGCAACTGAATCAAAAAGAAATCGCTCTCTTTCTTTTGACCATTGTGGCTGTAACAAGGAAAAAATACGTTCAACATTAGCGTTATGAGCTATAATGCTGAAGTAAAACTGTGCAATTTTTAACAGCTCGCTAAACAATTCAGTAGTACTGCACGTGTTAAAATAGGCTGCCCATCTTTCATGCGCCATCATTTTGCGATATGGCAGTGCATTTGTTCCAAGCTGTGTTTCAATGAATTTGCATAGCCTGTGGTATTGGTCAAACAATTTAGCTTCATCAATAGAAACATTTTTCTGCTGCAAATATTCCAGACATGGTTCAACATTTTCCCACTTGGTTGTTTGCGACAGTAGCATCCAATCAAAGCATTCAAATTCGTAAAACAAACTAGTCCATTTATCCAAGTATTCCACGCAAGATTTGTACAGCACAGAAACATCCCGGATGAACGAGTCACAAGCTTGATCTTGACCTTCTTCTCTGAGTTTATTCAGCTTTGATTTAATTTGCGTTGATATGAACATGTGCTTTTTTCTCTCTTTAATTGTTGATTTTACAGCATCGAGGCACGATCTAACTTCACCAATGGATGCTTTTGACCGTTCAATATTTTGAACTTGCTCATTGAAAACAGCAATGAATGATTGCAAGTGTTTCAAATATAGTTCGCTCAAAGGAGCTTCATAAAATCGTTTCAAAACAATCGGTGGCTTGTCAATTGACGTGAAATACGACTGTAAGGCAGGGAACATTTGAAGCATTTTTGACAAGCTAGGATAAAGCGACAGCCACCTTGTTACACTGTGGGAAAGTAGTTTCCGGTATTCTGTATCCACGAAGTTACAATAATCTTTCAACTCCTCTGTGCGAACAGTATAAATGTAAAAATACTGGTAGGTTTTGTACATAATACTTTCAACATCTATAGTCATCTGATTCGTACCATGATGCAAACAGTTATTTAAAATATGCGCCAGACAACCAACTCCAACCAGTGTTGGTAAATCATTTTTCAATCTAGAGAAGACGTTGTTACCCTTTGGACGTCTTAAGCCACCAAAGTTAGTGTTACAATTGTCACCAGTGAAAGAAACACATTTTTCGAATAAGCCCATTTTTGTCAGAGTTTCTTTTACTTCATTAGCAATCGTTAAAGATGTTTCGTTTGTAGTACTTTTGACTTCAAGCAACTTTGACTGAAGGCCCCCATGTTTCCAATCGAAATATTGAACCACAATAGGAAAAAGTTTGGTTGATTGATGATTACTACTATCAGTTGCCACTCCGAGATACATAATACCATGTTCTTGTATATCATTCAGCACGTATTTAACACTCATGGGAGAAAGAACGTTATTAACAATAGCTTCAACTTTAGTCCGAGCACAAGAATACTTTTTCGAAATGTTTGAATCAGGAAATAATTTTCTCATCAAAGGTGATGTACAATCATTAGATTTGTAACTCTGGTGATGCTTTACAGTATGAAACGCCATGGTGGCTTCAGCAGCGGCAACATTATCTTCAGTTTGTGTACCAGGCTTACAGAAATAATCTGTCACTTTTGCAGATGAAGTTTCTCCCCTGATAGCTTTTTTATGCTTTGTACTCTGTACATGCATATCTAAGCTAAGTCCACCTTTATTCGCCACTGAAATAAACGTACCGTAGCCACAAACAATGCATTCCGCTTCAAAATCATTCCGTCCCTTTCTAAAACACGGATACTTTTTCTGTATCTCTTCTGTAAATTCTGACTTCCTCTTTGGCATTATTTTTTAGCAAGCTAAATGTTTCACTGTTAACTAGATCTGAATGTCTTAACAAAGCTTAACTTACAGTACAGTGGATGCCACAATATTGTGTAGCAAAGGACAATTGTGATTGTTACGTCATAATCGTGTTTGTCTCGCTGTGCTGTTTTGTTGCTTGTGCTTGGCATTAGAAAGATGAGATGCATTTTTGAAGCTGATTAAAAACAAGTCAAGTAAACCATTGAAGTCGTTACAATTGCATCATAATTCATTATCGAATGAGAAATTTATTACATCATAAACACCTCCGACTGTCTTAGAGTAACCTGGTAAGACGTAAGCTATAGCGCGTGCGCGATATATAGGCCTACTTTTAGTGATCTAACCGATGATATATTTATACACTAAAAGGCTGAATGATTGGACATGTTTTAATTGTTCAAAATGCCGAAAAGGAGGACATTTGGGCATTTTTTAACGTCCTCGGAGGACAAATTATTTTTCATTAAAAAGGAGGACATATCCTCCAAAAAGAGGACGTATGGTAACCCTAACTTTCCCCATCTTTCCGGTACTAGTTACTAGCTAATTTTAAGTAAGGTCATGTTTAGGAATCTTTTTACCCACTTCATAGCCAGTAGCCCTTTTACGACTTTTTGTTTACGCTTAGCTTACTCAGGCTAGTGAGATAGTCTAGGTAGACTAGCATTTTAGTTATGTCTCAAATAAAAACTAAAAAATAAATTAAAAGTTATAACCCACTGCAATACCTTGGCATCTCTAAAAGCAATTATCTGATTGCTTGCGGCCCCGCACATATAGCATTTAATAAGCAGGTACGGTATCGCTTAAAAGTTGCCCTTAGTAGGCTATAACGTCTTCAACGTTTTTGTATGAGTCTGGAGGATAAATAGAGTTGAAATACGATAAAAATTAATAAAAATTTTAAATCTTGGAAACGAATGATGGGTTTGTATATGAAGCTTATTTTGTCTTGTTTTTTCCATCAATCTTGATCATGTTTAAATGTGCATAAAAAAAAAAAAATTAAAATTGATTGAAAAAATATTGTTTTAGCTTATCGGTTTAAATATCACGTTTTGTTTTGTTAAATTGAAGAAAGATCGTTAATTACTTATGCGATTGAAGTTTTACATTACATGTATATAATTAATTGTATCATTTTTTTATACGCCAGCGTCAGTCTATGTCATTTGATCTTTACACACTGTACATATCCAATAGCCTATCTGTGTTTTTCTTGAAACTTTATTCAAACTTTAATTTTTGACCAATTTTAACAGAATAAAAAAGGTTTCTGAAGTGAAATCAACCAATAAATTTCTAATTACCACAAAAAATAACACAATCATTTTTAAGTGTCAATATTGAACTTAACGGAAAACGCATGAACAAAGGTTATTTGACTTGTTTTTATTCAAGCAGATAACACATCAAATGTAGTAGAGTCAAAAGATCCCTGCTCCAGCTTTTTTCTAATATTTTTGCTTGCAACAAGAACAAGCAATGGAAATTATTTTACAACACTACGCACGAGTATTAAAATTTAGCATAAACGACTTGGCGTGAATAAGTATTTCATTTTTATATGTTACTTTCTGTACAGTACAATATCTAGATAGGTGTGCGTTCATTTTTCCTCCTTGTAAGTTTATGTTTAAAATAACTCTAAATAGAATAGCCTACTTTTCTTTGTTGCACTGACCGTTTAATGAAAATAACCAAAAAATTGAACTATATAGATTTATTTAAAAAGTGAAATTTTAAGAAATATTTGTTGCAGTTTGCTTGAGGCAATCAAAAATTATCAAAGGATTTCCGTCCTACTTTTGAATTATGCTGGGGATTGTATTAAACATTTACGTAAACAAGGTCAAAAGACATTTGAATAAAATATATATTGTGCTATGCTTGAGTGCAATATCATTAATTGGTTGTACCGATGTTTTATTTTTTATTCTATTATCAAAATTCGTACTATAAATTAAATAATTCTAAAAGAAAAAATGTCTGTGTCGTAAGTTATGACCAAATCAATATGAAAATCCAAAATTACTTTTGGTAGAAATTCATTTCGATAATAATGACTGTTTTGGAAAATATTAGGTTGTTTATACTCTGACGCAGGGATGCTCGATCTTTTAACTATTATGGTCCAACTTTTATCGAAAAGCTTATTGCGGGTCGCAATCGGTACAGAAATCAAAGTATCTTCCTTTTTGTCTTTACTTAATTTTAATGTGTTACTTTTTGAATGAACCTCTTTAATAACAGGAATTCGGACCACAAATTCAGTTTGACCAGTTGGATATACCTATGTGTTTTGTTCTTATATAAAGCGAAAAACCTCTACTGAGACGAAAATTAGCCTATATATTCCGATTTTTCTGCACGTCATTAAATTGATTCAAAGCATTACAGTAATTTGATCGATTATGTAATCACAAATACTTTGGCGGGCTTCAACAATTAACTTTGCGGGTTTCGGGTTGGGCAGCCCTACTCTCGTCGTCGTTTGAAGGGCATCCACTACAGCTCAGACACAAACAGGACTGGGGCCGTGGGTTTATCCTTTTACTATCCCAGACTGCTGAACTGACTGAATCAGATGCTGGCAGTGGTGTTATTAAGCCAGCATCGTGTTTCGTCATTCAAAACCGTCAGACCTTGTGCTCCATGTAGTGCCCGATGTATAGTGCACGCTATTAGAACATGGTCTGCGGTTTTCTCAGAGGCGCCACACTCGCAATTCGGTGAAGGAGCGAGACCCCATTTGTGCATGGACGAATGGAATCGTCCAACACCAGTCCGCAGGCGGTTGAGCTTAACCCCTACTCAGCCCTACTCTGACAAAACGTAAATAATTCAATATACGGTAAGTTTAAAATCAAAAAATATACGCCAGAGCATTAGTCAAGTTCGACTATAAAATATTTTACTATGCAGGCTAGACTAACCTACAAAAAAAGAGAACTTGCAAAAATCCAAAAAAATTAATTTCATCAAAGTAATCAATCCTAACTAAATTTTTTAAATTAGGCCTATTATAATATTTCGAAATAATTATAAAAAAGTATAATGTGACACTTAAAATTTCAATTTTTTCTTGGAATTAATTGTATTTCTTTTTATTGTATGAAAAGTTCATTTCCAAAATTTTTTAAAAAGTCCAGTGATTTTGAGAAAACATTTGTTGCTGCTAAGAATGAAGCATTTTAATAATGAAGTCAGATTTTGCTGAAACAGAATTTCTTCTTCTGTGAACTGCAGTAACCTCCCTAAAGAGATTCCAACTGGGAAAGAATTTTACTTTTAATCGTCGTCGTCGTCGTCGTCATCGTTTGAAGGGCATCCACTCCAGGTCAGACACAAACAGGACTGGGGCCGTGGGTTTATCCTTTTACTATCCCAGACTGCTGAACTGCCTGATCAGATGCTGGCAGTGGTGTTATTAAGCCAGCATCGTGTTTCGTCATCCAAAACCGTCAGACCTCGTGCTCCATGTGGTGCCCGATGTATAGGGCACGCTGTTAGTACATGGTCTGCGGTTTGCTCAGAGGCGCCACACTCGCAATTCGGTGAAGGAGCGAGACCCCATTTGTGCATGGACGAATGGAATCGTCCAACACCAGTCCGCAGGCGGTTGAGCTTAACCCAAGCTGCTCGAGGTAAGCCCATCCCAACAGGCCTGGCACCGGTCTCGAGCACAAAAGCATGGAGCCTGGAAGCATTTTCACAGTACTCCGTGTTCCATTTGTGATTTGTCCATTCAGAAGCACGGATGCCAACAGTGGCAAGGTTGTTCAAAAGATTCCGCGCACCTGGCACAAACGGACGTCTGGATCTTAGTCTCACTTGGCGAGTATCTAAGCACCCACTTAAAAGGCCATACAAGATATAATCGGAGTCCAGAGATCTACGGTAAGCCAAGAAGAGTGTCACTCCCATTTGGCGAAGCTCAGCTGGCTGGATGCCTGAGAGCATAGGTAGCTGGTCTGTTGGAGTGGGACGCAGGCATCCAGTAACTATGCGCAAGGCGTCATTCAAGACACTGTCAATGAGGCGAGTGTGAGCACTGCGACACCAGACCGGCGCACAATACTCAGCTGTTGAGTAGACTAGAGATAAGGTGGCTATGCGTAGTGTTTTAGCACCAGCACCCCATACCGAGCCCACGAGTCGCCTCAATAGTGTGACGCGCGAAGATAGTTTTTTGCGCAATGCCACTAAATGGTGACGAAATGTGAGCGATCTGTCCAGTTTTACCCCAAGATAAGTAGGGGTTGGACAGAACGGTAAAAGTCTACCATTGTTGTAGATCTTTAGCTCACGTTTGGCCTCTCGGTTATTTAAGTGAAAGGCTGTCGTCACCGTCTTAGTGTGACTGAGCTTCAACCTCCAAGTCTGGAGATACGCTAAAAGTGTGGACATGTCTTGGCTTAAAGTCTCCTCCAAGTCCTTCCAGTTTCCAGAAGAGTGCAACAATGCTAAATCATCAGCATAAGCAAACTTTCTGGAAATCATGGAAGGAAGATCGTACATATAGATGTTAAATAGGAGGGGAGCCAAGACCGATCACTGAGGAACGCCGTTTTTAAGACGGCGTAGCCTGCTTTGCTTGCTGTCACCGGTAGTAAGGGTGAAACTTCGATTTGGGACAAGCTCCATAATCATTTTGACCATGTGCTTATCCGGAAGTAGTCTCAGCAGCTTGCAGGTAAGACCACGGTGCCAGACAGTGTCATAAGCAGCTGTCAGATTGACAAATACAGCACCAGCTTTCTTTTTAGCCTCAAAAAAATCCTCAATGTTCTGGGTTAGCAGAACAACTTGATCTACGGTTGAATTCCCGCGTCGGAACCCAGCCTGCTCTTTAGGGAGCAGTGGATCGATTAACGGTTCAACGCAGGCGTAGATAAGCCTCTCGAGAATCTTGTAGGGGACACAGAGCAGAGATATCGGTCGATAACTCTTTGGGTCCCCCACGGGCTTTGCTGGTTTGGGGATCGCGACTACGTGTACTCTTCTCCAGATCTTGGGAATTTTGAGTCGGCGCAAACAGGAAGAAAAGAAGTCACGTAACCAGGACTTCAAAGCAGCTCCGGCATGGAGTATAAGGTCTGAGCAGATGGAATCAGGTCCCGGAGCTTTACCTGGTTTTAAATGTTGGAGGGCAGCAGCAAATTCTCTCTGTGAAAAATTGTCAGAGATATTTACTGCGTCTGGTGTTGTATCCCTCCAAAGGTCAGACACTTCTTGAGAGACAAGTCGAGATGACTTGCGATCAACAGCCTCGTATTTCCCATTTCTAACCAACTGAGATGCAATAGCATCGGCTGAAACGGGACAGTGACCAGGAGAGTGTCGCGACCTACTAATAAGGTTGTTCAAAATACTCCACGCTTTTCGACTAGAGTGTGAAAAGTTGATGCTCCGAACTGCTTCGGACCATCAATCTCTCCGCTTTCTGTCAAGCTTGGCAAGCAAAGCTGTAGCAGCCAAGCTCGAGTCGTCTCCCTGAGGAGACTGCAGAAAGGTTTTATAGAGGGATTCGCACTCTGCATCCCAACACGGAATATAGTTGTTTCGATATCCGCATGGGATAGTCATTTTGGCTGCTTTCTTAATGGTGCTACTGAAGTCCTGGTAAGCCGCATCCACATCAAGTGAATCAGGCGGCAACAAAGTCTTTGTGAATTTATTCGTCAAAGCAATGTACTGACTCCATTTGGCCTTGCGGAAGTTCCATCGCTTAACAGGCATGCTTGGCACCGCCATAGCAAACCTTATTGGTGTAATAAGCGAAGGTCCATGTTGTGACCTGGGGAACCTTTCAAGGACACGTCTATCCGGTAAGCGACTGTTTGGACCTACGCTGGCGAAAGTCAGATCTGGATTGGTGCCAGTGTTCCAGCGGCCGGAATAAAAACTGGCAGTGTCCTTGGCATTATATAGGAGGGCAAGACAATTAATGCTTGCCCAGCCAGCAAAGCACTCACCGTCCGGACTGTTGTCGTCGTAATCCCAGTCAGCATGACGACAGTTAAAATAGCCGCGTAAAGACAGGGGTGAGGAAACACTGGGAGATCCAGGGTTCGCAATCGCGTTGGCGGTGGCTTGTAGACGTTGACTATTTTTATAACCATCAACGTCCACACACAGCCACTCGACCTCCGACGTTGGTGGAGATTGGTCCAAAAGCGTGTATCTCAGTCGCTCGTGGACAAACGTGGCAAGGCCATGCTTCCTGCTTAAAGAAGACCCAGCTAGTTGGTAGTTTGGTAGCACCAACTTCTCTGCATCAGTGCAGTGGGTCTCCTGCAGTAGGATGACGAGTGCCTCAGACTGCATAGCGAGGTGATGAAGAACGTTCATCTTGCTTGCAGTGAGGCCTTCGATGTTCAGCTGAAGAATAGTGGGTCTTCAGAACTTGTTGGCAATGTGCCCTGAAAGGGCAGTTTTATGCTGACATTGCCCCGTCCTGAAAAGGACGTTTGCCGACTAGCAGACCCACACTGAACATCGGAGTGGGTGGATACCCTTTTGTTTTGGTAGGTTCAGTTTCGGTCTATCATTTTAACAGCAATGAACAGACTTACTCACGGCCCAGGCTGCGTGAAAGCACCTACCATCTGGGCCTTACTTTTAATCTTACGCCGAAGTTGTTAATTTTTTGAAACCCATCTCTGCTTTTCGGCCAATTTACGAAACTTGACTACCTTTCGAAAACTCGCTTTTTCAATCCGAAATAATATTTTATTACAATATTTAAGTATATATATCAAAAGAGTATGAAATTATTTTTTTATACAACCTTGAATGACACTTTTAGCGCTACTAATTGTCGAAACATATGCAAACAAAAAGCGCGGACACTTTCCACCTTGCCCCCTCCCAGTCGTACAAGTTTTCTAAAAGCCCAGTCTGAATAGAGTTAACGCTCACTGCGGGAGCATTTTATGACTAGAGCATTTTTATACGCTAATCCTTCCTGTCATAAAATCGCGTATTTAACATTTTTGGCGGCTATCTCGTAAGGCTGTTAAAAGCGTATTCTGTTAAATACCAATCAAACAGAATAAAGTGCTTTCTGTTGCAAGTTACAGTTAGTAAAAATTACTGATTTTGCTTGGGTTTGCTATAGCTTAGCAAAAGCAGTATATTTTCTTTTCGCATTGTGTTACTGAAATATGAAAATCTATTGCAAGAAATTTCTCCCAATTCTGTTTTCCGACATACGTCTGCATATCTAGAATGTAGCAAAAACAAAAATAAGTTTAGCTATTCCTTTAAGATGATCAAAAGAAAATAATTGATATGTTAAGATCTTTGTGGTACAATAAATAAAACTTGGAATTTTTAGTAGTAGTAGTAGTAGTAGTAGTAGTAGCAGTAGCAGTAGCAGTAGCAGTAGCAGTAGCAGTAGCAGTAACAGTAGCAGTAGTATTTTGTTTTTATTTGCATCCAAAAAAGCAATTGATTAATAATTGAAAATAAAATAGACCAAGGTTGCAAATAAGGAGACGGCAACTGTTACAACATGTAGAAAAAAATTGTGCATGGTCACCGCACCAGTTGTTCAAAAAAAGAGTGATTATCGTGTTTCATGTGCATATAGCAATTATTGTGCAAAAAAAGACATTGTAGCTTTGAAAAGTAGCATTTTTGCTGGCAATTACGTCAAATCTTTAGCGCTTTTGGCGCTAAATATGGTAAGTTATGTAAAAAATTATAAGACTTAATCTTAGTGTAGTAAATGTTTTTTGAAGGTATTGCATTTGCAAGGAACATTCTAGTTGTCTAATTATAAAAATGGATATATTTTGCATAAAATCAAAATCACCAAACACCAGATTTCAAATTCTTACCAATTCAAAGGGACTTGCTGAAATTCTGATTTCGTTGCTTTGCAAGCAAAAATGTAAAAAATTACCATAACATTTAACGGCCAGCGAAGGTTTATCTAGCCATAAAAATCTAGCCAACGTTGGCAAAAAGCAGTTTTCCAGCAGCAGAAATGTTGGCAAGATGATGGCGTCCAATGTTGGCCCAGAGTCGAGTGCACCAAAATCACATTTTCCGCCAACACTGATGAACTGCGCTTTGCCAGCGTTTAGCCAACACTGAAATTCCAGACGCTGTAGAGAGTTGGCTAACGATGAATGACCAGCGCATTCTACTGCAGCTGCCCAGCTACTTCAGCAATCTTACCAACGTTGGCAAAACGCTAACTGCCAACTTTAGAAACATTGGCCCAGTGTTCTGTGAGGTGGATTCTACTATTTTGTACAATTGTGCCACCATGCATCATTACCACTGTAGGGAAGTTATCCAACAAACCGTTGGAATGTTCCACTTGGCTTCGTGCTGTCATGTGACGGTTCCTCGTTACGTTGCTTGTAACAATTGAAAATGTCCAACCAGTTTGCACTTTACTCCCGAATGATGTCAGTTGGGATTCGTATGTTTATGGAGACTGCATTGAAATCTTTTATTTGTGGTTTTATTAGCGACGTAGTTGCTATATTCGTCCTCGTCCTTCATGCTTTCGAGTGCGTTGATTGCGTGTTGGTTGACGTTGCTTAAGCGAAGATTGATGTTGGTGATGAAGCCAGCATACATGGGCGTCCCGTAACCAATTTCCAAGGGGGGTAAAACTTCTGGAAGGGGCAGAATTTTGCAAAAATGCAGTTTATATCTGATACAATCAATTAAATAAATAAAAATAAATATAGCGAAATTAAAGTATTTCTTAATGAAAAGTCAATTTCCAGGGGAGCATATGCCCGCTTTGCCTCCCAGCGGACGCCCATGCCAGCATAAGTAATTAACTAAGAACTACTTTTAATTCAGCAATTAGAAAAGCTTAAGAAACAAATTATTAATAAAAACTTTAACTATTTCAAATAAAATTGTGCGCATATCAAATGGAGCATTGTGCAACATGCACCGGGCTCATGCCGCTCAAACAAAATTGATTCATATAGAGTTGAACAAATAAGAACAAAGTTACATTGGCATTTTGTTGGCAGAGTTGGAAAATAGTTGGCAGTTTTTCTGACTTTTTATCGTCATTCAAAAACTGTTCGAATTTTTTTCAACTATCAGACCATAGAGACTAACATTTTTTTTTATTCTTTTTAAACGTTGAGGCATAACAAAAACATATAGGCTATCCCTCATCAGAAAATGTTCTATTATTTAACAATCAAAGCAATTGAAATTTCATCAAGCAAAGAACTGTAGCAGAAAAATACATTACTTATTGTCGCTGTTTTGTAAAAAGCTTGCATCAATAGTTAACACAAACAACTGGTAATGTCTTTGGATAAAAAATTTTGGCCAACTTCTTACCAGCGTATCACCAACTTGGTCACAGAGGAGACAGCCAATGCTGTCTTCAACGTTGGCCCAACACATTACCAGCAGCTGTGAACACAAATTTTACTAAGCAAAGAAATAGTGACAAAAAAGCTTTTTTAAGCGTAAATTTAATTTTTTTTCCACTTTAGTACTTAACGCAACAAATAGAACAAACCAGAACTAAAAAATAAATCATCGGCAGAAAGTTGGCATTGTTGGTTAAATGTTGGCAATTTTGCCAACTTTTTCCCAACCCAGCCGTGCTAAAGCCAACGTTGGCCCGATGATGAATGTTTACTGGGAACGTATTCATTAGGCCTTTCGTTTATCCAAAACATAATTCATCCGAAAAATCAAGTTAAAAACATGTTCTCCGCATGTTTTTTACATCCAAAGCATAATTAATTTTTGAAAGTAAACTGTTAGATACGTACCATATTGTTTTTGTTTTGTTAAATACAATTTTTAAATGTCAAATGAAATCCAATGTATGACAGAGTTTTAGTCATTACCATTAATTCGTATTATTCAAAAGTATCGAGTACCGGTACCGCGTTACTATTTTAGCAAGGTAGGCTACCGAGTACCGGTACCGCGGTACTTTTAAGAAGTACCGTGTTCACCACTGCTTAACAACATCACTGCCAGCACTGATCCGGGCAGTACAGCTGTTTGGAGCAGTAAAAGGATAAACGCTCGGCCCCATTCCTGTTTGTGTCTGACATGACGTGGATGCCCTTCCAAACGACGACGACGAACTGTCCGGTCACGCGTTGCGTCACAAAAGGTTTGGTTGCCTACCGGTAAAAATAATTCTAACAATTGCTATATAGTATCAACAATAAATTACAGCGAAAATTAGATCAAATAAGTTGTAAAAAGCTAAGACTTGAAGCAAATTATGATAAACAGAATAAGATAACAAAAAGTTGCCCATATTCAGCTTAGCTAATTATCAATCAGCTATCTTCTAGTTGTGTTAGTAATTACCCATCTAACCCTACGGTAATTACCTAATCTACTAGTGGGTATTTACCCCATAGGTTGGGAACCACTGTGCTAGAATGACAGTGACCCACCACGAGTGGTTCTTTCCCGAGTTCTAACGTAATTATAGCTACTTTGGTTCTTTCAAACTTACTTTGGGATGGTGAAAATTATTAAGATTGGGAGATGAGGTTGTTATTCCATATATTTGAAGTATGGTTTTTATTTTTATTTATTTATTTTATCTCTATATTTATCCTCCTGACTTGCAGGAAAGCGACGGAGGCGCTAATACATAGGGTAAGCAATTACCCCGACCTACTTCCAGAGATGCCAAAATATTGCTGTCCGCTTGTAATTTAGTAGAAATATGACTGTAATTTAGAACTGCTTGTCAAGACCACCAAGCAGGGGAAAGTGCCGTAAAGTGTCTTTCCCAATGACGCAACAGAATGGCGCGAGTGGGTTTTGAACCAATACCACGTTGATCATAAGCACGGCGTTTTAACCACTCGACCACGCTGCCGGCTTTTTGGTCTTTAAGATGGTTAAAACTTAATCTGGATTCTAGTTATTGATAAAAATTTTGCGACAAACCAAAGTTGAACAGTTTAAAATGGATTAATGTTTTGGTTGAATTTTGAATAAGTGTATTATTAATTATCAATAAGCTTATATTGAAATTTGTGTGACTTTCATTGCTTGATAAAAAAATTGTTTATTTTACAGTATTTTGATATTTTTAAAGATGCTTTTTTTTCAGTATTAAGCATAGTTGTCTTCCTGTGTAGTAACATTTCTATAAATAATAAGTTTTAATAATTGAAAATTCTGTAGTTATTTTGCAAATATAAAAAATAGATGTAACTTTTATATGAAACCAAATTATTTTGCTTGAAAGTTATTTTTAAAGTTTATTAGCAACAAAAATATCTGCTCTGTTAACCTGATTTATGGGATTTTAAGTTAATTGGAATTTTACACTTATTGTAAAATTAGCTTATCAATAAAGAAATATGGATTCTGAGTGAGTTTTTTTCTTAGTTATTGCACTGTTTTGAATGAATACCTGCATTGAATTTTAATTTTAGCCACAATTATAGGGTCTTTTCAAAAAAGTAACCATAAATGACTTGTTTGTGAAACTAATCTAGATACTTTATGTGGTTACTATTGCTTTTTGAAAAGATCCTTTTCTCTTGGCTTCTTCTTTATTCCATCTAAAAGCTGTAAGGGGATTTTGGGTTAGTTTTATCAAAAAAATCAGGGCCTTTTCAAGAAGTCATTGTTAGCCATTTTAGTCATTAAACTAATGTGGTTCCCCCTGTGGATACTATAGCTTCTTGAGAGGTCCTTTTTCTCTTTGTTTTTTCTGTATTACATTCTGTTGCTGAAAGGCAGGTTAGTTTTACTGAAAAAAATTGCTTATGGTGAATTCTGAAAGAGACCCCAATTATATTTATGAATGATTTCAAAATTAATTGATGGGAATGCTTGTATTGCTGTGGAATAATAAAAAACTTATTCAATTTATAATAGCATATTCCAATGGTTTTCAACCTTTTTTATACTGTGGCCCACTTTTCAACCCAAGGTAACTTAACAACCCACTGTGGTGAATAGAAGTTAATTTCCATTCCAAAAATAAAAGAAAAGTCCTCACTTGGAATTTGTCTGCAATTTCGCAGTTTTTGTCCCAAAAACATAAAATGAAAAGTTGGAATTTGTTTCTGATTTTTCAATCATAATGACATCATTATGCAAGTTTTATGTTGTTTTCACTTTGATTTATGCTCTGTGGCCCACTGAAAACAACACCATGGTCTACTGGTTGAAAACTACTGGCATATCCAAAATAAAGTTTTTTAATTTTTAGAATTTAGTTTTTAAAGGCTGCAAACTTAATGCGTTAATGCACATTTATAGAGCATCTTAATGCGTTGTTGTCAACTTTTTGCCAGTACACCTTTTTTTCTTAATTAATCAATATACTTCAATCTAAAGTTGGAGCAGAAAATTTTATTTTGTTTATATCTGTCCTTTAAAAATGAAATAAACATTAATTAAAACCTAAAAATAGTCAAAAATTATCAATTTTAAAAATAAAACATAATTTTAATTTCAGCCACTGAAGGCCATTTTTTAGTCTTTGCTGTGATATAATGTGCAAAAAATTGTTTTTTTAAAAAAAGGACAATGATATAAACAAGAGTACTGGAATTGGACTTATTGCTTGAAATAATAATGCAATCAAAATAATTGCATTATTTTGTATGAAGGCAAAAATTTAACTTAAATCTTGGAGCATAAAAATTGGCAATGTTTAAATAAGTATATACAAAATAAAAAGCAAAACCAATGCACTTTGAAAAATAATTTATTAAAGGACATTTCAGGATTTTAATGCATTACATCATCAACTTAATTCAACCGACATATGGCACAATGTATTATTAGGCACATTATGAATTATCAATTATGGGGTCTTTTTCTGTTCTTAACCCATATATATGGTGCACTGTGTTAAAGGGTGCATGCTAAAACATGCAGCAAACAGAGAGCACAGTACAAATGCTGGCAGCAATAAACCAATCAGAAAATATTATGTAATGTATATATTATACTAGGAGCAATAAGCCACTTGTTGCTTAGCAACACGTACTATGCATACAACATAATATTTTCAGAATGACTTATCACTGCCAGCATACTGTGGGTATTATGTATTGTTCTCTCATTGGTTTATCATTGCCAGCATAATAAGTATTCTGTCCCTGATGTTCCTGTCTTCTGTCAGTGGGAAATGGTCCAAGAGTTATGAAGCAAAGTGCCTCCCAATTCATACAATCACATTTTTACAGAGATTTTGAGACTCAGTTTACACACAAGGTGTATTGTGGATTTCTGGAAAAAGAACGTTATGGTGTAGAAAATACAGTAATTAATATACATAAATTTTAATATTTTAATGTTGGATAATTTACAGTGAAATAGAGTAAAATATTGCCAAAATATGATTATTAAAAGAATAAAAATTTGGAGCACATAAAAAATATTGGTTGTTTGGAAATAATAGCCATTTCAGGTGATATGTTTTAAAATTCTGAGTTCATGTATGACCTATTTGTCAAGCTTTGACCTTGCCAATTTGCTTCAGATGGTCTGACACAGTTGAAATGTTAACACCAAGTCTGAGAAATTTTCCTGACACTTAGTCTGGGTTCTGCTCAATAATTGCTCTCAAATCTTCAATCTGAAAAATGTGTGGCCATCCCCTACCTTCATCTTTAAGGCTCTCATCTGCACCACAAAATTTCTGAAACCATCTTTGTACTGTTCTTTCACTTGTTTTCTCATGCCTTATTGATGTTTGCAGTAGTTTGAGCAACATTGTTGCAGAGCTTGAACTCATGCAAGAAAAGTAATTGCAATTCTTCTTTTCTGGTGTTCAAAATTGTGAGCTTTATTCCTTATGAAATGAATTGTAGATGAAATTAGTATAAAATACAGGGTGTCCATAAAGTCCTGCACACATTTAAAATTTTAATATCTCAAAAATTGCATAAGGTAGAAACTTTAAATTTTCGACAGTGAATTATACCACCATAAAGTTTTTTTGTTATTTTTTACAGGTTATTTTATTGTTAAAATAAGCAAGAATAAGTTATTTTTAATAAAGGCATAAGTTTGCAACAAAGTATGAAACATGTTGACCATTCAACAAAAAGCACAATGTGTTCTTTGGTACCATAAATTGAAATCACCAACTGCAGTACAACATAAATTTAGAAATGAGTTTGGACCAGACCCTCTTCACACTAACACTAAGAAATGCTGGAGAACACTTGACATGAAATTGAGTATCGCCTTGACATATTGAGAGCAACAAATGGAGCACATGTTGAAGTCTATAAATAGCATAAAAAATTAAATTCTTGAAATATGGCTATTACTTTAAGTGCTAAAAATTTTTAAATGTAAAACTTCAATAAATAAACTTTACTTTGCAAAAAACTGTATGATTTTATCTACTTTAGTTATAAAATTTTGAAAAGTGTTCAAGACTTTATGGACACCCTGTATTCTAGAGAACCTGTAGTTAATTAATTATGTTCATTGTTTACCTGAAATAAAAAATTTAGTAGTAAAATCAATTTTAAAACATACCACCTGAAACAGCCATTATTTTCCAAACAACCTATTAATTGTATGCTGTATGTTTAAAACTTCTTATTTTAATTTTTATTTTACATTATTTTGTATAATCCTATTTCATTTGTATCTTTTATTCCATTATACCATAAATTATTCAAATTTAAATAATTAAGTTTATGGTTAACTAATTAATTTAATTAAGTTAATGATGGAATAACTTAAAATTCTGAAATGTCCTTTAATAAACTATATTTAGAAGTATATTGGCTTTGATTTTTAGAAAGAAACATTTTGAAAAGGTACTGCTGCCAAATAACCAAACGTAAATCTTTTTGCTCTTTGTGACATTCAATCAGCCTGATACCTAAAATTGAATGGTTTTTTTAGTATAACCAAACTGTGAATAGGTTTTATTTCATATCTTTCTCTTAGCCTGTTCGCCTGCCACAGATAAACAAACACAGCTTTTCTGAGTTTCAAGTTTTCCATCTGGTAAATTTGATTTTTTTTATCCTCTACTTTCAGACCTCCCTGAAATGAATAACCCTACCAAAGCAGAAGTCTCTAGCTGATACAAATTAGCATGTTATTGAATTGAGGTGCATAAACCTTCCCACCAATCATAGAAAAGACGTACAATACAACCTATTGTTGTAATTATTAATAATTTTAATTGACTTTTTTCAAAAATTAATTTTATTTTTTGTAAAGAAAAACTGTTGAAGATATGACTCAAAAAGAGAAAGAAAAATATGCTCGTGAAAACCATTCAGAAATTGAGCGACGTCGACGTAATAAAATGACTGCTTATATTACTGAACTTTCAGATATGGTACCCTCTTGTAGTGCATTAGCAAGGTAAATTTTTGTGGATTTTTTACACTTTGCAAGTATACATTTCTATTTATAAAATTCATTTATGTTGTTGTGTGCTGCTGTTAAACATTTGTTTGTTCAAATCATTTTTGATGGAAATTAGAATTGCAATAAATGATAATAAATAAAACATGCATATTTTAAGCTTAAAAAAGAATTATTATTAAGGAATTATCTAAGCCTTTTTGTGACATAACACACCCTTAAAATTGTTACCTTGTATTATTATCTTTGAAAGTTTGATTTTTTATAGTTTATGAAGTCATTTTAACAGTTAAATAATTGAAGTTTTATCATTATCATTTCTGTTTATCTTTTTGACTGGCAGGATATAGAATGTTATGCAACCATTAAGCGATTACCCTGACTTGTTTTTGCAATGCCAAGATATTCTTTTCTGGTTAAAAGTTTTTATTTGTTTTTTAGTTTTTATACATATGATTGACTGAAATTTAAAGATGCTTGCTTAGGCCACCAAGCAGAAGAATGTGCTGTAATATGTCTTTTCCTGAATTTAAACTATTGCCATGTTAATTGTGCTCACCATCACCTTAGTGCTTCTACCTATTTGTCCATGCTGCTGGCTGGTTGTATTAAAGTTTGTTTTTTTGTAGAAAACCTGATAAACTAACCATTTTGCGTATGGCTGTAACACACATGAAACAGTTAAGAGGTACAATGCCAAATAATCCAGAAAACAATTACAAACCATCATTCTTGACTGATCAGGTTAATGTTTATTGTGTATTAGGATATGATTGTTTTTTTTAATGTTATGCTGGTTTTCAGTTTGTTTTATACAGATAAAATGTCTTTACCTTTTTAAGACCTAGCTACTTGAATTTGTTTTTAAATCTTATCAAGCTAAAGACTGTAATGTGCGTATTTACAGCTTCTTAATATTCAGCATTTAGGTAGTATGGAATAAATTGCAGGTTTTTCCTGTAAAATACTACCATTGCAATTGTATTTTAACTAATTGATGCATAATTGTCTTAACAAGGTTGTATGTTGTAGTTTGCTAACAAAAATGTATTTTTGTTAGTTTCTTAACAAAAATGTATGTATTTAATAATAGTTGAAGATATGCTTTGTAGAATATCGACTATGTTGCTTTTGTTAGCCCATATATTTATATTTTTTCAATGTTATTTAATAATACTTATTACAGTGCACTTGATTGCAAGGCATTAATCTTTAAAACTCAAGTGGTGAGTTTTGATTAGCTTAAACAAGCTAGATTTCTAGATTCTAAAAAATGCCTTTTTTAGGAGTTAAAACATTTAGTTTTGGAAGCTGCAGATGGATTTTTATTTGTTGCTGATTGCAAAACAAGCAGAATTGTTTATGTTTCTGATACAGTTACTTCTGTACTCAACCAAGTAATTAGATTAATCAATTAATAATTATGCACAAGTGTAATATTAAATTTTTTTAATCTTTAAGTCAGGAGCATCTAACCTCTAGCCCACAGCTCACGTTTGACCTACTTAAAAGTTTTGAGTGGCCTACACATTATTTTTTGAAATGATGTATTACAGATATGTTGAACCTGTGCCCAGTTATGCACTCAAATTTCATTTGTAATTATTCAATTTATTTTTAGTAAAATGCTTATTAACCCTTTCCACTCCTATGTTGCACTGGGTGCACCATCAACTTTATTCAGTTGCTATAGCTCTTGTGTTGCACACAGCTCACCACTAATATATTTTTATGCATTATAGACATCTTTCTGATAAGAATAACACCTTAGCTTTGCTTTAGTGACAAAATATGTTTTGCTTTATATAATTGCTTTATATGACAAAATTAATTGAGAGTTGTACGGCCTTACATGCGGAATTATTGTGGAGTGGAAAGGGTTAACCAATAAAATTTTTAAAAACCAAAAAAAAAGGTAATCAACTGAAGCTCATGTCTAGTTTTTCTTTTAATGCAAAGTGAAAACTTCTTTTTCTGGTCTTTAATTGATTTTGGGAAAATTTTAGACTATTTTGTTGTTAAATTGTGTCCCAGTAGACATTTAAACCTCAAATTGCTCTAAGTGATATATACCCTGGGCATATTGATAGCTTTTTTGAAAATATAAAGTTCTGTTCACAATAGTAATATTTTTTTGATTGCAACTTTAAATTATGAAGTTTAATAGAAGTGTAATATTTTTTAAAATGTGCATGTGCAACTAACTAACATTTGAAAGCTTTTATGTTAAGAGTTCAGTCATTGCAAATCTTTAAGAATTATTTTTGCTGTGGAAAATTATTATTAAATCATTTAATATGTGTTTGTTTTTAATTAATAATATTTTTTGAAACCCTCACTCTGGTTTTGTGAATATTAAAATTACAGGCACATTCTGATTGGCATGGCAATTTGTTGTATCATCTCATTCACCCAGATGATATGCCCAAGGTTCAAGAGCAACTGTGTCCTTCTGACGCCCAAAATACAGGTACAACTTAAATATAAAAAAAAAATTATTAATTATAGCTATTAATTTGACTTTTTGTATTAATAATTTTAACATACATTAATTTCTGTATGCATTTTTGAGTTAAGCAAAAAATAACAAATTTTATTGTCCAGAAGCTTTGTTTTCTTAAGTAGAAATTGCGTCTCAAGCGTAGAGTTTTAAGTAAACAATCAAATCGTAGCACAGTTTTTCATTTTTGAAAAAAATTCAGAATTGAGCTATGATGTTATAGAAAAGTTCTTCGTTAGTAGTTAACTCTCTTTGGCAGTAGTTCTTAACCTTATGCATTTTTTTACTCCTCCATTAAACCAGATTACCACATTTATTCTCTACCTGAAATTAAAAAAAAATTAAATCCCGATTTCCAAACCACAACCAGATTATCCTGGTTTTGGACTTTGATGTACATCTGTGCTGTTAGCTTGGGTATATGTTGCCCCCGAGAAGCAGCAGTTTGTTCATCCAGTTTGTGAGTAAACTAAAAAATTGACTTTCCTGAGAAAACACCAGAGACGAGTTTTTTCTCACCGTATAAAGCAAAAGCTTCACCCAGTAGAGGTTAGACAGGAAGCAGAAATGAGCCAATTTATAATGGTTAAAATTCAACCAACATTGTTCTAACCTCGACAAAGAGTGATTCATTTAGGAAACACACCATTTATATGATCTTAATGCATTCTCAGATCTACCCAGAAACATGAAAGCCACAATTTTTCATAACAATGAGCTCATTAACATCATCATCACAAAACTAGACATAACACCTGAGGAATGCAGAGAAAACCTCAAAACATATTTACACTACCATCACCTCACAATATTTCAGTTATAGAAAAAATCACAAAGTAACTAACACCACACTCTATGACAAACAAACATCACGTCATTTGCGTACAAAACTGACACAGCTCAGAGCCAACAAATCACCACTCTTGCAAATTTACTTACATACAGTCAACTCTGAAACTTACATGCCATAATGCTCCCTATGCTTGTCACATGCACATGGCACTAATCACCTCTTTAACTGTACCCAAGTACCGTCACAACACAACACCACTATTATTAAAAAAGCCTCTAGAAGCAGCAGAGGTAAACCAAGAGTGGGAATCTAGATTGGCTTTTTTGTGGGGTTAAGAGATGGCTACTCCAAGATATCCTTGGAGGAGGGGCAACAATAGCAACATGTGTACTGTTAGCTATAGCCAGTTAACTTTTTTCCACTGGCTAAGATCATAGCTCAATATTCAGTTTTTAAAATGAATTGTGATTAAAGAATTTTTTTTTTTATCTCTATATTTATCCTCCTGACTCGCAGGAAAGCCACGGAGGCCCTAATACATAGGGTAAGCAATTACCCCGACCTGCTTCCGGAGATGCCAAGATATTGCTGTCCGCTTGTAATTTAATAGAGATATGACTGTAATTTAGAACTGCTTGCCAAGACCACCAAGCAGGGGAAAGTGCCATAAAGTGTCTTTCTCAAGGACACAACAGAATGGCGCGAGTGGGTTTTGAACCAAGACCGCGGTTGGTCACGATCCTGGAGCTTTAACCACTCGACCACGCAGTTATTTTAAGTCTAATTTGTATCTTCGCATTAATTTTTCATCTGTAAAATTGCGATGCAATAACGTTACGTAACCCATATAATAAAGTTACGTTATGAGTTTGTTGTTTCTCCCACCCATAATTATACTGTACAACATTCTCGGATTACGGCTCGGATGTGTGTTTTGATTTTTGTTAATTTTTTTCGTCGTTTTTCATTTCTTCTCAACACGATACCGCTTTGTTTAAAGGTACAGCGAACATGCACAACTGACGTGCGTGTAGCAACGTATTTCGTTTAGTCGCCGCCTCCTTATTCACAACAATCTTTATTTCTATTTGCGCTATGAATAATCTTGAGTCGATTCTGAGTAAAAATAAACATAAAAACCCTCGTCTCGGAATCGGTCAATTCTCGTCGAACAAACTGTTTACTGAAGGTCGCATACTCGATTTGAAAACGGGAACAGTCAAGAAAGAAAGTCAACAAGGATCCGTGCGATCGTGCTCGGGAAACCGACGCGCGTTTATTTGCCGAATGAAATGTGGCGAAGTGCAAGCAAACAGTGCATCATCGCCTCGTCATTTTCGAGGGTAAATAAAGTCGAGCTTTTGACTTTGTACCAGAAAAAAAACGCAAAAATTTGCTTTTATAGCGCGAGCTTTTTGTAGCGCGATAAAAGATTCGCCGCTTGGCTATCGTTTTTATCTCGGTACGTTTTAAATTCGAATGATTCTATTATAGTTTGCTTATTATTTATTTCAAACATTACTTGTATTTCTTTAATAAAAAAGACAATTACCGTAGTGGAAGAGAAACAGTTAATTATTCTACAAGCTAAAATAAATGCTTGATGGTACATTTCGTGCATAGTTATATTTCGTTTGCTCGGTTAACAGGCGGAACTCGTATGACGTAATGAGAGAAAGTTGTTTTTTGTGTCTGTTGATTTTTTGCTATGAAACTTGTCAAAACCCGATTTTGCCATGGTTATTCAATACAAGAATTCTTGTTTTATTAGTAATTATCACAAACAATTCGGAGACGGAAAAGACGTGTACGCAGTGGTTCACGTCACAGGATTTTTACGTCCCTGGTCACCTACCGGGTTAAATTTGGAAGATTCTGAATCGCTAAATGACGTTAATATACCAACCGCCCATGGAGCAAATGCTGATAGCCACTGCTTGGTCGGAGTCGCCAGATTACAGGTTAGACTTGAACTTTATTGTGAGCTCATGCCATGTTTCTATTGCTCGGTAATCTTTGCTTTTCGAAAAAAATAAAAATTTAAAGTTTCAATAGTGTGTGAGTACTGGGCAAGTTTTTGTTGCAATAAAATCGTGAGAAATTTGCAATTATTTTTAACAAAAGTTGCATTTATTTACAAGCATTTACATGTAAATAACAGTGATTTACTTAACGCGATTTATTTACATATACTATAATGCTAAATATTTCCAAACCTTGTCTGGGGAAAAATGGCGATCTTTTGCCCACAGTTTGCGTAGCATGCTGAAACTTCACTTGACAGTACATGAAGTTGCTTGGCAATTTAACAATTTTTCATTGTTGCACTTTATTCACAACTTAAGCTTAACTTCATAAATTTTTAGTTAATTTTCATTTTTAGTATTTTTAAATTTTTGTATGAAGTAATTTTTTTCATATTGACATTAATAATTGTATAGTCAGTAAACCCCCACTTAATTTACATTATTTAATATATTTGCAAGTTGTTTTGTGATTGTTTTAATTGTTCGTTTTATCAATTGCTCTTAAGCACGTGTGAGTCTGATTACGAACATGTGACCGTTAGCTTCTAGAATTTTCTTTTCTCTCTTGGGTCTAGAATGTTCTGGAATCATTAATTAAATGTTTTTTATCTAATCAGACTTCTAATTACTTAATCCGTTTGCATCCCGATTTTCTCATTGGCTGTTCTCGGTAAACGCAAACAATGATAGATTGTAAACCCTATTTTAATCCTTAATTTTAACTTTTGATATTTTCTACCGTAATCAGGCGTCACGTTACGTGATCTTATATAAGTTTACATTTGGTTTTCATTTCATTCCACTTAATTCCAATCAAAAATTCTGTTGAATTGTTCCAGTTGATTGACAAGTGTAGGAATCGGTTTGCGCAGTGTGATCGGAGATTAATTCTATACAGAGATAGAATTGTTTTGTGTAGCGGACGAAATATTAAGATTAACATTAGCCATCGGGGCGCTAATTCATTCTTATAGCTCGCTAGTGAACAGTTGTTGTGGCGCTGGAATCGTTTGAAGTTTGGTGCAGCTTGGAAGTAAAGTTTTGATGAATCAATCGAGTTTTGTGAACTTTGTAAATATATATTCTTTATAGTTTAAAAACTGTGGTTTCTATCTGCGGAGAGAAGTTTTTAATAAACCAATTCAAACTTACCCTGAACTAACTGTATTAAAAATACTTCAGTCTCCCGGCAAACTATTTTTTGAGCCGGAAATAATAAAAAATAGACACAGTTTTACTTCATCGCAGGTATTTGGTTACCTAATTCAGTGTTCGTCAAACTGTGGGTCGCGACCCCAAATGGGGTCGCCTGAATATTTTGTGGGGTCGCTTTATTACTGGAATTCTGCACTTGAAATTTCTGAGCTAAAATGTGTACAGGATGTTCTCTACACATTAGCCTGAGCTAAAATGTGTAGAGAACATCCTGATTTTGGGATGGAAATAGGGAAATCAGAGATGAAATCGAAGTGAAGACCTTTTTTTTTTTTTTTTAGAGAACACTATAAGTTTCGGAGAAAAAAAGATTGTTCAAAGAAGTAATTGAACTGAATACCTTTTTTTCATTACGGCGCCGCGAGTATTGTTAAGTTTTCAAAGGGCGCCGTGAAAAAAAAGTTTGGGAACCGCTGATCTATAGCTATTAACATTTTAAATTTGTAGTTGAACCATTTTGTATTTGCTTTGGGGTCGCGTGTATTGGTATTGTTAATAAATTCTTTAACTTGGGTCGCTTTTTGTAAAGATTGAAGAACACTGACCTAATTCAACTGGTCCTTTTGGATTCCCAAGTAAAGTTTGTGACATTTATACAATTCTGGACTGCTGTTTGACCAATTCATTTTACAATTGCTTTTAGGTCACTATTTCGTTTAAATCAGTGATGCAAATACTATTCACTCAAACTATTTTCGTTTCTGCGGTCTTGGTCAAAAGCCAAGTCGTAATACTCCTAATTTAATTCGGGTACTGTCGTAGCTGACTAGGGTCGTAGAATTTCTAGTTTCTAAGTTTGCGAACTGTTGCGTGATAGATGATATTGAGACGCTGCTAATCCGTCACATAACTTTTTGTTATGCCAATCAGAGAAAATAGAACTATAATGAAATGGTTTCAAAGAATGTTTTTTTAAATCACACTTTGCATTTTGCGCAATACTTGATAGAAGTTGCTTTTACAAAAGTTGGATGCAAAAAGAAAAGTTGAAAAAGTTGCTATATAAAATTCCTGGAAACAGCCGGAAACATCATACATAAATTCTTGAGCATTTAAGAAGTTGTCAGAAGTTGTTAAAAAGTTGCAAAAACTTCCCCTGGTGATTACTGATTATTAACTTGATGTTTTGTTTTTTTTGCTTTTGGTTAAGAGCTACTTGAAGCAAAAACCTAACGAATTTTAATGACTGTGTAACCTATTTATTAGATTACAAGTTACCCAAACTTCGGTGAATTAAACGCAACTCCAGACGCCACCGAGTTTGTATCTCGTCATGGGAACGATGGAACGTTTACTTTTGTCGATCATCGTGTGACCGGAATCCTAGGCTACCAGCCGAAGGTGTGCCTCCGCTGTGCTGCGACACCTTGTTTCGTCGATGTTTGATTTTTTATAACATTAAAATTGTTTGCCTCACAATACTTCCTAGTTGTTTTAAATAGTTTCCGGTTGTTATTGAGCTTAACTTATCGGCGGTTTTTTTGAACAGGATCTTTTGAACAAATTCCCATCGGAATTTTATCATCCAAACGACGTAGAGCAAATGAAGGAATGCTTCAAACAAGTGGCAATGCAGAAAGGCCAGGTCAGTTCAACAGCCTAAGAGTCGTTAGTGTCTTCTTAGTTTTTCTTTGTCGTCATCCGAATGTTAACTGATCACTAACAGTGTTAAGTTTAAATCTCTCTTAATTCTTTTACTACTTTCCAACGTTATTTTTTGAATCGATTGTTTCGTCGTTGTCAGCGTCTTGACGTGTTCTTAGTTTAATTGAACGATCGTCATATTCGAGCAGGTTTTTACCATGATGTATCGATTTCGCGCGCACTCTGGAGACTTCGTATGGTTTCGAACCAACGCATTTGCGTTTCAAAATCCTTACAACAACGAAGTTGAATACATCATCGCGACGAACACCCGCATCGAGTAAGCACCGAACCACATCTCAGCTTAAGATTTTCTTTCACTACTTAAAAAACGATTGCTACACCTGAAAGCGGATACGCACGTTGTTATTATTTTAACAGTTTTTTAAACACCATGTGTTGGAAATTCGTACTAATGGACTTAACCTGCATTGATTTGCTGTGCTCTAGTTTACACCGGGCGTCTTGAACATTCTAGCGAGACGAAACTTGAGTTTTAACGATGACGTGTTGTTGATTTAATTAAAAGCTCAGTGGAAGATTGTTTCAAGCGGAGTCGCAGGCGAGCAGCGCGGCCTCCTATCGTGAAGTGCCTTATAGGCATAATCAAAACTACTCGGGTAGATTGAGCATCAAACTCGCGTCCTTCTGCCTACAAGTCAGAGTGTTATCACACCGAGCTACCCCGCCGAACCAGCGAACCTTACAAACGAACATATTGCTATTGTAAAGACTACAGTAGTATTTACAAGTCTATTTGCCAAAAATGAATTTCGATTTTGCACGAATGAAATTGAATTTCATTTGAATTGAATGTAAATGGTATAGATTGTTTTATCGCGGCTGAAAATAAAGGAACTTTGCCAGCATGATTTTTCGAAGATTCGCGCATCTTCCTCTTTAAATAGTGTGGTGGTGGGTTTACCCGACCCATTCCTGGAGATGGGGCCGCGGATCAACTCCGCGGAGTCCCAGTAATCGGGCGTTCAGGACGGGACCAGAGGTTCAGAAGTAAAAGGGAATGGCCGAATATGGCCCGACGCAGATGGTCCAGTACAGGGCAGTCTAGCACGAGATGAGAAAGGTCCTGTGATTCAGAACCACAGTTGCTGCTTGAAGGAGTCTCGGCTCGACCAACCCTGTGGAGATAAGAGTTAAGGAGAGTGCTGTGCCCGTTGCAGCGTAAACGGGAGAGAGCACAGCGAGCGGAGCGAGGGAGAGTAAGCTCCTCGGGAGATACTGGAGGGATTTGGTGTTGAAAGAGACCAGATTGGACACTGCGTCTCCATCTGGTGTAGAGGGATAGTCTTTGTAAGGAAATAAGGAGTGTGAGGGACACTGATATTTTGGAGGGATCAAGAGAGGGTCCGGCTTTAGCTAGAGAGTCAGCTAAGTCGTTACCTGGGAGGGAAGAGTGACCAGGTATCCATTGCAAGTGGACTACCTTGGATTTAGATAGAGAATTATTTTTTTTTTATCTCTATATTTATCCTCCTGACTCGCAGGAAAGCGACGGAGGCGCTATATATAGGGTAAGCAATTACCCGACCTGCTTCCGGAGATGCCAAGATATTGCTGTCCACTAGTAATTTAGTAGAGATTGGGTATCGGATAGGGATTAAGGGGTTAAATATAGTAAGAAAGCTGAGAGGGTTGATAAGACAGATAAAGAATCAGAAAATAGGGTGATAGATTTAAAGTTACATGTCTTGGAGTGAGAGATACACCACTCAAGAGCATGTAAGATAGCGAAAGTTTCGGCACTGTAGCTGGTAGCCCAGAGATCAGTCGAGGAGGAGAGCGAGATAGCAGTGACACACTTTGAACACTTGATGTGTATCCCTGCACCACCCTGCCCCAGCCCGCCAGGCACCGAACCGTCAGTCCAGGCAGAGATATCGCTGTGAGATAGGGAGAAAAGATGCGAAGGGAGGGGGGTCTTTACGAGAGCACGGGGATGAGAGATGGAGTGAAATTGTGTAAGTAGATGGGGTAGGCCAGGGGGGTTTAGGAGGGCAGAGGATTAAAGGTTTACGAGTAAGATGTAGGTTAGGGGTAAGGTCATGAGATCGGGAGAAGGATCTCCATGAGCCTTTCTTGAGACGTGTGCGGGGGTTAGAATTTGCTAGTGAGGCTAGGGGAAAGGTTGAAGGTAGTCGGAGGGCTCGTTCAAAGAAGGAGAGGGATTAATGGGTGAGGGTGACGCGTAGTGGAGGAAAAAGTGCTTCTATATGAAGTAGAGGGATAGGAGTGGACGATAAACAGCCTGTGATTACTCTACAGCAGGGGTGCACAACCTGCGGCCGTAAAAGGATTTTTTTGCGAAATTGTACTTCAAAATGCACGTTGTGGCGGCCGTGCATTGATTAAAATGTTTTGCAACGTAACTGTGATTTGCTAACTGTTACTTTAATTAAGACCAGGGGCGTCCAACCCGTGGCCCGCGCAGTGTTTTTTGAAGCCTTCTGTCCTGTCAATTTTGGCAGAAGTCAAAGACAAATTTGATGTAAAGGCCCTTTTTCTTCGATTTTTATCAAGTTTGGCCCGCGTAAAGATTTTGAGTGGCCCGCACAGTGTTTTTTGGAGCCCTCTGTCACTATGATTTTGATTTTGGTGCAAAAAGTAGCAAATCGGAGACTGATTTCAGGTGAAGACTTTTTTTTTGAGATCACTATAATTTTAATGCAAAAAGTGGGGTATTTTATGTTTGTGGTGTATGGCCCGCCAATATTTTTTGTGCGTCAAAATGGCCCTCGGCTCAAAAAGGTTGGACATCCCTGCACTAGGATGAAATAAAAAAGAAACTTGTAGGGGGGATTCCGAGTTAGTTTCACCAAAAAAAATTACTGGCAATAGATGGTGGGGCGATAAAAGGAAAGTACCGAATTTTTCTTGACTCGATGGCTGCCGCAGGTTAAAACTAACTTTGTATTGCGGCCGGCAATAACAAAAAGGTTGTGCGCCGTTGCTCTACAGGAAGATCTATGCATCCTCTCCACGGAGGTGATGTGGGTAGAAATGAAATTAAGTTTCATTTGAATTGAATGTAAATGGTATAAATTGTTTTATCGCGGCTGAAAATAAAGGAACTTTGCCGGCATGATTTTTCGAAGATTCGCGCGTCTTCCTCTTTAAATAGTGTCGCGTGAATATTAAAAGCTTAATGTTGGCTGAATATTGAACTTGCTATTGCATAGATAGAACAAAAAACAAAAAAATGGTTCGATGTAAAAAAAAGAAATCGTAACTTAGGCGTAAACGAGCGCAAAGCACAGCTGAATAATCTTTACGCGTTTAATTTTATAGGTGCTTCGACACTTAAAATAACTAAGCTCATTAGGCAATTACATATTCTTGTGTGACGCAATATGTTTACACCCTGTGTTACTTTGTAGTGACCCATCGTAAGAAAACAAAACGACACTGAAAGTGTTTTTCGCAGACAACCAAATGACAGCCAATCAGTGGCGTCGTCTAGTTCGGTTGCCGACTCGAAACCCGCCACCGCATACAACAGCGCCACCCAACCTTCTCTTCTTGTATCTCAACAACACGCGGCACAGTATCCCGCGCAGCGTAAGTCGAATCGATTTGTTTTTACTTGAAAAAAGCGTTTGTTTGCCACGTCACAACTTCATCGAGCTTTGCATGTAATGTTATGTTTTCTGCAGAAGGAATGAAGTCATCGCCGACGACTGATCTAAGTTATTCTCAATCTCATGTAAGTCTAACTGAAATGCAGCGTTGCGCAATAGATTTTAAAGTTTTTTAGATTTTTTAAAAAATAATTCTACAACGTTTAAACGCTTTTCGTTTTTAAATATATTTGTAGAGTCTTTCTCAAGAAATAGTTTTAAAAAATATGGTCTGAAATTTTTTTCATTACTTTAATGTTAATTTAACGTCTCGTTTTTGGGCAGTTTTACCATACCCCTCCACGAAGTTGGTCTCAAGCTAATGGTATGTCCACAGCTGCGCCTTATCAACAAACTGTTTCGGAAGAACCTTTTTCTGCTAACTTAGGTAAAACTAAAACGATTGAAAAGCAGATTGAGCAGTGCGATTAAAACGCCAATCATTCAACAGACACCCAGCGGTTGCCTTCAGCTTTTCCCTCCTCTACACCTTACGAAGCTTCCACTCAAGCAAGGATGTTTGTTCCCGCTGCGGGTTTGCAGCCCACTCGTGACCTCTATCAACAGGTTGGTGATGTTAAAAACACAATTTCGCGTCTATTAGTTAACCGGCCATGTTAGAAGAAAGAACTCTAGAAAGAGAGTGAGAATAATCGATTAACGTTGTTTAACAATTGGCCATTTCTGAGTTCGCATTATTTTAAAATAAATTTCATTTAAAGTAATGACTAAAAAATTTTTTATCTAATTTATTTAACAAACTGCTGCTAAATAAGCTTTTCGATAAAAACCAAAGGTTTGGTCTGGCCAGCCTGTTGTGTTGGCCTTTCCGCTGAAACTTTGATCTTCTCAGAATATCGGAATTTCAAGCGTAGAAAACGACCCAGCGTATGATCAGCGGATGATGTTGTCTCACTATGCTGATTCATGACAAACTGTGGTGAAAGAATTATCGGAAGTGTTAAAAACATTTTGTTTTTATGACAGTGTAGCGAATCAATTGCGGAAATCGTGCATTATTGACTCAATAGGCAGTGTTTTTAATGTACTTTGGGGTTCCATTACAAAGTTTTACAATAATTTCGAATTTTTAGCAATGTTTTTAGTGTGCTATCGTTTTTTGTAGCCATGCAATCACCGTGCTATTGATGTTTTAAGTAAATCTATTTTTAAGTTGTTTACTTAATTAGGCGCTCTTTTTTTAATACTATTTGCTTTTATCTATTTTTGGTTATTCAGTGCTTATGATTTAGTGTGCTGCTTTATATCAATAAAATTTCATACTTCCCGCTGTAAGTTTTATTAATACGACTATGTGCATTTTTCTTTCAACATCAAATGATTTTATCAAAGTTCGCATTGTGAAAATTCTCGTTTGCAAGAATGCAATTTTCCACTGGTGGTTAAAATTTTCTAAAATCTATTAGTTGTAGAAAAACCGCAAACTTTATAGGTTGAATATTCCAGGTTGTCTCGCCATTGGTAGAATGACTTCCAAGCAGCTTTTGTTGAAACGCTTTTCCAGTTTTCAATTCCTGCATTTTGTCGCTGTGTCATTTGAAAATAATTGAACCTAGGTCAAAGCAGTCTACCTTTTAAGGTCCATAACCCGACAGTTGATCGAACGACTCTCATTGAAATAACAATAGATCGAATCATGAAAAAAACTTTTAACGAAACATTGCTAAGCCATCATTTTTTACAAGAAAGTTAAAAAGAACTAGTTTGACAACAAGGTTTAAAAAACAATTTTTGTAATAATAACAAAACTTTTTGTTACAACTGATCAATAGTCGTATGTTTTTAATAATTTGTTATAATCTAAATCGTCTTTGTTTTCAGTTCTTAGACCGTAAACATAAATTAGCTTTGAAAAAAATTTTTTGCTTAATTTAGTTTCGATCGGAAAATTTTAATTTCTGTCTAACCAACAATAAAACCGATAGCGCGGATGAAGCAAATCAGAACTGCACACTGCAACACCCTGCATTCCACTTTCTGTTCACCATTCTCCTCAATTGAACTCTCTACAGCTATCTCTCAACTCTCAACATCAACCTCCTCCGGCCCTGATCAAATTACCTACCCTCTTCTATCCCACCTACCACAATCTGCGTTACATTTTCTTCTATACATCTTCAACCTTTCCTGGTCAACACACACCTTCCCGTCTGCTTGGAAACAATCAACAATCATCCCCATTCTCAAACCCGGCAAACCCTCTGACTCACCTTCTTCATATAGACCCATTTCTCTCACTTCATGTACCTCCAAACTCTTCGAAAGAATGGTTTTAGGACGACTAACCTATTTTCTCGAACTACATGACATTCTCTCACCCGTGCAAGCTGGTTTTAGACCTGGTAGATCGACTGTAGACCAGGTTCTCCTTCTCTCACAGTCAATCGCAGATTCCTTCCACCAATCTAAGCCAGGCGCACGTACAGTCCTTGCCACTGTGGATTTTGCGAAAGCTTTTGACTCAGTTTGGCACTCTGCCCTACTCTCTAAACTCCTCTCATTAGATCTTCCTCTTTGCTTTGTCGAATGGATACGATCCTACCTCTCAGATCGCCGTTCGAAAGTCCGTATCTGTAATTCATACAGTCGTCCTTTCCGTCTCCGAAGAGGAGTTCCCCAAGGTTCGGTTCTAGGACCAGTTCTCTTTTCTTTATACATCAATGACCTTCCCACTTTCCTTCCTGCATCTGTTAAGACCTCTCTCTATGCAGATGACCTAGCCATCTGGGCCTCCTCCCCGAGAGTTGAGTGTGCAACCGCTGTAGTACAAGCTGCCCTCAACAGACTGGTGGAATGGTCCTCAAAATGGCGCCTTCCTCTCAACCCCCTCAAATGTGAAACATCCTTCTTCAGCTTAGACCCCTACCAATCACGTATACAACCCTCTCTTCACATTCTTAACACCCCTCTCAAATTCAACCCTCATCCAACCTTTCTCGGTGTAACCTTCGACCGCACTCTCTCTTTCAAATATCACGTCTTATCCTTACGGAAAAAGTTTCACAACCGATTTCGTGCTTTTCGCTCCATTGCCTCTGCCTCCTGGGGCCCATCAAAAGAATCCTTATGTACCCTATACAAAGCCTTCATTCGCCCCATCCTCACCTATGCTTCCCCAGGCTGGTTTCCCTTCTCATCTCCTACTCACATCACCTCCGTGGAGAGGATGCATAGATCTTCCTGTCGAGTAATCACAGGTTGTCTATCGTCCACTCCCATTCCTCTACTTCATATAGAAGCACTTCTACCTCCACTACGAGTCACCCTCACTCACCAATCTCTTTCCTTCTTTGAACGAGCCCTCCGTCTACCTCCCACCTTTCCTATAGCCTCTCTTGCGAACTCTAACCCCCGTACACGTCTCAAAAAGAACTCATGGAGATCTTTCTCCAGATCACATAACCTTACCCCTAACCTACATCTCACTCGTGAACCACTAATCCTCTGCCCTCCTAAACCCCCCTGGTCTGCCCCATCTAATTACACAATCTCACTCCACCTCTCATCCCCATGCTCTCGCAAAGATCCCCCCTCCCTTCGTAACACTGCAGCTACCTCCCATCTTTCCACTCTATCTCACAGCGATATCTCTGCCTGGACTGACGGTTCGGTACCTGGCGGGTTGGGACAGGGTGGTGCAGGGATACACATCAAGTGTACAAAGTGTGTCACTGCTACCTCGCTTTCCTTCTCGACTGGTCTCTGGACTACCAGTTATAGTGCTGAAACCCTCGCTCTCCTACATGCTCTTGAGTGGTGTATCTCTCACTCCAAGACATGTAATTTCGACTCTATCACCTTCTTTTCCGACTCTTTATCTGTCCTTTCAACTCTCTCTACCCCCCTACCATATTTAACCCCAAAATCCCTATCCAATACCCAATCTCTTCTTAACTCTCTATCTCAATCCAAGGTTGTCCATCTTCAATGGATACCTGGTCACTCTTCCCTCCCAGGCAACGACTTAGCTGACTCTCTAGCTAAAGCCGGTGCCTCTCTCGATCCCTCCAATATATCAGTATCCCTCACACCCCTTATCTCCTCCCAACGGCTATCTCTCTACACCAGTTGGAGACGCAGTGTCCAATCTGGTTTCTTCCAACACCAAATCCCTACAGTATCTCCCGAGGAGCTTACTCTCCCTCGCTCCGCTCGCTGTGCTCTCTCCCGTTTACGCTGCAATGGGCACAGCACTCTCCTCAACTCTTATCTCCACAGGGTTGGTCGAGCCGAGACTCCTTCTTGCAGCAACTGTGGTTCTGAATCACAGGATCTCTCACATCTCGTGCTCGACTGCCCTGTACTAGACCCTCTGCGTTGGGCCATTTTCGGCCACACCCCTTCTCTTCTGGACCTCTGGTCCCGTCCGTGGGGAGTCGCCCGACTATTGGGATTCCGCGGAATTGATCCGCGCCCCCATCCCTAGGAATGGGTCGGGTAAAACCACCACCACCACCATAGCGCGGATGAAAATTTGCATCTGACGCAGGTAACAGGTTAACGCTATTAAGATTGGAGGCAGGCGGAAAGTACCCGCACTGCTAAAAAAAAACAATCCTGTCGTGCTTTCAAACTACCAGTACAATTAATTTGTCTTCAAATTTTCCGACTTTTCCGACTTTTTATTCATAAAATATGGTGCTATTTTTAAAAAAAAATGCTTACCTGCTTTGGGTAATGCCTCGGTATTGTTGTTCTCTGTTAATTCTTTAAAAAAAAATTATCCGTAAAGTGATCCAAACTTGCATGAATAAACTACGCTAAAAATAAATTGTGCTATAAAAAACTGAATTATTACTTCATATAAAACAAGAGTTATCATAAAAAGAGACCACTTTTAGTTTTCCACCAAACCAAACTCGGTCCTTAACAAATCTGGTTCTAATCAAATAAATTTTAATTTTTACAAAAAAAAACTAAGCCATTTTTTCTCACCCGTTCATGGTTCGTGGTTCACTTTTAAAAATGCTCAAACACCTATGGTCCCTGCTCCACCCAAAACACAGCCTTGTAAACGAATTGGGTTCTAAGAGCTTGTTTCCACTAAGAGCTTCGATTCTAAGAGCTGCAAGCGTGGAATAGAGTAGTCTATTCTATGTTTCTTTTATTAATTTCTTGCTTCGCTTAAGCATGAAAAGAAGTAAAAAAATTAATAAAAAAGACAAAGCATTGCTCTACGTATTTTACGCTTGTAGTGGAAACGGGGCTTAACTGATGGCCTCTGCTTTTAATTTTAGAATAACAAAGAAATAGCTCAATTATAGAAACCTATAAAGTGAACACATTGTTGTTTTTTCGATCAAATGTCGTTTGATCAATTGTCGTAGTACCGTTAAGGTCGGCCTATTGAAAAGGCGAGCTTCACACCTAAGCAAAAAACACCTTAATTTGAACTACTTTTTTATTGTAAACCTATGGTCATTAAACACACAGAATGAATTAAAAAAGCTGAATTAGCAGAGATTTTTACGACATAACTACACCTCAAAACTCCAATTTCTAATATATTAAGTTAAAATTTATGAGTGGTTTGATATTTTTTTTAAGAATTTTTTTATTTGAAGACTTAAGGCTCTATAAGATATTGTCAAAAGTCAAAACTTACAAAAGTATGTTTTAAAGCTGAAGAGTACTGCATTGTGTTTTAAAGGTTTGATTTGTGTCCATCTTATAACTTCATAATATAAAAAATTATCATCGTAAACACATTAAAATCGTTAACAACGATAAGACCACCAGCACAAGGTCGAGACCAACTCCGGTCTCGAGACCAATTTTTTGTGGTCTTGGTCTCGAGCTTGTGCTGGTGATATCGATTTGAATCTCGAGGCAACATGGTTTCGGTCTCGTGTTTTTGAAAGTGGTCTCGAGACCGGACTTTTTTGGATATTTATGTTTCTTGAAGCAATTGTGATAAATTTTGCAATTTGCTTAAGAATGACATTCAATTAACCAGTTTTGTTGCAATTTAAAACGGTAAAAAGCTTTTATTTAAACTTCTTCTATCTTTAGTTTTGTAACTTTTTTACGTTTATTCCAATAAGATTTTTAATGTGATCATGGCCATCTATTACAAGCTAATCCGATACGAAAAAACTTTAGTTAAATCTTTTTTTTCGGCTGCAAACAAATCTGGTAATGCTTTGAATGTTTTCACACACACTCTTGCCCGTAAAAACATTCGCACCATAAGATGATTAAAATTTTAAATTGCTAATACTGTAATTAGATCAATTACGGGTGTCCAAACTTTTACTCGCTGTAGGTCAAATTTTTTTGCAAATATTCTCTGGGCCGCAATCAACACAGAATTAGGCTACAGTGATAAAACTTTTTTGTTTTACTTTGATTTCAATGATTATTTCGTATTATCTTTTATGTGAACTTGAATCGAACTCTCCCCCCCAAAAAAAGTCATTACTTTGATGCTACGTGTTTTTTTTTTCAATAAAACGAAAAAGTACTTGTAATAAAATTTATATAGGCTATGTAACGTGCAATAATTTGAACACCATATTTATATATTTATTGGTTATGGTCCGTGATTATCTATAAAAATGAAAAGGTAATGGCCTTCTGAGTTACAACGTTTGCCTTCCCCTTTTGTTTGTCTATTTTTTTATTTTATTTTCAATCCTCTACTTATCCTCCTGCAGCGTAACGCCAACCACACAGGAGTGCGTGGTTTACAGTTAATGATTAGATTGCTACCCATTGACGTAGACAAACAAAGTTCTAATTTAGTTGTGATTGCATGAATTTATTTTATCTATGTATTCATCCTCCATACTGGCAGGAAAGCCACGGAGGCCCTAATACATAGAGTAAGCAATTTCCCCAACCTGCTTCGGGAGATGCCAAGATATTGCTGTCCGCTTAAAATTTAGTAGAAATATGACTGTAATTTAGAACTGCTTGTCAAGACCACCAAGCAAAAAAAAGTGCCGTAAAGTGTCTTTCCCAAGGACACAACAGAATGGTCCGAGTAGGTTTTGAACCAATACCATAAGCGCAGCGCTTAAAACACTCGTTGATCATAAGCGCAGCGCTTAAAACACTCGTTGATCATAAGCGCAGCGCTTAAAACACTCCGCTTTTTCAATCACATTTCCGCTTTTTCAATCACATCTCCAGTCATGAATACATTTTCAAGGAATCTGCTTTGCTTCGGAGGTATTGCACTAAAAGGTTTTTATTTTGCCAAGCTCCCTTTAATTTCTGAGCACTTCTTCTGTGTCAGTCCAATTACATGCATTTTCTGCACACACGTTTTTTACTATAGTGTTCTTAAACATAGGACGCAATAGTAAGCTACTATTTTGATTTGTGACAACACTTCATAAAGTCTCTTTTTAGTTTTGCTCTTTTTTGACTTTAATATAAACGTTCTTAACAAATGAATTATAAAGAGGTTTTCCATCCATAAAGACTGAGCAAATTTTGGCATTGTAGGCTAACAACTAACCTTATCAAACTTGTTACAACTTGCCCAGATAAATTCGCCATTACAAATACTTCCGGTCTCTCTAATAAATGAACAGGTGTGAACAGAATTTCAGCAACAGCAAACATAATAAGTCTATCTATTCTTTAAAGCAATTGTGGACAAAATACAAATATTCAATGTTATATCTAGAAATGTGGCTATTTTTTTATTTATTTTTCCAGTACACCTCTCGGTGTGGTGTAACAAATCAAACTAGAGCGGCTCTCAAATAAAATCAATTTCCAAATGTTGCCCTCAAGCTAGAAAGTTTTCTCACCCCTGCTAGTAATAGAATCTAGTTTTCAAAAAATTTTTTTCTTCAAAAAAATTTGAATATACACAGGGTGTCCCAGATATAACCGAACCCAAAAGCTCGGTTGATGATCATTGATTTTAAGTTCGCTTTATAGTCATTAGTCTTTTTTGTCATTTATTGTCGCCCCCTTTTATTTCAGACATGGCCTACTCAAGACGCACTTTACAATTGGAAGAACGTATTTATGCAGTTCAAAATTATTATTTATCGAAGAAAAGTTATAAAAATGTTATTGATCATTGGAATGAATCATTTGATACACCACCTCCATCATTATAAACGCATTGAAAGATATTACTCCTCAAATGTCCAAAAAAGTAACTGAATCAATCATTAAACGATGTCATCATTGTATTGCAAATAATGGTTTGCATTTTGAACATTTGCTGTAACGTTGTGTAATAAAATTTGTTTTATTTAACTGTAACTTTTCATAATAATTCGGGTTCGGTTATATCTGGGCCACCCTGTATTTTTTACCTAAAAATTTTACTCAAGGACCTCAAAATCAATTTTTACTGGCTAAATCTTCCAAAGATCTCCATTTGTTTGAAAATTTCAAGAATTGTCATGAATATAAGCGCGTATGGTTCACGTGACACAATGCAAAGTAAAATCATAAACTAAATTGAACTTTTTACCCTGATTTGGTTCAGATTTAACAAATTGGCAAAGATTCAAACGTGCGCTTGGTTTGCTTGTTTCTATCTAAATCGTATCTTCTCAACTTGTTCTTTTATCTACAAGCTCAATTAGAAAAGGGAAAAAAAAAAAAAGAAAAAAAAAAGAAAAAAAAAGAAAAAAAAGCGTGTAATTTTCTTACATAGACAACTCAAAGATAAATTGATTACGATTATAGACTCGCTGAGATACGCACAGCAGATTAAAAAGCAGCTTTTGAAGTCATAGTGGTTGTTGAATCTAGTGATAATTTTTTCTTGCTGTTTCAGAATTGTTAGTTATTATTTAATTTGTTCTAATCTAAATTCGGGGCTGCGTTGGAAACAATTTTCGTAAGTTGGTAATTTTAAATTCATCATTGTCGTGTGGCGAGCTATTCTATTTGTGATGTTTTATATTGGCAACATAACATTGCCACGCAACGTGACTACGCTATGCGAACATGTGCTTTTATTCGAAATATAACAAGTTGAGAAGCAGACGCGTGTTGGTTGTTATAAACTATAAGGTGAGATTAGTTAAGGTTAAATAAAAGTTAAACGAGATTAGAACACTATATTGGTGACCCCGTTATATTGAATACGTTGGCTTTCACCAGCGCGTTATCAACCTTTGAGGTGAAGCAACCTTGCTTCTATATTAAACAACAAGTCACACCTTTCATCGCTAATTAGCAAGACACAACGTCAACTCGTTTTGTTGCTTCTTCCTTTTTCTAACCCCGTCTTTAACAACACACAAACTTTTCAACATTTTGTTATTTTGTTCATGTGGCGGAGCAGAAATAAAAGAAAACTAAACTGAACTGAACCTTAGCCTAGACAATAAGTACCGGTAACTAAGCTTAGTCATGTCTCTGGAAAACGAAACGCTGCAAAAATTAGCTGAAGCGATTTCAAATCTCAACGCTACTGCGACAACAGCTACCGTGCCTCAGGCACCCGAAGTACAGGCAGTTTCAGTAAAGCTACCAGAGTTTTGGCCAGATGACCCAGAAGTATGGTTTATCCGCGTCGAGGCACAGCTGAGATCAAGGGCTATTACACAAGATCAGACAAGGTTTGATTATGTAGTTGCGGCGCTAGATAACCGGGCAATTGTTGAGATTAAGGCTGTGTTGACTAATCCCCCACACCAAGACAAATACAACACAATTAAAAAGGCACTGCTGTCAGCATTTGGAAAAACACAAACACAAAAAGATGCTGAGCTACTGAATATTTCGGGATTAGGTGATAGGAAACCTACAACGCTGCTGCGACACTTAGAATCTCTCAATAATGATGCTGCCACTTTACGACGAGCGTTTTTCTTAGCTCAGCTCCCAACTCAAGTACGTGCCATTTTAGCATTAAAAGAAATTGACGATATTAGTGAGCTAGCTAATGCGGCTGATAGGATTATGGAGGCTAGTCAACTTACCCCTACAAATTCGACGGCGGCTGCTGTTCATGCACCAAAACTTAAAAGCCAAACTGTGACTTCCAAGCTGCAAAGGCCAGTTTCAAACACCCAGTTTATTTGCTTTTACCATCAACGATTTGGAACAGAGGCTCGTAACTGTCGTCCCGGATGCAAATTTGCGCAACTACTAGACCCATCGTCTTCCCACAACAGCAATCTTACAACCCAGGGAAACGTAAAGGCCGGTCGTCGATAACTACGGCGGCCGGCGACTTCGGATCAAGCACCCTGTCAGTGTGGGATAGACACACTGGTACTTCCTTTTTAGTTGACACTGGAGCTGATGTCAGCGTCTTTCCAGCATCTGCAGCTGACAAACATACCCGGGCTCCTTCTGGCACTCTCACAGCAGCCAATGGATCCAAGATCAAAACATGGGGACAACGAACCCTCACCTTTAATCTTGGCAAGGGACGCACTTACCAATAAGACTTCTATGTAGCAGATGTTACACGCCCTATTCTTGGTGCAAATTTTTTCATCGCTCATAATGTCGCAATCGATCTTCGTGGCCGCCGCCTTATCGATTTTAATCATGGAGACACCTTCTCCACAATGTCAGAGCCGAATGCCAACATTCTTTCAGGTTTATCATTAGCTCCCTCAAACAGCTTCGAAAAACTCTTGCAAAAGTTTCCAGACATACAGACACCCCATTTTTAACCACAGATGAATAAACATGGAGTTGAACATTATATCATTACTGAATCTCCACCCACTCATTCACGACCTCGTCGTCTTCCGGCCGATAAACTGTCAGTAGCTAAGGATGAATTCCAGAAACTGGAGCAAGCTGGAATTGTTCGTCGTTCCAACTCGCCTTGGTCATCTCCCCTACATATCGTGCCCAAAGCATCTGGAGGTTGGAGGCCATGTGGCGACTACCGACAGCTCAATGCCGCTACAGTAGATGACAGGTGCCCCTTACCCCACATTCAGGATTTCAACAGTCAGTTAGCGGGCTCCAAAATTTTTTTTAAAATAGATCTTGTCCGAGGATACTACCAAATCCCTATGGCAACTGACTCCATCCCTAAAACAGCAATTGCAACCCCTTTCGGACTGTGGGAGTTTCTTCGAATGCCATTTGGTCTGAAAAATGCAGCTCAGACCTTTCAACGGCTAATGGACGGAATTTTTCAACAACTCCCATTTGTCTTTGTATATCTAGATGATATTCTTGTGACCAGCAAATCAAAAACTCAACATCTCACACACTTAGAACAAGTATTCCAACTACTTGCCAATAATGGTTTAGTGATCAACAAGACAAAATGCCTTTTCGGAGTAACGGAACTTGAATATCTTGGTCATTTGGTAACTACCAGTGGCATTCTTCCTTTAAACAGCCGAATTGACACCATACAAGACTTTCCAACTCCAGAAAATCGCCCTACTCTTCAGCGCTTTTTGGGCATGATTAACTATTATCACCGTTTTTTGCCTGACATTGCACCCAAACTTGCACCGTTACACGCAGCCTCAGCAGGACGTGGCAAAGCCATCACCTGGACACCAGAGTGCCAAACAGCATTCGAAAAAGCTAAATTGGCACTAGCACAAGCCACTTTACTTCATCATCCCAAACCCGATGCAGCTACAAGCATCACAGTGGATGCTTCAGATGTGGCTATAGGTGCGCAGTTAAAACAATTGCAGCAAGGCAAGTGGGTTCCACTTGCATTTTACTCGAGAAAACTTTCATCTGCTGAAAAAAACTATAGCGCCTTTGATCGTGAGTTGCTTGCCGCATATAGTGCAATTCGGCACTTTCGACATTTTGTTGAGGCTAAACCATTTACCATCTATACCGATCACAAGCCATTGGTATTCGCACTTACAAACACCGCAGAACGTTCCCCACGGCAAGCTCGCCACTTGTCTTTTATTGCTGAATTCTCAACTGATATTCAGTATATCAAAGGCAAACACAACAAAGTGGCAGATACTCTATCTCGTATTAATGCTGCTACGCTACCATTAATCGACTTTAGGCATCTGGCTGCTGATCAGCTGTCATCAGCTGAAATAGAAGCATATAGAACTGCTATTTCAAGCCTTAAGCTCCAAGACGTGAAGTATCATGATGTAACGCTTTTGTGTGATGTCTCCCTTGGCAAACCCCGACCTATTCTTCCCCAAGAATGGACTTTTCGAATATTCAATGCAATTCATGGATTATCACATAGTGGGCCCAAACCAACCCAGAGAGCCATCGCTGAGAGATTTGTTTGGCATCGACTTAAAAAAAACATTAAACGCTGGTGTAAAGCTTGCCACAACTGCCAGTCAGCCAAAATACACAAACATACAAAAGCTCCCTTGGTCCAACGCAATACTCCCAATGGTCGCTTTCGCAGCCTTCATATTGACTTAGTGGGCCCCCTTTCCCCCAGTGAAGGGATGAATTATTTGCTGACTGTTATTGACCGTTTCACTCGTTGGCCAGAAGCAATCCCAATACCAGACTCTAAAACTTCCACTTGTGTCAAAGCTCTCATCCGACACTGGATTTCTCGCTTTGGTGTTCCAGAAGACATTACGACCGACCGCGGGCCTCAATTCACTTCTTCTCTATGGTCAGAACTTGGAAAACTCTTAGGATTCAAGCTACACAATACAACTGCTTATCATCCCCAGGCCAACGGCATGGTAGAGAGACTACATAGACAACTAAAGACTGCACTCAAAGCACGAACAACTGACCCTTACTGGATGGATCATCTTCCATTTGTACGTACTTCTTGGCTTGCGGGTAGCATGGCGAGAAAACCCAAATTGTTCACCGGCAGAGTTGGTACATGGATCAAGTTTGAGAATACCTGGTGAATTCATCGACACTCAAAACAACCGACAATGTGAACCTACCTCTCAGTTTTTGCGAGACTTACAGCATGCCATGCATTCTGCTATACCACCACCAACCATGTATCACACGACACCACAACAACATCTTCCACCCAATTTGGCACAATCTGGATATGTTTATGTGCGTGTAGACAGTCATCGATCACCATTACAACGCCCTTATGAAGGACCATTTCGCATAATTGCCACATCGGACAAATATTTTACGTTGGACATTAACGGACGATCAGACAAAGTTTCAGTAGACCGTCTCAAGCCAGCATACATCTTGCCCAATCCGAACAACACTAACAATACTGCCATACCACAGACTCCTCCCGAACGATACACACAAGACGAGATGTTACGTACACGCAGTGGCCGAATGGTAGGACCACCGCCACATTTAGCAACAGACTATGTTACAACAATCACATCACCGGAGATGATGCATTGCTGGGGGGAGCATTGTGGCGAGCTATTCTATTTGTGATGTTTTATATTGGCAACATAACATTGCCACGCAACGTGACTACGCTATGCGAACATGTGCTTTTATATCGAAATATAAAAGTTAAACGAGATTAGAACACTATAGTCGTGTTTTTTACGTTTTGTGTCTTTTGTTTAGAATTACGAAATAGCGCTTCAATATATTCCAAACCGAACTTCGATTGAGCGTTCTCGTCAATTGGACAACGTAGCTTAGTCATTAGAAAGAAAATAGATTAGATCAAACCAGTAATTGGAAATTGTCAAAAGTTAATCAAAAGAAAATTTTGACAACATATCCGGATCAAACATTCAAATCTTACGAAGTCAGCGATAGCTTCTCTACTTCTCTACTGGACGCTGGTGAGCTTGTTCCTTTTCTATATATTTTTTGAAATTTTGAAATCGCACGAAAACGGAGCAATACCGCAGATTAATCGCTCGTGGAAAGGCATTGAAAACTTCTGTAAGCAGAAAGTTAAACACTTTGTCCGGTTACCTAATGCATGAATCCTTAAATAAAATTGCGTTTGAAGATAAAAGGGCATCTTTACAAGACACACTGCATAGTCTTCGCGAAAATTTGAAATCTATATCCGATCAAATAATGAAATTGCCCGAAAATGAATTTGAAGAAGCTATGAAAGATTTAGAGACTAACGAAAATGATTTCGAACAAAAAGAAGATGCGTCTATCTTAAAATGCGCGTTTGATTTAGCCTTTTTAAAAATTATTGATGAGAAAGAAACTAATAAATCTATAGAATTCGAAACTAAACTTAAATTTAAACCTCGAGATTTAACAGTACCAAAATGGAATGGTGAGATAGTTAATTACAATGCTTGGAAGTTTCGCTTGAAAAATTATTTTCAATTAACCGGCCTTATAAGCGATGCTAAACAGCTAACAATGTTCTTTTATAAGAATGTTTTGCCGACCGAACTACAAACTTCATTGTTAGACTGTACAACTGTAAATGACGGTAATGGTGTTTGGCATCGACTTGACGCACGAATTCCAATTAATTCGATACCAAGAGCTACTGCTGAATTTGAAGGAAACAAAACCAATGACCTGTAATTCACCACGAGAAATGCGCCCTGTTTTAGAAAAAATTAAAAAATTACGCGCGCCGGTCAAAGGAAGCAAATAACGCCGCCGATTTATCTTCTCATTCGACGCTTGATTTAATTGAACAAAAATTAACCGATAATTGATCAAGTCTAAATATCTGCCCGAATTAATGATCAGGTCTAATATCTGCCCGAATTAATGATCAGGTCTAATATCTTTCCGGATTAGGGTTAGGGTTAGTAATCTCTTATCGGGGTTGGGTGATAATTACTGAGTGATGGGGCTCAGTAATTATCACCTAACCCTAACCCTAACTTTTTCGTTGCGAAGACCGGCCGGGCAGATATTAGACTTGATCCGACGCTGGTTGCATCAAGAGCACCAAAAGGAATTGCCTAATGTAGACCATCTTATTTCATTTCTTCAAAGCGAAACCGATTTAGAAGAACGAATTTCCATTAAAACTTCTCAAAACGCTAGTCGAAAAACTAAACCAATTATTAATGTGATTCATTTGGCTACTCAAGATCACTGTCTGCCATGTAAAGTTTCTCGTCATAAATTTGTCGATTGTGACGAATTCAAAAAGCTTCACCCCAAGAGCAAACCAATGCTATGAAACGACTTCATAGATGTTTTACCTGTTTGGCTCCCATGCACCGTGAACCCAAAACTTGCCGCTGTAGACGCAGGTGCTTAACTTATAACAAATCACATCATCGCTTGCTAGCATACGCTTTGAACAACTCGACACGTGACATTCCAGTGGAAAGCCCTAGACCAAGTCATTTATCTCTAAATGCAGAAGCTCCCGAGTTTCACGCAAATGCCAATTCCGTATCTTTTCCTCAAGACAAAAAACCTAATTTTAAGTTTTCTCCATCAACCTATGTAGAATTGCTCGGCAGTGACGGTACTTGGCACAGAGCTGTTGCTCTTTTTGGCTCCGGTAGTGACGTAACTCTCATCAGGCGCGACATAGCGAAAAAAAGTTAAATCTCGATCGTAAGCCCCAGCAATTTAAATTTGGTATAACTGGTGGTGGCTATTGCTGTGGAAACTCTGCTTTAGTGTCGTCGTGGATACGACGTTATGATAAAAAAAGCATCTCGTTTTAACATTCAAGCCTTTGAACTTGAAAAACCCGCTCACAAAACTCCCAAGCTAGAAAACCAATTTTTTGAGGATAATCATTTCCTTAAACCTATTGAAAAATTTATTCCTAAGGAAGCCGAGGACGTTGATATTCTACTTGGTTTTGACTATGCTGATTTAATGGCACCGACATCCTATCTAACGCCTCTTGATCTGAGAAATATCCTCAAGCTGCCGAAACTGCATTAGGATGGTACATCTTTGGATCTTCCGCTACTCGTACCATAGAAGAAGACAGCACGCTTCCTAGAGTTCAATTTCTAAAATCCGAAGAGCTTGACATTCAACGTTGGTATGAAAGTGATATCTGTGGAGTAAAACCAACCCAGATTTGTAACTGCAAAGAAAATGAAATTGTTGAATCTCAATTTCTCAAACATGTTCGAAAAACAATTCGCCAAACCGAAGAGGGTAGAGTCGAAGTGTCTTTACCACGGAAGAGTGACTTTCCGAGTTGTCTCAAATCTAATCGGAAACAGGCTCTTGTAAAATTGTATTCGCTCGAACGCGGACTAACTAAGTTAAATCTACTAAATATCTACACCGAAGAAATGAACCGGATATTAGACGAATTTGTCGAGCCAGTTCCCGAGTCCGATCTAAAAAATAAAAATGCGTGGTATTTAGATCATTTTCCTGTCATACGATTAAGCAAGACTACACCATGCAGAATAGTGTGGAACTCTGCTGCACTATACAATGGTGTCGCTCTTAACAAGCAAGGGTCCAGATTTGCTCAATAGCCTATTTCTTGTTTTACTCGCTTGGCGTCAAAATCCAATTGCTTTAGCAGGAGACATTAAAAAGATGTTTAATCAGGTTCAAATAGCGCCACATGACAGAGCTTATCATCGCTTTCTTTGGAGGAACGGTAATTCGAAGCTACCTGTAAAAGATATCAATGGAAAATATGACTGTTCGGTGATAAGTCAGCTCCTAATCTAGCTATATAGTGCCTTACATTTCCTAGCCGACAAACATTCTAACTTGTACCCTTCTGCAGTAAAAACAACTAAAGACTACTGTTATATGGATGACCTTGCCTTCTCTGCCAATTATGAAAAATGTGCCATAAAAACTAAAGATAAAATCCACACCATTCTTTTTTCAGGAAGTTTCAAAGTCAAACGATGGCATTCTAATTTAAAAACAGTTGATGAATTTCCGGATAGCGATGTCACGGATGTTTTGGGACACTTGTGGAATAAGTCAGAAGATAAAGTCAAGTTAAAATTTCCGACTTTGACATTGCCCGAGCCCTTAACAAAGCGCACCATTCTCTCTACGATCGCAAAGTTATGGGATCCTTTGGGAATTTTAGCTCCAGTAACTTTGAGCTTATGAATTTTAATGCAATCTTTGTGGAGTGTACAATTGTGGTGGAACGATCCTGTACATTGTACAACGAGGACTGAATTAAAGAAACAAAGAGTTATGGTGCTTACAACACAAAAAAGACAGGCTACACAAAATATTCTTGCAAAAAAATAACACTAAAGCTAAAGAAAAGTATATTAAATTAAAAAATCAATACTTTCACCTCATCAAAAGAAAGAAAAAAGAATATTTTAAAAATAAATTTACAAATTACCAAAATAATATTAAAAAAACTTGGCAAACTATTAATGAAATTCTAGGAAGATCCAAGTATAATACTAATAAAATTAATTGTCTTTCAAAAGCTGGAAAAGATATATATGAACCTACTGAAATTGCAAACACTCTCAATGAGCACTTCTCTACTGTTTCAAGCAAATTGATATCTCAACTCCCACCATCTACAATTAAATATCAAGACTATTTATATACCTCTAATCCATCTTCAATGTTTTTTTACCCAACATGTCCACAAGAAATAAAAAGGATTATCTCTACTTTAGTGCCGAAATTAAGTGCTGGGTGGGATGGAATACCTTCTATTGTGCTAAAATATCTTCCTAATAATGTGATTTTTATTCTTAGTTATATATTTAACCTATTTTTATCACAAGGAAAATTTATCTCCAATTTCAAACATGCAAAAATAATTCCTCTTTTTAAAAAAGGAAGTGCCAAAGATGTATCTAATTACAGACCAATCAGCTTGCTCTCTTGTTTCTCTAAAATTCTTGAAAAATTGGTCTATAATCGTCTTTATTCTTTTCTGGAAAAATCTAATGCAATTAATGAACATCAATTTGGTTTTAGAAAAAAACATTCAACAAGTCACCTTACTTCTCTTTTAACTGCTAATATTGCAACATCTTTTGAGAACAAAATGAATACTCTTGGAATTTTTCTTGACCTCTCCAAAGCCTTTGATACTATTAACCACGAAATATTACTTAATAAACTTCATCATTATGGAATCAGAGGAACGGTATATAATTGGTTCAAAAGCTACTTAATTGGAAGATCTCAACAGGTTGACTATAATTCACGTATCTCCAATATAAGAACTATCTCTTCTTCTGTACCTCAAGGCTCAATTCTCGGTCCTCTACTATTTATCATATACGAGTACTCGTATGTTAATGATTTCCCAAATTGCTTAAAATTCAGCAGCAACCTGTCTTTTGCTGATGATACAACCGTAATTCTTTCTGCAAAAAACAGTAATCTCTTAGTACAAAAAGGAAACAAAGAACTGAAAAACATTAACAACTGGTTAATAGCTAACAAACTATCTCTTAATATTAAAAAAACAAAGTACATGATATTCAGCACATCTAGCTCAAATCGAACACAAAAAAAATCTTTTTTGACAAAACCAATTGATAGAGTTTCATCAATCAAGCCTTTAGAAGTAATATTCAATGAACATTTAACATGGAAAGATCACATGGAAATGCTACTTAGCAAACTTAAATCATCCTTATATTGTGTGATGAGAGTAAAACCATATCTAAACAAAGAATCACTATTAACACTCTTTCACTCCTTAATTCTAAGTCATATAAGATACTGTATTACAACTTGGTGTTTTGGTCATAACGTTTTACTAAATAAGCTTTAGAAAATCTGCAATACGTTTATAAAAATGATATTTATTTCAAAATCTATTAAGAATTCAAAGAAAACAAAAAGACCGACATTATGTACAGCATACAACAACTTTATAAGTTAAACATTGCTATTTTCATGTATAAATTTTTTAATAAACAATTGCCCACAGCGTTTGACAATGTATTTCAAACAAAAATATCCAATGTGATCACAAGGAGCAACTCTCAAATTATATCCATATCATGTAAAAATACGGTCTCCAAACAATCTATTAGATACATTGGACCTAAAATTTGAAACCAATTGCCTGCCAGCATAAAAAAGAGTAATTCATTGAGTGCATTCAATAAAAAAGCAAAAATTTTCTTTCTTGAAGAACTGTCTAACACCTAAACTACTTGCTTCCTCATGCAACTTGTTGCTGGTTTTCTTTTTTTTATGTTTCAGAAAATCATCTATATGTTCGAACAAAACAGTGCTCCGACGATTCAACTGCCTTACCGTCACCGATTGGAATAATTTTGCAACAAAATTGTCTTGACTTTATACCAACACGTTTATAATTTCATTAATCTTTCGTTCAGTAATGAAAATATTATTTAATTCTCTTTTTTTTTTCTGCTTGTGTGTGTTTGTTGTACTGAGGCATTTGTTCTTTGAAATGATCATATGATCCAGAACAGGATTTCTTTCGGTGGGTTTGTTTGCCTGTTCGGCTGGTGGAGTATGTTCAAGCTTGCACTGATTTTGAGGCTTGATCATATTCTATGAGCCACACTCTGCTATGGTCCCACCAATGCACCGCCCCCACGGCAGAGTTTTGTTTTTATCAAATGACCTCAACGTAACGTAATTTTTAATGTGCTTCTTATTTTTATCTTCCTTTCTTTTTTTTTCTATAAATAAATTTATATTGAGGTGAAGCAGCCTTGCTTCTTGTAATACAACGTCTATAAAATAATTCATTGCTATCTTAGCAAGCTACAACGTACATTCGTTTTGTTGCTTCTTCCTTTTTCTAATCCGCAATCTTACGTTTATCATTATTATTAAATTATAGTTGCATTTTTATTATGTGGCGGAGCAGAAATAAAAGAAAACTGAACTGAACTGAACTGAACAATTTGAGAACATCAATCGCTTGCAAGACTTTTGGATAGACCGCTGTATCAAACCAAACTCTAATTCAGGACCCTTTGAACTCCACGGCTTTTGTGACGCAGGAAAAAAAGCCTGTGGCGCCGTGGTCTGGATAACTTAACTTAACCAGTAATAACCAATGTTTTCTATGTTTTGTAGTTGCTAAATCTTTCGTTGTTCCTGTGAAAAAACATTCCATACCCCGGTTGGAGCTAATGGCAGCAGTAATTCTATCACGCTCAGTTGCATCGATTCGTAAAGTACTTTCTTTTGACTCAATCACTTTGTGGTGCGACAGTGCACAACAACCCAGCATCCAAACAACAAAGCCATTCGTTTCTACTAGAGTCCAAGAAATTCAGAAAACTTTATCTAACTTCTCTAATTGTTTCGTTACATTAGATCCTGCGACAATCCTCCGAACTTTTTAACAAAGCCTATTATCTTCGGCAAATTGAGCGCCTGGCATGAAGGCCCTTCATTCTTAAAAAACCCCAAAAACGTGTACGAATGTAAAACTAGCTTCACAGAAGACGTTGCTCAAATATCCAAGCAAAAAGAGAAAACTAGTAGTTACAAATTGCACTGTTTATCTGCCACAGACAGTTTCATAGAAAGATTGCTTTCAAAAATTTCCACTTGGCCAAAACTCCTAAGAATTGTTGCTTGGTTTTGCCGACCACTTCTTCATCGTAATCAACGAAGAACAAACTTAACCCTTTGCCTCCCATAATTGGGATATGCGGTAAGAAACTGTTTCATAGTAAAACTACATTAACTACCTACTGTCAGCATTATTGATTGTGATGTTGATCAGAGATGCCAAGTGTTGCCACATTATGAAGCGTGAGGGGTAACCAGAGTCACCGACAGCTGTTTGACATCTATTCTTGCGCTAGTTTTTTAATACGAGGGAAATTTTAAGATGGTAACTAGAGTTACCGTCGGTAGACAAAGGGTTAAGCGGTAATGTGTTGACAAACGCAAAAATAACTTTATTTTGGCTTACGCAGGAGGATTTTCGACTACCACACCAACAAACACTGCGGAAAAAGCTGAACCTTACTATGTCGAAAGATGATCGTTTTGGTTTACTTCGTATCCATGGTCGTTTTTCAAACTGTCCCTGGAGAAACTATGTAATGAATCCTATCCCGCTACCAGGAGTAACAAACGTTTATTAGAGCAACAAATATGACATCTACCAAAATTTCGTTTTTACTTCACAAACTTCGTCTTTTGGCGACGGAAGAAGAACTTCGAAATGATGATTGAAATAAATCTTCATTACGCCGTGATGAAACATTTCTCTACCTGAATTGTACAATATGTATTGTGTTTGCTTTGTAACCTTTTGTTTTGCTGTTCTTCATTTTTTCTTGTTGTTGTTCATGTAGTCACGATAGAAATCGCTACAATCTCGTGTGTAATTGCTTAGATTAGACTAAAACTTATCGCTGCTTGTTTATTCCGCGCTAGGCGGGAGTGATTTCGTTCAGATTTAATAAATTGGCAAAGATTCAAACGTGCGCTTGGTTTTGCTTGTTTCTATCTAAATCGTATCTTCTCAACTTGTTCTTTTCTCTACAAGCTCAATTAGAAAAGGGGGAAAAAAAAAGCGTGTAATTTTCTTACATCGACAACTCAAAGATAAATTGATTACGATTATAGACTCGCTGAGATACGCACAGCAGATTAAAAAGCAGCTTTTGAAGTCATAGTGGTTGTTGAATCTAGTGATAATTTTTTCTTGCTGTTTCAGAATTGTTAGTTATTATTTAATTTGTTCTAATCTAAATTCGGGGCTGCGTTGGAAACAATTTTCGTAAGTTGGTAATTTTAAATTCATCATTGTCGTGTTTTTTACGTTTTGTGTCTTTTGTTTAGAATTACGAAATAGCGCTTCAATATATTCCAAACCGAACTTCGATTGAGCGTCCTCGTCAATTGGACAACGTAGCTTAGTCATTAGAAAGAAAATAGATTACGTCAAACCATACCCCTTGTAACCCCACTTTAACTTAAAAAAACTTTGTTTCAAATTATAAAACTTTACATGCTGCTATAGATGATTAATGGTTTGAGCTTTTGCCGACATAAAAATTTTGTGTTAAATTATACTAACAGCTCATTTTTCAACAAAAATCAACATAGATTCTTTAAGTCTCAGTACACGTTTTTCTAACTGTTTATTATTCCTATGCTTTCTGATAGATGGCTCACTACAGCAAACGGTTACGCGAGATTTAATTCATTTAATTTCAATTTCTGAGATAATTTTGTACGGTGAATGTAAGAGTGGGGACCAAACTGTCAGATTACTACAAATAGCCTTGTTGGTTAATAGTGTCAGTGTATGTTTTAATGTTTCAACCAATTTATCTAAACTCACATTTGCAAGAAAGCTCGTTAAAATGCTGTTCTTGCACAATTTTTTACTGGGTTTTAGTGATAATTAATAAAGTCCCATTTTACTTCCTTCAGTAAAATTTTATCTTGTATTAAATTTGGCAATCGTAAATTTTCAAATGCTTTTCAATTGTATAAGCATTAATTGTTGGGCAGATTTTTTTTATTTTTATTTTATCTCTATATTTATCCTCCTGACTCGCAGGAAAGCCACGGAGGCGCTAATACATAGGGTAAGCAATTACCCCGACCTGCTTCCGGAGATACCAAGATATTGCTGTCCGCTTGTAATTTAATAGAGATATGACTGTAATTTAGAACTGCTTGCCAGGACCACCAAGCAGGGGAATGTGCCGTAAAGCGTCTTTCCCAAGGACACAACAGAATGGAGCGAGTGAGTTTTGAACCGAGACCGTGTTGGTTACGAGCCCGGCCCCTTAACCACTAGATCACGCTGCCGATACATATCACGATGATTAAAAGAAGAGTAAAGAATTTTAAGACAAGGATCAAATGGATGTAAAAATTAGACAAACATTAAAAAGAGTAAATACATAGTTTCTGTGTTGACTGATGAAAGACTACTTACTTAAATAGTATGGAATGGTACTAAAATTATTACTCCGGCGTAACTGTATTTCTCGAGATGCAATAACGTAGCGGGTTTTGCTTTTTGAAAAACCTTTTAAGTTACGCATTAGACCACAGACTAAAGATGAAAAATTTAATAAAAACCCTTTTGCACCATTTATAGAGTTCATTAGTTCTTAGAAACATAACTATACGCCTTTAAGGCTTAGAAAAGAGGCGCGATCATCTTCCATTTACTTTTATTTTATTAGTTGAATTTTTGATGTATGCGAATTGATTCAGTTTGCCCAATTGTTTTTTATGCCTATATAGAGAATTCGGCCTCATGTAAAAGTTGATTATCAGTTGTTCAAGAAATCAAGCGTCCGATTCTGAAGCGCTGGTTACGAGTCGGGTTAATCAATTTTTTAATATATAGGGCCAACTATGTAGACTGGTTCGAGCTTTTTTACTACGTTTTGTGCGGCCCTTCTTCTTGGGAGTGAATTTTTTCTTGATTAATATTATTATCATAATTTTGTCTTAATTTGATTTTAAAAAAGTTTTTTTTGTCTCCAATTTGAAATGAAAACTTTTTAAACCTTTTCCGGGTTCTGTTTTATTGTAGAGACGTCTTTGTATATTCCTTTGTGGTTTTTGTGTTAAGGGGATTTTTCGCTTTTAATGGAGGCATTCCTTCACGCAAAGTAACTGGTTTATAAAAAAATTTAAGGCAATATAATGCAATTAGAAACAATATTTTTTTTCTAAATATACAATCCCAGATCTACAGCAGTGAAAGGTAGGAATGAGAATAAAGTTGATAGCTTTTTCCTATGTAATGCCACTTTGCGGTAGCCTAATCTGCTTTTCCCAATATGGCAAGTAAAAGTGGTTACAAATGCCAGGGCATGCTATGGAATGGAATGGAATAGAAATTCTCCATATTTTATATTCTTCGAAATCTTCCATTTCATACTTAAAAATCTTCTATTTTATTTCGTACTTAAATTTTTCCATTTCATACATTTTCCACACTTTATATTACCGTATATCAAAAATCTTAAATTTCATACTACATAAATTTTTATAAGTCTTACTCAGGTGGGCAAACTTTTTCACTCAAGGACCGCATTGAGACGTTGATTTTATTTTAAAGGCGCAATATAGTGATCTCTAAAAAAAATCTTCATTTTGGATTTGTCCCGATTTTCTTGATTTTTGTACCCAAAAAGTAGTGATCTCAAAAAGGTCTTTACTTTAAATTTGTCCCGATTTTTTTGATTTTCGTACCTAAAATCAGTGATTGCTAAAAAAAAAACCTAGAATTTGGTTGAAGACGAACAGAAATCAATAATTTTGTAAATTATTTGTTTGAGGCTTTCGCGGACAGCACGAAAGATTGTTACCGGCCGTAGTTTGCCCACCCCTGGTCTAACTTGTTCAAGTGATAAATCTGTAATTTTAGTCATTATTTTGAAGATGTGCTGTATCTCGTTTCTTCAAGTTTTGAGTGACTCTAAAAAGAAAGAAAAAACAGACTTAGGAAGAATTTCAACACCTAATTTTCAAGAAATCACAGAATTTTAATTACAAAGTCAATTTAATTTTATTACGTTAATGAGGCGTTAAATTCGAATATTCCTTTGCCTAATATATACCAAAAGTTATTAAAGTTTACAACATTGTGGAGCGTATGTTAATTAAATTATTTTACATATATCAGATTTCTAGTCTGGTTAAATATGAATTACTTTGTCGTCTACTTACCCAACCAAAGTCACACAAGATCCCATGATTTTAGGTCATGTGTGCCTCGTGCAATCTCGTGACCATCGCGCTATCCCGTGACAGGGGCGTAAATCAAATCTATAGGACGAATCATTACATTACATTATTAGTTCACATAACATGTGCATTTAAATGTGAAGATAATCCACATCGATATTTGATTAGATCTAAAAAACTTTATTTTATTTTTTATAGTTGTTATGATGTTTTTCATTCATATTTAATCGCTCTTGAGACTATATGAACTTTTCAAGTATAAAGCGTTTGATAAATACATCTTATTATCATTATTTAAACTGCAAATACTCTAACGGAGCAACCAAGCTAGTTATCTATCTCCGCATTTCCTAAGACATATATCATAAGCAAATTAGGCACTTAGACATGAACTTTAAAATTGGCCCTATATTAAAGTTGCAAACTGTTTTAACGCCAATGTTGAAATAGCACAATCTGATTGTAATTTCCTTTTTTTCCTACCCTATTCATTTGAAAAGACCTTTGGCTACTACTTGTATTTTTTTTATCATTTTGTGAGTCTGATCAAAGGCAGCTTTATTGACTGCATTTGGTATGAAAAAAACATTAAAATGAACAAGTACGAAAGATTCCATTCCATAACATGTCCTGGCAAATGCAAAACACCACATCAATTGACTTAAATCCAAAAAAATCTGGCCAGACTCTGCAATGAGAGCTTTTTTTACACTATATGACCATACATCGTTTGTTAAAAAAAACTGAGTTCAGCGAAAATTTCTTTCTTTTCGTGCTAGGATACTATTAGCCTATTCGTTGGGTATAAAACTTAAATTATAAAATAAAAGAAAGCTCAAGTTAAATAGTAAATTTTAAAGCTGGATTCCACGAATTTTGCTTAAGTTAACACGCCCTACTATTTTTGTACAGATAGATCTTGATGTTCAAAGTTTTGATGATAACAGGGTTCGATCAAATTGGTCACGTAATTATAGAAAAAATTAAGATTCACTAGTCTATTTAATTTTAAAATAACCCTAATTTTTCCCATTCAACATGACTAAACTTTAATTGGTAAAAGCGATTTTAACAACGAAGTAAAGTAGTCAATGTTTTTACACTATCAACGAAGTGAGGTAAATAAAAAGGTTAAAAATATTTAAAAAAAATTACGACAATTGATGTTATTCAAATTATGCATAGGCTTATGGCCCAGCATTTGCAACAACGTCCAAGAGGAAACTGTTCAAAAAATTTTCAAGCAACTAGTTAAAATGTACAATCGCCATAAATTTGAAAGGCAATATAAATACATTTTAATGAAACGGAATGTGCAACACAAAAGCAACAGCAGAAAATATCGTGTAGGGTCAAAAAAAAGCGCAGAACAGACGGAAAATTGTGACTCTGAATATCTTGGTTGCACATCAGTCATATTTCTCTTTCCAAGATTTGATATTCAATGTAATATTCTACTAGGAAGTACAGAAGGTGCAAACAAATTGGGTTGGATAACTTTTCATTTAGTACTTTATTTATTTTGTTCGTAGCACCAAAGAAAAACCAATGCCAATGATTTTGGACAGCGTAAATGCATTTTGCTTATATTGTCTCATTAAATGTTTTCTAATGAATTTTGCTTTCTGTAATTAAAGTTGGTTCGGATGATATTCATGGCCAGTGTTTTTTTTAAGGTTTGGCTTGAGGAACCTCTAAGCAATTTTGAACGACCGCTAATTTTTTTCCTATTGTTTCTGAGCGTACTTATCTTTGTTTACACTATTGTAGAAGCAGATTTTGAGAGACCGCTGGACAATTTTGAGAGACCGTTTCGGTTCCTCAAAACGCCTTAAAAAAAACACTGTTCATGGCAATAAAATGTTGTTTTCGATTTATGGTCCTAAAATGAAGGCTTGTCACGACTTAATCTACTCTATATTTGCATAATAGGCTCATTTGATGTGACTTGATTATGATGCTTTGAAGAGAAATGCCAATAATCAACACGGAATTATAAAAAGTCAACATTAAAAGCCTTGACTTGAGTCCAAATCCATCAAAGCTCGAATCTTTTCAAGGCAAAGCCAACCTAACATCACACGTCTATTCGAGTCCGAGTCCGAGTCGAATAACGAACGTATTTTGTTTTTTTCAATTATTATAGTTGTTTTAGCTCGGTCGACAGGAAAGACTTTTTTTGGTTTTAACTTGACTTTTATCAGTTTGTTACCTTTAAAGTGAAGTAAGCACCCTGAAAGTTCAAGTAAACATTGCCTGGACTGCCACTGGGTTTCAATTCCGTGAGAAGACGTCAACAAAGCAACAGCAAACAATATTCTAAATTTATTAACTCGAATCATTTTCATTTCAGCTCCAGTTATTGCGACTCTGCACCAATGAACTTTTATGCAAAAAAAAAAGAAATTAAATGCGCTGTACTTTTTTTCCAAAACAAAATCAGTTTATGCAAAAAGGCTAGAGTTATATTAAAACAGGTCAACACAACAACTTCAACAAATTTTAACTAAAAAAAACATTCCATCAAACGTCGTACATATTGCGCATTAAGTGGAGTTCTTCTTGTATTTTCGCTAACTTGTAGATATCACAGGAAGCTGTGTGACAAAGAGCAAAAAAGATTACAAAGAGTAATGGTTTTCAACCCTTTTTGCTCGTAGAGAGCCGTTATATAGCCTAAAAAGTTTTTTGCGTTCTTACAAGCACAGTAGCTCTTTACCATTTACAAATGTATTGTCATAGAACAGAATTGTAGAATAAACTTCTCAATATATTTGAAACTTAACTCTATCCTTTAGAAAAAATTAAGCAGAAATGCAAGCTGACGTCAAATGCTTCTGTGCATCTTGTAACAAAGTTAAATGGAGAAATAGGCGATTTTTAAAGCCTTTTGAAAGTGCTTGAAAATATTACTGCATAAAGTTTTCTGGATAGAAACATCGTTTTATATTAAAATTAAAATGCAAACAATATAGGCCTAAGAGAAAATCTTTTAAAATTGTATAATATTTTATTTAAATTTGTAGAGACGGATTTCATTCAAAGCATCAATGATTTGACATAAAACTTTTTACCGTTAAATAGGAACTAAGTATGTCGTAAACATGCCATCTATATTTTGATTAGATTAAATTTGTTTGGTATTTGTCTCTTACTTGATCTAATGATATAATTGACATTTTATAGTTTTCAAAGCTCAAAAACTAATTGGAAATAGCATTATGCTGTCCACAAGTTGAAAAACACAGATATGATTTCAGTTCTAATCCTACTCGTGTAATATCATTTGTGTTCTAGAGAAAGGCACTTTACGATACTATACAAACAGCTCTACATTACAGCGTCACCAGACAGTTGATTGAACGACACTTGATCAAATCATGACAAAAACTTTTTAACAATTTTTTTGTTTTGTTTCTATTGTGTCAAGTAATTTAACATCTATGATAACAGTTTTAATTTTTCTTCATAACAATAATTAAACTGAATATATTCAATTTGTCCGGTTCCAATTTGATGTCTGGCAACCAGGTTTAAAAACACTTTTAGTAATAAAAACAAAAGTTTTCGTTACAATCAATCAATAACCAATTAATCAATAGTTACATTTTTTAATAATCTGTTATAATTTAAACTATCTTTGTTTTCAGTTCTTAGACCATAAACATAAATTAGCTTTTAATTTAGTTGCAGTTGAAAAAATTTAATTTCTATCTAATCAATGATAAAGACCAATAGCGCGAATAGAAATTTACATCTTACACAGGTAACAGGTTAACGCTAAAGATTGGAGGGAGGGTGGAAACTGTTAATTCTTTAAAAAAATTATCTTTAGACCTACCAAAACCTACATTAATAAACGAAGCTAAAAATAACTTAGTTTTTATAGAATAACTTAAACAGACTTTTTCCTAAATTTGATCACAAATTTTTACTACCAGTATTACCAAAAGATTTCTTTATTCATTTTTGAGAAGAAATTTAGCCAGTTGTTTGAAAATGGAAAGGTTTAATATAGTCCTACTTTTGTGCAATTATTGTTTTCATTAAAAATGTTCAAATGTTTTTTATTCTTATGAGCATATTAAAACACACACTGGACATTGTTCAGTGTTTACACTATGGCTATTTGTTTTATCTATGAGTTAAATTGATTACTTGACTGTGTTTTGTGCCGTGGGTGCACTAATTACAATTGACCAAATTGGGCTGTATTTAAGTATAAGGTATTTGGATCAAAATTGTGTTTTGAATTGATCCCAAAAATGCAATTGCTGTTCAATCAGCTTATTAAATGTAATTAGCAAAAGGTGTTTATTAGTTCTTTACCTGCTTTTAAATTTGCTTGTCTGGAATGATGAATAAACTGTTTGCTAAAGGTTGACTTATGCAGCGAGATAAATCTAACTCAAATCAAGCAGATTTTCAGGTTGATCCATACTCAAATTTCTTAAGAATTTTTTCAACAGTAATGCACTATAAATTGTTTGGTTTTGGAAACTTTGATGGGAACACTTCTAGGCTTTTCACCAAACACGGTATAGAAAAAGTAGAATTAGTCCCAATCCCAATAGAGAACTTGGATGAATTGAATATTGGATTTATATAGGGTTTTTCGATCTAATTCGTTGTTTTTGCAATCAAATTTGTTTTTTTCGCAATCAATTTTGTTTTACAAAAACTCTTATATATATGTACAGTATCTTTGTATGTGGTCACCTGATAGGGTCTATACACATATATTGTAGATAATGTGGGGTCTCTGTATTAGGTCTCCATAATTAGGTTTCTGTAATATAGTCTCCATAAAGTATATATAGATAGGTATATAGACCTATCAGAGATCCTATATGGAGACCTAATATCTATTATTGAGACTACATTATGGAGACCTAATATTATGAAAACTATATTATAGAAACCTAATTATGGAAACTATATATCATGGAGACCTAATATTATCGAGACCTTATACAGAGACCCTATATTATCTATATATATATAATATAGTCTCTGTAATGTATATATAGATAGGTAATAGACCTATCAGAGACCCTATATGGCCCTATTGTGCCAGCTGTGCGGAATCTTTTCAACAACCTTGCCAGATTTGGCATCTGCGCTTCTGAATGGACAAATCACAAATGGAATGTGGAGTACTGTGAAAATGCTTCCAGGCTCCATGCTTTTGTGCCCCGGACTGGTGCCAGGCCTGTTGGGATGGGCTTACCTCGAGCAGCTTGGGTTAAGCTCAACTGCCTGCAGACTGGTGTTGGGTGATTCCATTCATCCATGCACAAATGGGATCTCACTCCTTCACTGAATTGCGAGTGTGGCACTTCTGAGCAAACTGCAGACTATGTACTAACAGCGTGCCCTATACATTGGGCACCACATGGAGCAGGAGATCTGATGGTTTTGGATGACGAGACTCGATGCTGGCTTAATAACACTACTGCCAGCATCTGATTCAGGCAGTGCAGCAGTCCGGGGTAGTAAAAGGATAAACCCTCGGCCTCAGTCCTGCTTGTGTCTGACCTGGAGTGGATGCCCTTCAAATGATGATGGCAATGATGACGATGTTATGCATGAAAAACCTTTTAGTAAATAATAATTTTAAAAAATATTGAAGCCTATTATGTGAAGTAAATTTTGAACGTATTGTATTTGTTTTTTGAAACATAATTACATGATAATTAACTCCTTCTTCTTCTTTTGGCCTTTCCCTTTAATTAGGGGTAGCCACAGCGTGTCATGTTTCTCCACAACATCCTGTTTTCAATATCCTTCTCTGCTGCATCAACTTCCCCCATATCTTCCTTCACTACATCTGGAAATCTTCTCTTCAGCCTCCCTCTTTTCCTCTTTTCCAGTAACTCCATTTCCATTACCCTTCTTCCTATATACTCTTGGTCTCTCCTCATGACATGTCCATACCACCTCAGCCTGCCCTCCCTCATCTTTATTCCTAATAGCCAGCCATGAGGGGCACATTCAAGTGTTTCCTGATGCTGGTCCCAAGCCCAGATAAATGGGAAGAGTTGTGGTAGGAAGGGCATCCGGCATAAAACTTTTTTTGCTGAATCATTATCATATGTTGTGATAATAATTAACTCTTACTTGCATGCTATGTTAATTGATGATACCACCTTAGTTTACAATGATAATAAAAAATATAAATACGCCTAAAATAAAAGAACTGTTATTAAGAAGTTACACGCGATGAGAAAAAATTACTAAAAAAATCTTTTTGGCACACCAACTGAAAAGTCTTGCCATCACTGATATAGACTCTATATGATCAAATATATAGATAATATAGGATCTCTGTATTAGGTCACCATAATATTAGGCCCTCATAATTAGGTCTCCATGATATATAGTCTCCAAAATTAGGTCTCCATAATGTAGTCTCAATAATAGATATTAGGTCTCCATAATATGGTCTCCATAATATAGTCCCCATAATATTGTGTCTCCATATAGGATCTCTGATAGGTCTATATACCTATCTATATATACATACTTTATGGAGACTATATTACAAAAACCTAATTATGGAGACTATAGATTATGGAGACCTAATTATGGAGACCTAATACAGAGACCCCATATTATCTACAATATATGTATATAAACCCTATCAGGTGACCCTATACAATGATATACATATAAAAGTTTTTTCAAAACGAATTTGATTGCAAAAACAACAAATTAGATTGAAAAACCTTATATATATATCATGGAGACCTAATATTATGGTGACCTAATACAGAGATCCTATATTATCTATATATTTGATCATATAGGGTCTATATAATTGATTAATATAAGGTCTCTGTATTAGGTCTTCATGTATATATACTTTACTATTTAAATTGCTGATTAGCATACGCGAAACAGCTTAGTGCCGGGAATGCAAGGCTTGCTCTGTTAAATATGTACTGATCATGATTTTAATGCGTGATGCCTTACTGATACATTTTTGATTTCATTGTTTTGCCCTAAGGCGCTAAATTGTTATGTAACAGTAATATTGTATTTTGATTATGCGCATTATACTTGTTGTCTCATGCTGAGTTCTCTATCTCGGGTCATGATGTTGATGGCCGTGTCCGGTTCTCTACCTGGTAACACCATCATTGTCAGGTGCATATAACTAACTTTTGCCATCCCTTGTAGTGTATTTACTGCAATATGCTTTACGTTCATATTCCTGATGAGTCCCTTAAGGACGAAACAGGACCTTGTTGAATATTTGTATCGCATATAATACACAAAACACGTTGCTTTTGAAAATCATTGTGTTCAGACAAGTAGTAGCTCCTCCCGGCATTGTCCAATCATTTGTTCTAATATATATATAGTCTCCATAATTAGGTTTCTATAATATAGTTTCCATAATATTAGGTTTCCAAAATATAGTCCCCATGGGTCTCCATATAGGATCTTCGATAGATCTATAAATCTATCTATATATAGATTATGGAGACTATATTATAAGATCCTATACAAAGATACGAGGTCTGTTCAAAAAGTATCCGACCTTTTTCCCTCTCGCCAATAAGGTATGAGCAAACTGCCCGTGCAAAGCGTGGCTGCACACACACACATTCACGCGTAATCGTGAAGCGTTTCAGGCCGATTTGTCATTCGTATCTCTCTGTGTAAAGCATTTAGTGCAGGCGTGTAGTACGTGTTCATCGGTTTTTTGATTTTCAGAAAATTTCATTTCAATGACAGAACGCATCGAACAGAGGTATTGCATCAAGTTTTGTCAAAAACTTGGTGATACTCAAGTTGAAACAATTCGAAAGATTCAACAAGCTTTTGAAAATGAGGCCTTAAGCCCAACTCAGATAAAGCAATGGTTTAAACGCTTTAAAGATGGCCGTGCATCAGCGGAAAGTGATCCTCGCTCAGGAAGGCCATCCACAAGCCGAAACGAGGAGGCGATGGATCAGGTTCGTGAAAAAGTGTTGGAGGATCGTCGTTTAACAGTACGAGAGATTGCTGCAGAAATGGGAATAAGCACAGGCTCAGTTCATTCAATCCTAACTGAGGATTTGAACCTGCGGAGAGTGTTGGCTAAATTTGTCCCCAAGCTGCTGACGGAGCAACAGAAGGAACTCCGGAAGGAAATTTCGGAGGACATGCTGGATGTTGCAAATCATGACCCAGAATTTATCAAGACAATCATCACTGGTGATGAGACCTGGGTTTATGGTTATGACCCAGAAACCAAGTTTCAATCATCACAATGGAAGCATCCGGAATCACCACGCCCAAAAAAAGCTCGGCAAGTCCGCAGCAATGTGAAAGTTATGCTGACCTGTTTTTTTGATTCCCGTGGCATCGTGCATCATGAATACGCACCAGAAGGTCAAACAATCAACAAAGAGTACTACCTGGAGATTCTACGTCGCCTTCGTGATGCTGTGCAAAGAAAGCGGCCAAACATGTGGGCAGCAAAGAATTTTCAGCTTCACCACGACAATGCTCCCGCTCATTCTGCACATGTGGTCCAAGCTTTTCTAGCCAAAAATAGCATGCCACTTATTAGACAGGCTCCTTACTCTCCCAACTTAGCACCGTGTGATTTCTGGCTGTTCCCTAAGCTAAAAACAACTCTGAAAGGGAGGCGATTTCAGTCAAGAGAAGACATTATGAAAAAAGCGACGGAGGAACTTCAGAGCATTCCGGGGGAGGAGTTTATGAAGTGTTTTGAGAAGTGGCAGAAGCGCTGGGATAAGTGTGTGAACCACCAAGGGGAATATTTTGAAGGACATTGAATAAAACTTGCAAAATTTATTGTGTTGTGTGCTTTATACAAAAAAGTCGGATACTTTTTGAACAGACCTCGTATATATATAAAAGTTTTTTCAAAACAAAATTGATTGCAAAAAAACAAATTTGATTGCAAAAAGAACAAATTTGATTGCAAAGACAACAAATTAGATTGAAAAACCCTATATATATGAATTAAAGATAAGTGGGGAAAAGCTAAATAGTTAGGAGAGGGTTTATAAAAAAGCCAAGTTGCATAATTTAATAAATTAAAGCCAAAAGGAAAGTTTAAAAAATATCACAAAACCAATTTGGATGTAAAAAAATAGATTTGTAGGAAACCTCACAAAACAAACTAGACAAAAATAAGCTTCACTAAAATAAGCAAATCAAATTAATGCAAACAGACTAATGTTTAAACAGAGATTTGCAATATAAAAAATTGTAGTGGTCCATTTATTACACAATAGGTGGTAAATAAATTGTCAAATCAAAATAGAGTTAATTGAACACAAAGCAAAAATTTTTGCAACATTATGTTAGTTAATACAGAGATACATGTCTGTTGTTTCCCACAAGTAGTAGCCTAAATATTTTGTCTGAAAAGTTACAAGAATAGAAAAGCAGGAAGGTCATATTGATGGCAAAAACAATCAACAAGTTGCAGTTTAACACCTCCTTTCACTATTCTGTTGTCTCCTCAGGAAAGAAACTAGGAGCTCTAAATTACTGTAGATCTACAATGATATCTACATACAAACTTAAAAAATTAAATAAAAATTTTAATTAAAGAGCAATGTCTTAAGATTTTTAATAGCAGGTCTGGGTAATTGCCTGATGCTTGCCCTAAGTTTATCACCTTCAACGTTGTCTTGCAAGTCAGAAGATAAATAAAGATGATGAATAAGTGAATGAATGAATAAAAGTTACTTCTAACAATGTACTTTTAAAATGAAAAAAATCTACTTAAGCTAATAGCTATGATCTGCAAAAGGAATCTGAAAAGGCATGGCAATTGCCCCCCTATCCCCCTGCTTCTGGTGCCCCTGGGTGGGGGTAAGTATAGTTGACAAATAAAGAAATTTCAAAATCATCATCAAGTTGGTTACAAAAGTACCTTTACAAGCTTTTTTATATTTAAGCACTTCTAAAGCTATTTATTTATTTATTTTTAATTTTCAGGATGCTAAAATGTCTTGCCTCCAGATTCAGCTTCTGGGTGCATCAAAGCTATATCTAGTAGTAAATACACTTGCATATATGTAAAAATCCTTTCAAAGTTGTTTTTTTTATAAAGACAACTATAGTACAGCAAAATATTGATGATATTTCAAAAAAAGTGGTGTACTAAATTTTGAAGGGGGTATATATGGGGGGTTGTGAGTAAGGTAAAAAGAGTAAGAATTTTATTCTTAATTTTTACTATCATATGATAAAATTTTGAGGGCTCAATTTCCAAAACTTTCAAAATAAAGCTTGCCCCTAGACTAGAAACTGAACCTTAACTGATGACCTCTGCTTTTAATAAATTTAATTTAGATCATCAATCATCAATCCAATTTTCCTTCGATTTAAATATCTCCAGTAAATAGGGGTGGCTGGATGCATTCCACTATTTTCACAAATCTTCCTGCACTTTCTCTCCACCTACACTAATCTGTTGCATCTTCTTTCCTCAAACCAATACTTCTCGTGCTTCTTTCAACTTGTTTCTTCCATTTCATCCTTGGTTGGCCCTATTTACATTTTCCATCCACTTTATGTACCATTGTCTTTATCAAAACATTTTCTATAGGTTGTCTCAAAACATGACCATACCACCTCTCACCATTTGCTCTTGCCAGTTTATCTACTTCCTTCAATCCCAACATGTCCATCAGCTCCATTGTATTCCTCTTGTCCACCAACTTTACACCACCCATTATTCTCACCATAGATCTTTCTGCTCTTCACAAAATAGCCACTTCATTTTCTCTCAAACGCCATGTTTCACTTCCATATAACAAAGCTGATCTCACATAGCTTTTATATATCTTTTCTTTAATCTGCAAAAAGATAATCTTTTTCCAAACAGTATCTTTCCACACTTTCTGAATTTCTTCCATCCCAATCTTGTTCTTGCAGTCACTGTGGCTTTGCATCCTCCACTGACATTCAACCTATTGCCAAGATTGCTAAATCCCTTCACAGTTTCTACTTCATCACACATTACCTCCTGTTGCTTTTCTCCCACACCATTCATTGCTTTATCACACTTATTACATACAAAAAAATCTTGCCACAATCAGAGTTACTTTTTTAAAATTAGAACACCTTCCATGAATCCATTGGTTGCATTTTGTACGAAGCACTAAATCAACAGTCACCCTTTTGCCACATATTTCACTTGGGTCTATTCTACTTTGTATTACTTTGCCTTCTGACCCACACATCATCACCTTCATCTTTTCAAGATTCCCCTTCAGTCTTTTGCTCTGCAATCCATTTTAGAAACCTTTTCTTCAGACCCTCCATTGTTTCACTCATCAGTACCAAATCATCTGCGTACAAAACCTCTTTCATTAAACCTTCTCTTGCATTCTCTGTCACAACATCCAGACAATTGCAAACAACAAAGGTGACAAAATAGATTCCTGCTGTACACCAACCACTACATAAAATTCTTCTGAAAACTCAGACCTAACTTTAACCTACAAAGAGATTGCTCAACTATAGAAACCTACACTAGTAAATCAATTGTTGTTTTTTCGATCAACTGTCGTTTTGATCAAGTGTGGTTTGATCAACTGCCATAGTATCACATTACAGTCCTATCAGTAATAAATAACTAAAAAAACATAAAAAACAGCAGTATCTGGGTGTTCCTAAAACCAATTCGATTTAATTGGTTGAAGGTTGCTGTAAGATTAACGCTTTGATGTTGTCTTGAGTGTTACAACGATAAATTGGTGTGTTTTTTAACAAGAGCCTAATATAAATAACACATTTGGTGCCAGAAAGACGAATTCGACATTGGGTAAAGTTTACAGGAGAAACATTTGAAAGTTTTCTATATGTGTTCAAAATGTTACAACTTATAGATAACTTCAGTAAATTATATTATTTGTTACTAATTACATAGATTACAATATTTTGCATGTATAGTAATAAGGGTATAAAGACTTTTTTTTGATAATGAACACATTTTGTAATTTTTGTCAAATTTGCCCTTCTGGCACTGAATGCATCAAATAATGATTTAGTAACATATTTAGAGGAACACAACTGCTCTAAACAAAAATAAAGAAGCAAAAAATCTTTGAAGGGGAATTTTTGAGGTTGTTAGTGTAGCTCTCAACACTATGTCACAATTCAATTTTTGTCTAAAAATGTGCAGGAAAAATATGTAGCTCTCAATGCCACGTCATGATTCAGTCTTTGTAATGCGTCTTTGATCACTATCATTTTGAGTAGCATCAAGGGAAGTCACAAAGTAATGAAAGCAAATTGTTGTTTTTAATTCTGGTTGCTTTTGGCTTTTGGGTTTCAACTTTGCTAATTTTGAAAGATTCTATTTGAATAAGATTCTGTTTAAATAAGGATAAGCTGCTAAACGATTTGTACTGTGATAATTACGAGGGTCAGTCAATAAGTAATGAGACTTTCTCAATTACTTTGGTGTTCTTGGAGTTATGCAACTGAAATTTTATGTGATGATTATGAATGGAGTTGTCATCTTATTTACAACAAAACTTGTTTATTTTCAGATTACTGTAGGTGTGACGATAAATTGAAATGACTACTAGGCTAGGAAACAGCTCATGCTTGGAACAAAGAGGAGTCATCAGATTTCTGTTGGCAGAGAGTGTAAAATCATGTGAGATTCTTTCTAGAATGCAAAGACAATATGGTCCTTCCTGTATGTCTAGAGCAAACTTCTACAAATGGGTGCAAGCATTCAAAGATGGACGCGAAAGCATTACTGATGATCTGAGAAGTGGAAGACCTGTGGATGTCTCTACCCCAGAAGCAGTACAGGCAGTTGAAGACCTGATCAAATCTGATAGAAGGGTCACTTTAGATGAAATTGCTACAAACTTGGACATCTCCCATGGCACAGTGTACGCAATTGTGCGTGAGAAGCTGCGTTTTTCAAAAGTCAGCTGTCGCTGGGTTCCAAAGATGTTAACGGATGATCACAAAATGCAGCGCCTGATAGCTTCCAGAGCATCACTACGCAGATACAGAAAGGAGGGAGATGTATTTCTATCGAGAATAGTGACAACTGATGAGACCTGGGTCTTTCATTATGAACCTGAATCGAAACGACGATCAATGGAGTGGAAGCATGTTTCTTCCCCAGTGAAGAAAAAATTCAAATCTCAGAAAAGTTTAAGGAAAGTCATGCTCACTGTGTTCTGGGACAGAAATGGGCCGATCACTATCAGTTTCTTGGAAAGGGGCAATACTGTGAACTCAGAGAACTACTGTGAGCTGCTAACTCAAGTGAAAAAAGACATTAAGAACAAACGGAGAGGACTTCAATCAAGAGGTGTGATTCTCCTTCAGGATAATGCAAGGCCCCACACAGCAGCAAGAACCCTAGCCAAAATTGAAGATTTAGGCTGGAAACTTCTAACACACCCACCCTACAGCCCAGACCTTGCACCATCTGATTTTCACCTCTTCGGCCCACTCAAAGAGAGTATGAGGGGAATTCACTTCCAGACTGATGAAGAAGTGAAGGCTGCTGTGAGCAACTGGCTAAGGACCCAGTCCACGGAATTCTATGCCAAAGGAATAGACAATCTAATATCAAGATGGAACAAGTGTGTTGCAAAGGAGGGAGACTATGTTGAAAAATAAAAAAGCATTTTTTGATTACCAGTCATTGCAAACTTGAGTTATTAAAAAAGTCTCATTACTTATTGACTGACCCTCGTAAATAAAAGTGAACTGGATGAATTACTCGAAGAGATTGAAAAGCATTAATTCCTGGACTCTTGATCAACTACATATATGTAAGTGGTGGTAACACTATTAAGCATATACTAACTTATATATATATACCTACCATAAAAAAGAACTTCTATATTTTGGTGACCTTAACCCAAACTACTAGATTTTTGGTGACCCCGACTGGAACATAAAAAGGACAATATTTATTTCAAGTAATTTATTGCAACAAAGATCATGACTTTAATACCTAATTTGACTTATTCATATTTGTGGTTAATTTTTATATGTTTATCGGCATTTTACTTGTTACCTTTTTAATTTGGACTTGGTTGTATTGGTTACATTCAAATCGCACAGTGACAAATTATGCTAATAATTTAAGTTTCACACCAATCACAAATCAGCGACCATCTATTCCACCTCTTAATAACAACGTTTTTAATGTGTTACATGATGAACATACAATCTCAAATGCACAACAGAACACACTTTGGCTGCCACAGTTTTGGTCTAATAACACACAGGGCAACTTTCACTTGATTAATCTATTCTTTGCAGAAGCTAATGTCACATCAGAACACTTAAAATTTGCTGCACTAGCCACAGCACTAAATAGTGATAGCAAAGTCATGCGTATGATTGCCGATTTATGGCCAAAGATAGATTCAGATCTACCTTTTACAACAATGAAAACCATTTTATTAGAGAGCTTCTCACTGCAAACCACAGATTGCTTGGAATCTATCTCTACAGCTCAATGAGGTGATGACACAGTCACCGAATATTTGGTACGATTGCAAACTCTTTTAACCTTGCATTACTCAAGTGACTCAGACATAGCGCAAACTTTAATTCGACAAAAACTGTTAGATTCTGTTGATGCAGGGACCTGCATCACTTTATATCTATATGAACAAGAACCATTAGAATCGCTAGTTAACATGCTGACAGTATTCTAACAAGGAAAAAGTTAATCACAGCTACTTCTCCAATAGCCAATTCTCATGTCTGAAAATCTGACTAATCAAGCAATCATTAATCAAATGCTAGAATTGCAACTGGATAAGCTTGATCATACCCTTTCTAGTTGTTATCATTCACCACAACAACCAGTTGACAATTGCTGCCATGAAAGTGGAGATCTCTTTTCCAGAGCCCGCAGTGACCATCACCCACCCCCAAAGGCATTCGCTTCTCCTTCACTCAACTTGTGCTCCTATCATCATTGCTTTGGCCACTGGGTATTTAAATGTGAGGGTCCTTTTTGCTCTACGTACTCTCAACATTAGGCAAAAAACGGCCAGTTGACCTCCATGAAATAGAGGCCTGGAGGTCACAGACAGCACCATCAAGTCCTCTGCTTTTTATACATGACAGTTGTCATGACATTGACTTTTTAATTGATACTGGGGCTAGTTATTCAATCATACTGTCACATGTAATTAATAATTCTAAAAGCTTCAACACAGGTACCTACCATGTTTCCACTATTGGTGGTGGCACACTAGAAATTGATGGACAATTAAAAACACAAATTAACCTTGGCTTCTCACAACTTTTTGAGTATGATTTTGTTATAGCAGCCTTACCATATGAAATTATAGGAGCAGATTTCCTACGTTATTTCAATTTATGTGTCAATCTCAAAGCACAAACACTTTTTAAATCTCACGACAAAGAAAAATTTGTTTCTCCAATTGATGAGGGCATTGCCATGGAGTTTACCATAGAATCTTTGCAAGCTTCAGACACCTCTATTTTAGAGAAATTAAAATCTCAGTATTTGCAAGTTTTTGAACAAATCACTCGTTTCCAAAAAATAAAACACTCTGTTGTTGCTCATATTGAAACAAACACCAAAGTGCCAGTCTGGTCTCGCTCTCAACGATTAGCACCTGATAAATTTGAAGTTTTGAAACATGAAATAAAATGATTAGTCACCCAAGGTATATTGGCTGAAAGCCACAGTCCATGGGCAAGTCCAATTGTTATGGTAAAAAAATCCTCAGGAGAATATTGCTTGTGTGCTGATTTTGTGGCCCTAAACAAAATTTTAAAAGTACCTCACTATGCAATTCCAAACATTAATGATTTTTCAGCCATGGCACATGGATGCTCTTGGTTTACCTCAATTGACATCGAACATGCATATTACCACATTCCAGTCCATTCAGCAGACAATAACTACTCCAATTGGAAATTTTAAGTATCTTTTCTTGCCAATGTGCCTGGCCACCTCCAGCAGTTATTTTTAAAAAAACTCATGAATGAAGTTCTTTCTGGTCTTCCGCATTTAGACAACATCATTATTATGTTCTCCAGCTTGGAGGATCATCAGAGACTGTTGAATTTGGTTTTTAAAAGACTGGAAAAGCATGGCTTAGTTGTGAACACAAAAAAATGCATATTAGCCGTAAGCCAATTGTCCTTTTTGGGGCACATAGTATCATCTGAGGTAGCCAAACCAACAACCACCAACGTGCAGGCTATAGTTGATTATGAAAAACCGCACACTAAAAAGCAGCTTAGACGATTTTTTGGTATGATTCAATTTTATAATTGATTTATACCAAACTGTGCCAAAATCTATGGCCCCTTATATTCATTAACTAGCACCGGGAACCAAGCCTCCCATATCTCATGGACCCCAGAAACTGAAAAATGTTTTGCAAGAGCTAAGACAGCAATTACAGAAGCGACAATTTTGGCTCACCCTAATCATGAAGCAGAATTGGAGCTAATAACAGATGCCAATGATAGGGCAGTTGGAGCTGTATTGCAGCAGATCTATTGTAGAAAATGCCAATCACTTGCATTTTGGTCCAAAGCGTTAACTCCTGCACAAAGAGCATGGTCATGTTTCAAAAGAGAATTATTTGCTTGCTACACATCAATTAAGCATTTTCAGTATTATTTAGAAGGCCACAACTTTACCGTAAAAACCGATCACAAGCCTATTATAAAGAAACTTTAACACAACTCTCCAGTAGCATCTTCACGACAAGCACGTTATATTGAATATATCTTACAATTTACTTCAAACATTGAGCATGTATCGGGAAAAGACAATAAAGCTGATGCACTTTCTTGACCATTTGAACCTCCACTGATCAATTTGCTGACTCCAATCAACAAACCATTAAATTTTTGGAATTGGCAATAGCACAGCAGTCAGACAGAATGCAAAGAGCTATGTCACAACAACTACAGCGCTCTCATTTTAAAAGATATTCCTTTAGCCGAGCATGGAATCAACATATTGTGTGATATATCCACAAGAAAAATTCGTCTGGTAATCCTGAGGACTCTCTATTTTTCTGTTTTTGAGCATCTTCACTGCCTATCTCACTTGGGTATTAGAGGCAGCATTGCATTGCTTACACGAAGTGTCGTTTGGGTGGGAATAAAGAAGGATGTTGCACAATGGGTTAGAGAGTGCTTAAAGTGCAGCTGCTCCAAAGTACAATGGCACAATAAAGCCCCATTGAATAAAATAAATCCTCCCCCATCGAAAGGTTTACCCATGTATATATTGATATTACTGGACTGCTTCCTCCCAGTAACAGCTACTCTTACCTGCTGATGATCATAGACAGGTATTCACGTTTCATTCAAGCAGTGCCTCTTCGAGGAATTACTGCAGAAGAGTGTTCCTCAGCTTTTGTTCATGGGTGGGTTTCTTTATTTGGCATCCCTATGCACATATACTGTGACCGAAACGATCAATTTACAAGCACCTTATGGAGAGATTTGGCTCAATTACATCACAGCGCAGCTTACCATCCACAAGCACAGAGCATGGTAGAACGTGTTAACAGAACTTTGAAAATGGCTTTAAAATGTGCAGAAGCCCCAACAGAGTGGTATAATAATCTGCCATGGGCTCTTCTAGCTTTGAGGAATTTACCCAAAAAAGATCTAGAACGCTTTTCATCTAATGATCTTGTATTTGGAGACAAATTACACCTACCTGGTGAGTTTTTCGTGTCTCATGAGGAAGATGAATCAACATCATTGCATGCTTGTTAAGTCTCTGACAAAAAAGGTGGCATTTTTTTGTTATAACTCTCCCAGGAAAGCAAATAGGTCCTCATATCTTGACACTGCCTTATTTAACCCGCAAGTCAGACATGTATTTATGAGAAATTAAGTGCGGCATTACTCATTGCAGCCTGCATACAAAGCCCCATACCTAATTGCAGATTGCAATCCAAAGTATTTTACATTAGACTTTACGACACACTGAGACCACATTTCCATTGACAGATTGAAACCCACAATTTTTAGCATGGAGTCCTTAAACAAAGCAGCCCAGACACCTTTCCCACATTTTTCCGGTTCTGATGAAGACCACAGGCCGACTTGTTCATGCTCACCCACACAAATGAATCTCTTGATAATGGCACTCATCAAAACAAGCCAGAACATAGATACATTTCTCGAGGACGACGCATCCACACACCTACGCATTTCAAAGATTATATAAATTAGCTTAGCATGGTTATCTGTCTGCGTGTTATGTTTTAGTGCTTTGTTTGTTCTTTAGTTAATTAGTACTGCTCCAAGTGTATAAAACCTTCCCAATTGATATTTTGGTGTTTTGCAACATACTACTTAAAATTGTAAATACTTGCAGCTTTACTTTCTATGCGGCTTCAAACCCTGTGTATAATGTTCTTATCGACTAGTGTTAGATTGTACAATTAGTGGTGCTGTGTTATGTGCATTTGCTATTCTACTTATCTGTCTAACTGTCTGTGATGTGTATTCCCTCCTCTCTTGCAACTTTCTTCCTTTACTTTTGCATGCCACATCTTTCTTCTCTTCTTACTGTTCTTCTGCTACTGGGGTTCACATTGTTAAGAGCTCCATATTTTTCCTGTGCATTTTTAGACAAAGATTGAATTGTGACATAGCATTGAGAGCTACATATAATCCCCCTTATGAATACACAAAGACTTTAAACCAACAACAAAAAAATAGTCAATTCTCAACAATGTGAACCCCCAGTAGCAGAAGGGCAGTAAGAGAAAAAGAAAGATGTGGCATGCCAAGGTAAAGGAAGAAAGCTGCAAGAGAGGAGGGAATACACATTGCGGAGAGTTAGATAGATAAGTAATATAGCAAATGCAGATAACACAGCACGTCATGGTCACCAAAATGTAGTGGTTCTCTTTATGGTAGGTGTGTATATATATATAACTGGAGACAGTACTGTTTCGACCTTTCGGGTCTCATCAGTCCAGTGAAGTTATGCTGAGAAAGAACAAGGCACACCAATTTGTACCTTGTGGCTAATCTTATAAAATCAAAGCCCAGTGATGCCAAGAGTGCTCAAATCATATAAAATGATGAGCAATGCATATATATATATATAAAGTACAGTGCTGGCAATTCACTTTTGACAGTGCTTAATGATTGGAAGATCAGAGCAAAATTATCAAATTAAGTATACACACTGCAGATAAAATTTATTTATTAAAATTTGCGACAATCTGTTTCACCGTAAAAACAGCTCATCAGGCGATATTCTGAAATAAAAATAAATACAACAACCAAAATAAATAATCTGGGATAAATACTAATAGAATAAAAATAAGAATAAAAAATAAAATAGAATATAAACGGGAAATTATACAAATTTTGTACAACTTAAAAAACAAATTTTTTACAACTTAAAAAACTATAAACAGCTATACCGTATCCAAATAAAAAATAAGGGCAACTGTGCAAACGTAAGAGGATTTTTAGTGATTGACAAGTGACGCGCTATAAATTTGCAGAAATCATGACTAATCAAAAAGGTTGCAAATGATAAAAAACCGAGTTTGATGCTTGGAGAAGATCTCTTCACCTGTTTCAAGTTTCCACCTGATGATTCTTAGGATGAAACAGGCTGTCGTGGATTTTAATTGTTAATTTTTAATCTATTTTAGTGCTTTTATTAATAAATATATATATATATATATATATATTTATATATAAAAGTATATATAGAAATTTTTCAAAATTTTTTTTTTGGTCGGTGCTCATCAGGAAAGTGCTCAATGACGTCGAGTCAGAGCGGTTAGATAATTAACTTACAGACCACAAAATTTTTTTAATTTAACATTAATTTTATTTGCCCCAACAGACTGTTTCGCCTGCCTGGGCTCGTCAGGGGGCGGTTAAAAATCTTATTCAAATAGAATCTGATTCTATTTGAATAAGATTTTTAACCGCTGTTTTGAATGATTCTATTTGAATAAGATTTTTAATAACAATGATTCTATTTGAATAAGATTTTTAACCGCCCCCTGACGAGCCCAGGCAGGCGAAACAGTCTGTTGGGGCAAATAAAATTAATGTTAAATTATAAAAATTTTGTGGTCTGTAAGTTAATTATTAAAAGTATATATATATATAAAAGTTAGTATATGCTTAATAGTACTACCACCACTTACTGTATATAGTTAATCAAGAGTCCAGAAATTAATTCTTTTCAGTCTCTTTGAGTAATTCATGCAGGTCACTTTTATTTAATTATCACAGTACAAATCATTTAGCAGCTTATCCTTATTTAAACAGAATCTTATTCAAATAGAATCTTTCAAAATCAGCAAAGTGGAAACCCAAAAGCCAAAAGCAACCAGAATTAAAAACAACAATTTGCTTTCATTACTTTTGTGACTTCCCTTAATGCTAGTCAAAATAATAATGATCAAGGACGCATTTTAGAGTGCATTTTTTACAAAGGCTCGATTGTGACGTGGCTTTGAGAACTACATATTTTTCCCATACATTTTTAGACAAAGATTGAATCATGATGTAGCATTGAGAGCTAAATTATATTCAGACACAAATTCACAATGGATGGGTGTTGATGTCTTAAGGTGCCACCTGCTTAGTTTCTAACCCATCCTGAATAGTAAATAGACTGTGGTTTAAAGCAAAAGTAAAGGAGTACCAGGTTCTAAGGGACAGCAAGACAATTGCTCTGGAATGAAAAGATTAAAGTGAAGAAGCACAAGACTGCTTGAGGTGGCAGTGCAGCTGAATAGGTAAGAAGCACTGTGTTGATGACAAAAGCAATTGAAACAATTACAGTTTAAGACCTACTTTTGTCATTTTTTTTGTTTCTTTGAAAAAGACGCTTTTTTCTGCTTGGCAGTCTCAGCAAGCAACTATATATTTTAGTCATATTTCTGAATAAAAAATGTAAAAACTTTTAAGAGAACAGCAATATTTTGGCATATCTGAAAGCAGGTCAAAATATTTACTTGACAATTGAAAGTGTAAACCTCTAATGTTGTCCTGCAAGTCAGGAGGATAAATAGAGATGATGATGACTTATAACCTAATTGCGATATAGAAGTCACATTTTTGTAATAGCACAGAAATAACAAAGACTAGATTAAATGAGGTTGGAATAAACATTGTCAGTGAGTATGAAAATGAGAAGGCAAAAAAAAATTAAGCAAAGTTAAAATAAAATGCCCAATTGGATGTATTTTTAAAATATTTTTATCTTTATATTTATCCTCCTGACTCGCAGGAAAGCACCAGAGGCACTATACATAAGGTAAGCAATTACCCTGACCTGCTTCTGGGGATGCCAAGATATTGCTGTCCACTTAAAATTTAATGGAGATATGAATGAAATTAAAAATTGCTTGTTAAGACAACCAAGCAGGTGAAAATGTTGTAAAGTTTTTTTTCCAAGGTTAAGAGAAAGTATGGTTAGAGTAGCTTTTGAATCGAGACCGTGTCAATCATAATCCAGGTGCTTTAACCACTCAACCACACTGTCGACGATGTTTGTTGGTGCTGAAATCTTACCAAGAAAGTTGTTGAGCAATTTATACATTACATATCTTGGAATAAGGAACTCCATTAACACATTAAGGTGGGTGTAAACATTAGTGTAATCCTTACTATAATTCAAACCTTTTCTGAAGAAGAATAAAGTAATTCTGAAGAGTAATAAAAAACTATAAAAAATAATACATATGATTTACATCTAAAAAAGGAGCTTACATTTTTTGTCACAAAACACGAGAAATGTTTACATATTGATATTGAATGTGTTCCTTCATTTTCAATCTTACTTTACTTTTATGACAGGCATAAGTACAACAGTGCAGATTCATTGCTAGTAAAACTTTATGAACTGACCTTGGCGACTGGTAGATGGTACTTCAGAACGCTTTATTTGAAGAAACTCTTCTGCTGTCTCTTGCACACTTTCAATTTCATCTCGCAATGCAACAACGTTTATTTTAGAAGATGCATCTACAATAAAAAACATCAACTACTCAAATGCACAAATTTTATTATCACAATCAATTTGAAGTCTAAAATATTTTTCTTTTGATATAAGAAAAAGTACTCAAAAAATATATATCAATGATTTACAATATTCCTTGTGTCAACAATTAAATAAATATGTACTATTAAACAACTTACTACTTATGGATGATGAAAGAGTTTCTGATATTGAGCCTGCAAGTGTTAAACATGATAAGACAGCAGATGCTGTTTTTCTTTCAACTGTAATAATAGTAGTTTGTCAGCAATAGTCACATGCTACTTCTTACTAATAATACAGACTTAAGGTTGAAGAAGTATGTAAGGTCGATGTTGAAAACTTGTTTTTTTTTTTACATTCAAGACATGACTGAATGGTCTCTCGTATATCAATAAACATCATTTGCAGTTCCCGCAATTGAATCAATGAATCATTATCTGTTTGATAAAAAAAATTATTTTCATTTAAGTTGGGGTTCGAATTGTTTTTGTCAATCACTAATAACCAGTTTAACACTTTTTCCAACTCTTTTCAGCTTGTAAACATACATTATCAAAGATATTTAATGAAAATTGAATAAAAAAAAAAAAATATGACATTAAATTAAAACTTTGTTCTTATTTGTATGGTTGTATTAGATTAATGGGTGATTTTTGTTTTAAGCGAAGTTATTGACTATTGAAGGAAAACAACTGGACCCAATTAAAAAATTTAACATACAAGGTGTAACAAAAAAGAAACTGGACTGTTGTTATAAAAATTTTAATACAACGTGTTTTGATAATTTATGAATTGTCCCCTTCAAAGTACTCCCCCTCCAAGTCAATACACTTTTGCATTCAATCCTGCCACCCACAAAACCACTTGGTAAAATCCTCTTCTTTGTGTCTCTTCACTGAGAGCTCCCTTATCACTGAAGCCTTGATTTCTTCTAAAAACAAGAAATAAGTTTCTTTTATCACAGCCTTCAGCCTGGGAAAAAGCCAAAAGTCACAAGGCGCTAAATCTGGGGAATAGGAAGGGTGGTCGAGAGCTGTTATTTGATTTTTTTAACCAAGAGCTGCCTCACACTAATTGCCTTGTGTGTGGGTGCATTGTCATGGTGGAGAAGCCATGAATTGTCACTCCACAGCTCCCGCCTGTTGTGTTGAACTTGGTTATGGAGGCAAATGAGAACGTGCTGGTAGAACTGCTGATCCGCTGTTTCACCATCAGGCACAAATGCATGATAAACTATACTTTTTGATCAAAAAAAAGTGATCAGCATGACCTTGATTTTTGATTTGACATGCGCCTTCTTGGGTCTGAGTGATTCTGCAGTCTTCCACTGCATGCTTTGCCTCTTTGATTCAGGATTGTATTGGAAAACCCAAGTTTTATCTCCTGTTATGACCTGCCTAAAAATATCTGGATTGTCTTTAATTTTCTCCAGCATGTCTTCACAAAATTTGAGTCAGTTCTGCTTCTGGTCTTCCGAAAAAATCTTGGGCACCATTTTGGCACACACCTTTTGCATCCTCAGATCATGCAGCAAGATCATCTACACTGATTTTTTATTTAGACTCAGTTTATCTGATATCATTCATACTGTCAACCTGCGATCACTTCGCACCAACTTCTTTACTCTAGTGATATTTTCATCTGTCCTTGTTGTGGAAGATCATCCTGTCTTGGCATCATCATCTACTTTAGTATGGCCTTTCTCAAAATGTTTGTGCCATTCAAAGGTTTGTGTTCTTGACATCACATCTTCACCATAAACCTCTTGAAAAAGTTTAAAACACTCAGTTGAGGTCTTCCTCAGTTTTACCAAAAACTTCAAGTTGATTTATATTCCTGAGCTACTAACAGCTTTATAATAACCAACAGCATGGAGTACAAACAAATGTGACACAAAATAACAAAATTGTGACAAAGGCTACCAAGACTATAATACTAAAAGCCTGAAACACAAAAACGGAATGACTTACATTAGAGAAATTGCAACACAATAGAGCTAAGAAGTTATGTTTCACAGTGAGCAAGTGGCTTGCCAATTGGCATTGTGCCAAGAGTGTGGTTGATACAGTCAGGTTTCTTTTTTGTCACAACTTGTAAAGTGCCTTTGTGAAAGGCATAATAGATATTACTTAGGTTGACTGATAAACTAATGTCCTTCTGCTCACAAGTCAGAGGTTTTTACCCCTAAGCTGTCTTATCAACATCAAAGAATCAATATGTGCTTATTCATTAAATTTTTTCTGTAAAAAGAAACTAAAGAACAAAACTTAAAAAGGTTTTTGGTTTTTTGCTTGCAAAGAACAAAAGTTTAAAAACTACATTTTGACAGTGTCAATATCAAGAATGTCAACTAAAAATAAAATGCAGTTTAAAATCAAAACATTTTAAAAACCAAAACTGAACAGAATTTAAAGTAGGTTTCCCATCAGTTTGTGCCTTTAATCTAGAATTATTTTACAACCTGCCAGAAGAAACTGTGCATACACTGGTCAAGAAACCCTGCTCTATAAAAAATAAACTCATTTAACAAAATTTAAGTTGTTTTGTCATAAAAAAATTAATTTTATTAAACAAACACTACAAAACAAGTATTATATATTATGAAAAGCATATGTAATATATTTAAATAAAAAATATTGTACTTCTAATAACTGATTTTTTATCAATTTTGAGATTTAAAGCTGGTAAAACCTTGTTTAATAACCCATGTTTGTACTAAAGAGTGTCCATAAAGTCTACAATTTAAAAAGATTATTACAAAGTGAAATGATGAGATATCACAATGAGGGTTGTTTTATGTTATTCAGTACTTCATAAAGTTTTTATTGACACTAAAATTTATTGTTTCAGATAAAATTTCTTAATTAAAATTTCTTATGTTTAATGATTGAGTTATATGAACTGAACCCCCAAAAAATGACAACTCCTCAAGAAAAAGCACAATGTGTATCCTGGTTCATTGAGACAAAATCAGATGTTCAGACTCAGCAAAACTACAGAAGTAAGTATGGAAGAGACCCACCATTACGTCCTTCAATTCATTAATGGCACAAGAAATTTATGGAGACAGGGACAGTGTTCGATACAAGGAGGAGTGGGTGACCAAGAACATCTGAAGAAAACATCAAGCATGTAAGACACGCCTTTCAATGTTCTCCTATGAAGTCCATCAGTACTGCTGCCAGACAATTGGAACTACCACATTCAACAGTGCACAAAGAATTTAAGATTGTATGCTTACAAAGTGCAAATGTTACAGGCACTTCAGCCAAACGACATGCCAAGACAGAAAGAATTTGCAGTGAACATGTGCTTTGTGCAACTAATGGTGCCTATATAGAAGTGTATTAAATGTATCAATAAAAGCTTTATGAAATACTGATTAACATAAAACAACCCTCATTGCGATATCTCTTTCACTTTGTAATAATCTTTTTAAATTGTAAAGAGACTTTATGGACACCCTATATTCTATGTAGTTTTTGAAATATTGCAACATTTTCATAATCACATATTGTTTTTGAATAAGTTTTTTCTATGCTGTTATCACTTGACTACACCATATGTGTTAATTGAATAAAAGAAATTTTGCTCAATTATAAATATATTTTCTCTATTATAATGAAAATATTTTGTTGGTCTTTCAGTGCCATATTTTTATGCTTTGATAGCACTATGGCATTAAACATAATATTAGATATAATGCCATGATTTAAAAAAAAAAAGCAATGCTTTAAAAAAACAAAGTTAGTGATTTCATAATATAAGTTTTATCTTTACCTTCTTACTGCTTAAAACTATTTTTAACCTCATTGAATGTTGATGCAGCTGTTGCCTCTAGTATTTGACGTTTGATTTTGCAATTCAAAGTTAGACTGAAAAAGATTAGACAGTGCATCTACCAATTACAGGGTAAAACCATTTTAAAACCATTTTATTGGTCAAAAAATTCATAATAAACTTTGAAAGATCGATTTCGACCTATAAAGGTCATCATCAGTTTCTGTAAAAAATTAATTAATTAAAATAGGTTACCATATATTTGACAAGACATTTTGAAAATTCTACTCATACTATACGGGTCCTGACTCAATGACACAAAGTGAAGCTTTCGATAAAAACTAAGAGCTAAACGACACAATAACTGACATAATGATTATGGATTACGTAATAATGAAGAAAACGTACAGTGTAAAAACTTGTAGTGAAATTAAAACCGCAAACTCCTGCTAAGATTCAAAGTGTTGACTGAAAAGATTAGCAAAACTGTTGTTGTTTAACTGTGTATAGTAAAGGATAAACGGGTTTAAAATTCAATCGCAATTATAAGACAAAAAAATTCTATTAATATTAATTTTAGCATTCAAATTATTAATCCATTTATTTTCACACCAATCTAATAAAGTTTTATCTGGTTGTTCTACAAATATGACCATGTAGCATTCAGTGATGTCAGGTTTACCATTAAAAGCATCAAAATGAAATGCATAAAAATGTTTAAGGAGGGCAGCTCGGTCATTGTTATCCTTAACGTTAAATTTGTTCCAGAATGAGCCGTGGTTATTCCATCAAGTAGAAAATTTGTTTTTAGTTTGTCCTACGTATTGCATTTTACAAAATTTACATTCTGCGACGTAAATACCATAATTTTTGCAAGTAAGATGTTGTTTTAAATTAAATTTTTTGGTATTTGAGTGTGAAGTAATATAATCAACTGTTTTAACCATATTTTTATAGTTTTTAAAGTTTCCACATAAAGCACATTTTCCACATGGGTATGAACCTCGGTTATCCGTATTAGGAAGAATCTGTGATAATTTTTTGTAGTTCGTTAATTTAGTAGCTAATGTGGGTGGGTTTTTATACACAATAGCTGCTTCCGGTTTTAGTTTCTTTTCTTGGTTAGAGAGTTGAAGTAGATTAGTAAACTGCGTTGACCAAACAATTCTGTTTTTCTTGTGATGTTGCGATTTTGGTTCAAAGCGATCTTCCCAGTGTTTAGCAATTTCCAACATATATTCTGTCATTTTTTGGTTAAAATTTGAACGGAAACATTTATCTTTTAGATTAACTAAACTTTTTAAGTAATCGGATTTACGTTCATTAAGGCGACGAAGTCAGACAGCTTCTCCAAAAACAATTGACTTGTATACTGATGTAGGATGATGTGATGCGCCATTGAGAAAACATCGGTCTTTGGCTGTAGATTTTATGAAATTTTTTGTAATAAAACCACCTGTGGCATTTAGGGTTGTTACATGGAGTACATCTAAAAATTCTAGTTTATTATCCATATTTTCGGTGTTAATACTGTTAAAAACTAGTTGCAGATTAAAATCATTAAACTGGGCTTGGAGTAGCTCTTTAATTTTTGTTGTTGTAGAATAATTATATGAAAGCCAAATGATGTCATCAATGTATCTTTTAAAGACAACAGTTTTGTTCAGTACTTTAGCCAACGGTAATAGTATATAATGCATGCAAATATTCGCTATAGAAACTGAATGATTGTCTCCAGTAACAATTCCATTTTTTTGTACATAAAATTTATCTAAATATTGTAGAATAACATTATTCAGGCAAGTCATAGTCAATTCTATTAAAATCTGTTGAGCTTTTAACTTAAAACTGGATTGTGTTTTCAAGGCATGGTTTAGCGCTATAGGAATAAGATCTCGGTTTACACTGGGATATAATGATTTTACATCTGCGGTATTGATAAAAAGAGTGGAGGTAAGGTTGACCGAGCTGCCCTCCTTAAACATTTTTATACATTTCATTTTGATGCTTTTAATGGTAAACCTGACATCACTGAATGCTACATGGTCATATTTGTAGAACAACCAGATAAAACTTTATTAGATTGGTGTGAAAATAAATGGATTAATAATTTGAATGCTAAAATTAATATTAATAGAATTTTTTTGTCTTATAATTGCGATTGAATTTTAAACCCGTTTATCCTTTACTATACACAGTTAAACAACAACAGTTTTGCTAATCTTTTCAGTCAACACTTTGAATCTTAGCAGGAGTTTGCGGTTTTAATTTCACTACAAGTTTTTACACTGTACGTTTTCTTCATTATTACGTAATCCATAATCATTATGTCAGTTATTGTGTCGTTTAGCTCTTAGTTTTTATTGAAAGCTTCACTTTGTGTCATTGAGTCAGGACCCGTATAGCATGAGTAGAATTTTCAAAATGTCTTGTCAAATATATGGTAACCTATTTTAATTAATTAATTTTTTACAGAAACTGATGATGACCTTTATAGGTCGAAATCGATTTTTCATAATAATACAGTTGGTTTTTAAATTTTAACTTTTATTTGCTATAATAAATTGAAAGTTGACCGATTTTATTAATAAATTCATGCATCGCAATTTGATCAGTTAAATAAAATCGTCAATGTAACTTTACTGAAAGAAGGGTAATAGATTTCTGATAAAAAAACTTTAACATAAACTTTGAAAGAGTTCAAATCAATATTAAACTATCAAAAAAAAAGTCTTCTGTCAATGGATTGTATAATTTTTTTTCTGCTATAATATCCTTACATTGAAAATGCTTTTTGATTTCAAAATAAAGTCAAATTACTTCCTGTGTTGGTGTTAAAAAGATCTTTTTCTGTAAAAGTGCAGCTAGTTTCTGTAAAAGTGCAGCAAATTAATAACTTTTTCTGTAGCATGAGGGCAAAATTGATGCTTTATGGATGACTCAAATCTTAATCCTAATTTTTAAAATTATAAAGAAGTAAATAGCAATTAAAATAAAATATGTAGATGAAATAATGATTATTTAGTTTGCTTGTTCCAATCTATTTGAATTTTTCAATAAAAGACAGAAAAAAATGCTGAAATTATTAATGCAGTAGGCTTTAGACAAAATAAAAAATTTTTTAAGCCTGCATGCACAAGACAAATAGAACTAAGTGAAAAAAATTAGTTAATTTGAAAGATTTGTACTGAAGTTTTGTGGTACCAAAGAACTATTATTCTTTTTGTAACACAAACTAATTCATCATGAAAATCAATTATAAACTATAAAGGTTATCATCAATTTCTTAATCAAATAAATTCTATTTCAATAAGAAACTGATGATAATCTTTATAGGTTGAAATCAATTTTTTGTGATGAATTAGTTTATTTTAATTTTTAATTTTCATATTAAATATTTGGCTTATTAAAATTTGACTGATTTCATTAATGAATTTATGTATTGCAATCTGATCAGTTAAATAAAATTGTCATCGTCCTTTGAAAATGCATCCACTCCAGGTTAGACACAAACATGACTGGGGCTGAGGGTTTATCTTTTTACTACCCCAGGCTGCTGTACTGCCTGGATTAGATGCTAGCAGTGATGTTGTCAAGCCAGCATCAGTTTTGTCTTCCAAAACTGTCAAACCTCATGCTCCATGTGGTGCCCAATGTATAGGGCATGCTGTTAAAACGTGGTCTATGGTTTGTTTAGAGGCAGCACACTCACAATTCGGTGAAGGAGCAAGACCCCATTTGTGCATGGATGAATGGAATCACCCAACACCAGTCCACAGGCAGTTGAGCTTAACCCAAGTTGCTTGGGGTAAGTCCATCCCAACAGGCCTGGCACCAGTCCTGAGCACAAAAACATGGCACCTGGAAGCATTTTTACAGTACTCCTCTTTCTTTTGTGGTTTGTCCATTCAGAAGCACAGATGCTAAGTCCAGCAAGGTTGTCCAAAAGATTTCTTGCAGCTGGCACAAGCATCTGGATCTTCGTCTCACTTGGAAAGTATCTGAGGAGTCAGGACCCACTTAAAAGACCATACAAGATATGATCAAGGTGTAGAGATACACAATGAGCCAAGGAGAGTGTCACTCCCAGTTGGCGAAGCTCAGCTGGCTGGATGCCTGAGAGTATGGGTAAGTTGTTTGTTGGAGTGGGACGCAGGCATCCAGTGACTTATGCAAGACATCGTTCAAGACACTGTCAATGAGGCAAATGTGAGCACTGCGACACCAGACTGGTGCACAGTACTCAACTGTTCAGTATACTAGAGATAAGGCAGCTATGCGAAGTGTTTTAGCACCAGCACCCCATCTCAAGCCCACAAGTCGCCTCAACGGTGTGATGTGTGCAAATAGTTTTTTGTGCAATGCCACTAGACGGTGACAAAACATGAGTGATCTGTCTAGTTTTACCCCAAGATAAGTAGGGGTTGGCAGAACAGTAAAAGTCTATTGTTGTTATACTGTAGACTTTTAGCTCATGTTTGGCCTCTTGGTTATTTAAGTGAAAGGCTGCCGTCACTGTCTTAGTGTGACTGAACTTCAACCTCCAAGTCTTGAGATACCTTGAAAGTGTAGACATGTCTTGGCTTAAAGTTTCCTCCAAGTCCTTCCAGTTTCCAGAAAAGTGTAATAATGCTAAGTTGTCAGTATAAGCAAACTTTCTGGAAATTGTGGAAGGCAAATTGTACATATAGATGTTGAAAAAAAAGGGAGCCAAGATAAATCCCTGAGGAACACTGTTTTTCAGGAAGCATAGCCTGCTTTGCTTGCTGTCACTGATAGTAGGGGTGAAACTTCGATTTCATACAAGCTCCATGATCATTCTGACCATGTATTTATCTAGCGGAAGCCTCAGCAGCTTTCAGGTATGGCCACAGTGCCACAAGAATGCAACAATGCTAGATCATCAGCATAAGCAAACTTTCTGAAAATCATGGAAGGAAGATCATACATATAGATGTTAAATAGGAGGGGAGCCAAGACCGATCCCTGAGGAATGCTGTTTTTAAGACGGCATAGCCTGCTTTGCTTGCTGTCACTGGTAGTAAGGGTGAAACTTTGATTTTGGACAAGCTCCATGATCATTCTGACTATGTGCTTATCTGGAAGAAGTCTCAGCAGCTTGCAGGTAAGACCACAGTGCCAGACAGTGTTATAAGCGGCTGTAAGATCAACAAATATGGCATCGGCCTTCTTTCTAGCCTCAAAAGAATCCTCGATGTTCTGGGCTAGCAAAACAACTTGATCTATGGTTGACTTCCTGCATCGAAACCCAGTGGATTGATTAATGGCTCAATGCAGGTGTAGATAAGCCTCTTGAGGATCTTGTAGGGGACACAGAGCAGAGATATTGATCAATAACTTTTTGGGTCCCCAACAGGCTTCATTGGCTTTGGGATTGCGACTACAAGAGCTCTTCTCCAGATCTTGCAAATTTTGAGTCAGTGCAAACAGGAAGAGAGGAAGTCATGTAACCAAGATTTCAAAGCAGCTCCAGCCAGCATGGAGTATAAGCTCTAAGCAGATGGAATCAGGACCCAGAGCTTTATCTGGTTTTAAATGTTGGAGGGCAGCAGTTAATTCTCTCTGTGAAAAAGTGTCAGAGATATTTACTGGTCTAGTGTTGTGGCTTTCCAAAGGTCAGACACTTCTTGAGAGACAAGTCGAGAAGACTTGTGATCAACAGCCTCGTATTCCCATTTCTAACCAGTTGAGATGCAATAGCATTTGCTGAAATGGGACAGTGACAAGGAGAGTGTCATGACCTACAGATAAGGTTGTTCAAAATACTCCTTGCATTTCAACTAGAGTGTGAGAAGTCAATGCTCCAAACAGCTTCGACCATCGATCCCTCTGCTTCCTGTCAAGCTTGGCAAGCAGAGCTGTAGCAGCCAAACTTGAGTCATCTCCCTGAGGAGACTGCAGAAAAGTTTAATAGAGGGTGATTTGGTTTAAGTTTTAAATAATTGGCAAAGATTTGAATGCATGTTTCTATCAAGAGCGCATCTTCTCAGGTTGTTTTTCTCAACGGGCTCAATTAAAACATGTAATTTTCTTGCGTCGACAACCCAAAGACAAACTGTTCATTGATTACCATTATACTGTAGACCTGCTGAGATACGCGCTGCAAATTAAAAGTATATTTTGAAGTCAGATAATGTTTGTTGAATCTATACTAGTAGTTGAATCTATATAGTGATAATCCTCTTTCTTGATGTTTCAGAATCGTTAGTAGTTATTATTTATTTATTTGTTCTAATCAAAATTTGGGTGCGTTGGAAAATTTCCGTAAGTTAACTATTTTAAATCATCATTGTTGTGTTTTTTTTACTTCTTGTATCATTGTTTTAGAATTACGAAATAATGTTCAATATACTCCTAACGGAACTTCGATCGAGCGTTTACATCAACTGACAACGTAACCCAGCTATTAGATAGAAAATAGATTCGTTCAAACCAGTAATTGGAAATTGTCAAAAGTTAATCAAAAGAAAATTTTGACAACATATCCGGATCAAACATTCAAATCTTACGAAGTCAGCGATAGCTTCTCTACTTCTCTACTGGACGCTGGTGAGCTTGTTCCTTTTCTATATATTTTTTGAAATTTTGAAATCGCACGAAAACGGAGCAATACCGCAGATTAATCGCTCGTGGAAAGGCATTGAAAACTTCTGTAAGCAGAAAGTTAAACACTTTGTCCGGTTACCTAATGCATGAATCCTTAAATAAAATTGCGTTTGAAGATAAAAGGGCATCTTTACAAGACACACTGCATAGTCTTCGCGAAAATTTGAAATCTATATCCGATCAAATAATGAAATTGCCTGAAAATGAATTTGAAGAAGCTATGAAAGATTTAGAGACTAACGAAAACAATTTCGAACAAAAAGAAGATGCGTCCAACTTAAAATGTGTGTTTGATTTAACCTTTTTAAAAATTATTGATAAAAAAGAAGCTAATAAATCTGTAAAATTCGAAACTAAACTTAAATTTAAACCTCGAGATTTAACAGTACAAAAATGGAACGGTGAGATAGTTAATTACAATGCTTGGAAGTTTCGCTTGAAAATTATTTTCAATTAACCGGCCTTAAAAGCAATGCTGAACAGCTAACAATGTTCTTTTACTGTATAAGGATGTTTTACCGATCGAACTACAAACTTAATTGTTAGACTGTACAACTGTAAATGACAGTAATGGTGTTTGGAATCGACTTGACGCACAGATCCCAATTAATTCGATACCAAGAGCTATACCGCTGAATTTGAAAGAAACAAAACCAATGACCTGTAATTCACCACAAGAAATGCGCCGTGTTTTAGAAAAAATTAAAAATTACGCGCACCAATCAAAGGAAGCAAATAACGCCGCCGATTTATCTTCTCATTCAACGCTTGATTTAATTGAACAAAAATTAACCGATAATTTGCTGCGACGTTATAGACGCTGGTTACATCAAGAACACCAAAAGGAATTGCCTAATGTAGACCATCTTATTTCATTTCTTCAAAGCGAAACCGATTTAGAAGAACGAATTTCCATTAAAACTTCTCAAAACGCTAGTCGGAAAACAAAACCAATCATTAATGTGATTAATTCGGCTACTCAAGATCACTGTCTGCTATAAAGTCTCTCGTCATAAATTTGTCGACTGTAACGAATTCAAAAAGCTTCACCCCAAGAGTGAACCAATGCTATGAAACGACTTCATAGATGTTTTACCTGTTTGGCTCCCATGCACCGTGAACCCAAAACTTGCCGCTATAGACACAGGTGCATAACTTGTAACAAATCACATCATCGCTTGCTAGCATGCGCTTTGAACAACTCGACACGTGACATTCCAGTGGAAAGCCCTAGACCAAGTCATTTATCTCTAAATGCAGAAGCTCCCGAGTTTCACGCAAATGCCAATTCCGTATCTTTTCCTCAAGACAAAAAACCTAATTTAAAGTTTTCTCCATCAACCTATGTAGAATTGCTCGGCAGTGACGGTACTTGGCACAGAGCTGTTGCTCTTTTTGGCTCCGGTAGTGACGTAACTCTCATCAGGCGCGACATAGCGAAAAAAAGTTAAATCTCGATCGTAAGCCCCAGCAATTTAAATTTGGTATAACTGGTGGTGGCTATTGCTGTGGAAACTCTGCTTTAGTGTCGTCGTGGATACGACGTTATGATAAAAAAAGCATCTCATTTTAACATTCAAGCCTTTGAACTTGAAAAATCCGCTCACAAAACTCCCAAGCTAGAAAACCAATTTTTTGAGGATAATCATTTCCTTAAACCTATTGAAAAATTTATTCCTAAGGAAGCCGAGGACGTTGATATTCTACTTGGTTTTGACTATGCTGATTTAATGGCACCGACATCCTATCTAACGCCTCTTGATCTGATTGCAGTGAAGACTCTGCGATTGTTTTTTTATGGATTAGGCGAAGTGACAAACATTCTTCCCGCTTCAATATCTCGGCCGTTGAACTTAGTCAACCTGCTCATCAATTACCTGGCATGAACTCTGAAGTCTTTGAAAAATACTCCTTTCTAAAACCAATTAGAAAATTTATTCCAGAACAACCTAATGAGGTGGATATTTTAATAGGTTTTGATTACGCAAGTTTAACAACACCTCTAAATTACTTGCAGCATATCTACGAACCCACTCGTAACCCGACAGCCACAGAAACACAATTGGGATGGTATTTATTTGGCCCGAAAAATTGGTATAATGTTTATTTGGACGAAATAACAAACATTCAATTTATTCAAACTAAAGATGACCTAAATCAAATGCATTCTTTGTACGAGTCAGAATTAAGCGGAGTAAAACCAAGCAAATTGTGCGCTTGTTCAGACAACGTAATAATTGAATCAAATTTTATTAGACACATTAAAAGCACAATTCATCAAACTGAAAACGGCAGAATTGAAGTCTCTCTTTCTTGGAAAAAAGGGTTTCCCGCATGCTTAAAATCCAATTATTTTCAGGCTCTAGCTAAACTAAAAGGATTAGAAAAAAGACTAATAAAATTTGGCATAGTTGATGCTTATAAAAACGAGATGAAAATAATTATTAATGAGTTTGCTGAAAAAGTTCCAAAAGAGGACATTTTAAATCAAAATAGTTGGAACTTAAACCACTTCCCAGTATTGCGCCCTGAAAAGTCAACACCATGTAGAATAGTTTGGAATTCAGCAGCAAAATATAACGGCTTCTCCCTTAATGACGGACTTCATAAAGGCCCCGATTTATTAAACAATTTATTTCAAGTTTTATTAGCATGGTGCAACCGAAAAATTGCGATTGTTGGAAACATTCGCAAAATGTTTAATCAAATCGAAATCGCTACGCCTGATCGAGCTTATCATCGCTTTTTATGGAGACACAATGACGACTCTCAGGCACCTATTCACTTTCAGTGGAAGAGACTTTGCTTCGGCGATAAACTGTCGCCAGACCTGTCAATCAGCGCCTTGCACTTTTTAGCGGACAAACATGCAACACAATTCCCAGATGCTTCTTTGATCATTAAATCGCATTGCTATATGGATGACATAGCTACTTCGTTTGACTCTGAACGAAAAGCCGTTTACGCTAAACAAAATGTAGAAAAAGTATTGTCCACTGGAAAATTCTCAGTCAAAGGTTGGCACTCAAATTCGCTAGCGGATGAGTTTCCCGCCGACGTAGAAACAAACGTTTTAGGCCACGTATGAAATAAATCCTCAGATACTTTTGCACCTAAGGTTATCCCTTTAAATACAAAGGCTCAGCTAACCAAACGCTTAATTCTGTCAGCCATTTCAAAGTTATGGGACCCTGTTGGGGTTTTCTCACCAGTCACACTGAAGCTGCGTCTATTGCTTCAACTCCTTTGGCAGCTTAAACTATCGTGGGACGACGAAGTTGACGACTTGATTAAAACTCAATATTTTCGATTGGCAGAAGAAGTTCATGACTTGAATCGAATCCACTTGCAGCGTAGCCTCACGCCAGCTTTACCACAAGGGCCTCCCGAGATTCATGGTTTCAGCGATGGAGGGGAACAAGCTTATGGTGCCGTTATTTGGCTACGATGGGCTGCTAAAGAGCATTATATCTTACGTTTTGTGGCAGCTAAATCTTATGTAGCACCGCTAAAGAAAAAATCCATTCCCAGGCTAAAATTAATGGGTACAGTCAAGGCCTTCTATAACTTCCAGGCCTGGAATCGAATTCAAAATGGGGGCACTACCAGGCTGATAAATAGAAACTAAAATTTTTCCAAATTTCATTTGAAATTGTTATACTATCTACTAAATTAACTCAACAAAGCCCTATAACATTTTTGTTGGAAAATAATGTATTTAAATTAAAATAATATGATAATAATAAACTAATATGTCAAATATTAAATAAATATTAACGAAATTTTAAAGTTAAAAAATTAAGCAAAATGCTTTATGATGCAATATTTAAAAAGTATATTACTTTAAAACATTACTATTTGAAAATAATTTAAATCTCACTCAAAAAATTAATATTTAACAACATAATGTACAATACGCCAAAAAAATATGGTTTAAATTACTTTTAAAATTTTGAAGCTTTTGCCGCAAAAGCAGCAGCGTAAGTTCTTTTGTCATTTTTACTTTTTGAATAGTTATTAAGTAAAATGTTGGAAAATATATTGACACAAATTTTTAAAATATCGGATTGTTCTTTGCCACATGTGGGATTAGAGCACATACTATTTATTTGTAGATAATCAGAGAATTTCCAGAAATTACTGTTTAAATCTAATAATACGGCCTTTTGGTTTTTCAAGTTTAAAAATTTCTCTTCTACGTTGCTTGAAATACAAGTGTTGAAAATGCTGTACGAAGCCTGGAAGGTATGAAGTAAAATTGAAGATGGATAAGTTAGGCCACCTCTATTCAAATTGTTAAAATATTCATTCAGTGAAGAATCAATTTCGGCATTAATCGCATTTTTTCCTGGTGACAAAATTTTTTTACAGTTACTGCAATTCAGCTTGCTCATCACCTTTGAAGCAACAAAGCCAGCCACATACACAAGAACGGGCAAGTTTTCCATTGCAAAACTTACGGTGATGTATGGAAATTCTTCTACAAAAGGTTAATCTCAATTGCACAGGTTTTTGTCAAGGTCACCAACACTTGAAAGATCAAAAAGAAAGTCTTTTATAGTTATCTCTCCATCTGCTGCCTAAAGTTTCAACATGCTGTTAATTTTTATTTTCTTTTCGCTTTCAAGTATTTCTTGAATAGAAACAAGTCTGTTTCCACCACTCATTTGTCTGTAGTGACCAAATCTACTTTCTAAGTCGTCGGTTTGAAATTTTCCTGTAAGAACAAAGTCGACATTCATTGTCACCAATAAATGTTTTAACAGTTCAATCAGGCTTTTCACTGTATGTCTGAAAGCAAAGTATGTGTCAGATGTTAAAAAACCTTCTTCAGTTTGTTTATCACACAATGCCCAGCAATCTAGCCATTCTACCAATTGCTCCAGAAAATGAAAACGTATATCATCAACACTACAAAAAGGTTCAGCATTGCTATTACGTGTATTTCTGCCTTTAAATGGGTGGTGAATATTCACCATATTCCATCACTTACAGATTATTGATATAAAAAGTGACGTTCCTTTCCAATTCTTAAGATTTTCATGATCTGGCCCATAGCATTTCAATGCAGCAATGTTGGAATCATTAAAAATTTTTAATGCTAATTTTACATTCTGTCTCTCTAATGAGTGTGGATGCAAGGCTTTCCAAGTTAGTTGGGGTGCTTTTTTCAAAATCTTACTCATTTCCAGGTTATAAATTACCTCAAAGTCAACAAATGATGGTAGGTGGTAGGTGGATGGCCCAGATGGTAGATGCTTTCATGCAGCCTGGGCCGTGAGTAACTCTGTTCATTAATTTAAAATGACAGACCAAAACCGAACCTACCAAAACAGAAGGGTATCCACCCATTCCGATGTTCAGTGTGGGTCTGCTAGTCGGCAAACGTCCTTTTCAGGACGGGGCAATGCTAGGATAAAACTGCCCTTTTCAGGGCACATTGCCAACAAGTTCCGAAGACCCACTATTCTTCAGCTGAACATCGAAGGCCTCACTGTAAGCAAGATGAACGTTCTTCATCACCTCGCTATGCAGTCTGAGGCACTCGTCATCCTACTGCAGGAGACCCACTGCACTGATGCAGAGAAGTTGGTACTACCAAACTACCAACTAGCTGGGTCTTCTTTAAGCAGGAAGCATGGCCTTGCCACGTTTGTCCACGAGCGACTGAGATACATGCTTTTGGACCAATCTCCACCAACATCGGAGATCGAGTGGCTGTGTGTGGACGTTGATGGTTATAAAATAGTCAACGTCTACAAACCACCGCCAACGTGATTGCGAACCCTGGATCTCCCAGTGTTTCCTCACCCCTGTCTGTACGCTGGCGATTTTAACTGTCGTCATGCTGACTGGGGTTACGACGACAACAGTCCGGACGGTGAGTGCTTGGCTGGATGGGCAAGTATCAATTGTCTTGCCCTCCTATATAATGCCAAGGACACTGCCAGTTTTTATTCCGGCCGCTGGAACACTGGCACCAATCCAGATCTAGCTTTCGCTAGTGTAGGTCCAAACAGTCACTTACCGGATAGACATGTCCTTGACAAGTTCCCCAGGTCACAACATTGACCTTCGCTTATTACACCACCAAGGTTTGCTATGGCAGTGCCAAGCATGCCTGTTAAGCGATGGAACTTCCGCAAGGCCAAATGGAGTCACTACATTGCTTTGACGAATAAATTCACAAAGACTTTGTTGCTGCCTGATTCACTTGATGTGGATGCGGCTTACCAGGACTTCTGTAACACCATTAAGAAAGCAGCCAAAAAAACTATCCCACACGGGTATCGAAATAACTATATTTCGTGTTGGGATGCAGAGTGTAAATCCCTCTATAAAACCTTTCTGCAGTCTCCTCAGGGAGACGACTCAAGTTTGGCTGCTACAGCGTTGCTTGCCAAGCTTGACAGAAAGCGGAGGGATCGATGGTCCGAGGCAGTTCGAAGCATTGACTTCTCACACTCTAGTTGAAAAGTGTGGAGTATTTTGAACAACCTTACTGGTAGGTCACGACACTCTCCTCGTCACTGTCCCGTTTCAGCCGATGCTATTGTATCTCAGCTGGTTAGAAATGGGAAATATGAGGCTGTTGATCGCAAGTCATCTTGACTTGTCTTTCAAGAAGTGTCTGACCTTTGGAGGGCCACAACACCAGACGCAGTAAATATCTCTGACAGTTTTTTACAGAGAGAATTTGCTGCTGCCCTTCAACATTTAAAACCAGGTAAAGCTTTGGGACCTGATTCCATCTGCCCAGAGCTTATACTCCATACCGGAGCTGCTTTGAAGTCCTGGTTACGTGACTTCCTTTCTTCCTGTTTGCGTCGACTCAAAATTCCCAAGATCTGGAGAAGAGCGCTTGTGGTCGCGATCCCAAAACCAGGAAAGCCCGTGGGGGACCCAAAGAGTTATCGACCGATATCTCTGCTCTGTGTCCCCTACAAGATCCTCGAGAGGCTTATCTAAGCCTGCGTTGAACCATTAATCGATCCACTGCTCCCTAAAGAGCAGGCTGGGTTCCGACGCGGGAAGTCAACCATAGACCAAGTTGTTCTGCTAACCCAGAACATTGAGGATTCTTTCGAGGCTAAAAAGAAGGCCGGTGCCATATTTATCGATCTGACAGCTGCTTATGACACTGTCTGGCACCGTGGTCTTACCTGCAAGCTGCTGAGACTACTTTCGGATAAGCACATGGTCAAAATGATCATGGAGCTTGTCCGAAGTCGAAGTTTCACCCTTACCACCGGTGACAGCAAGCAAAGCAGGCTACGCCGTCTTAAAAACGGTGTTCCTCAGGGATTGGTCTTGGCTCCCCTCTAATTTAACATCTATACGTACGATCTTCCTTCCACGATTTCCAAAATGTTTGCTTATGCTGATGATTTAGCATTGCTGCATTCTTCTGGAAACTGGAAGGACTTGGAGGGGACTCTAAGTCAAGTCATGTCTACACTTTCAGCATATCTCCAGACTTGGAGGTTGAAGCTCAGTCACACTAAGACGGTGACGGCAGCCTTTCACTTAAACAACCGAGAGGCCAAACATGAGCTAAAGGTCTACAACAACAGTAGACTTTTACCGTTCTGTCCAACCCCTACTTACCTTGGGGTAAAACTGGACAGATCGCTCACGTTTCGTCACCATTTAGTGGCATTGCGCAAAAAACTATCTTCGCGCATCACACTGCTGAGGCGACTCGTGGGCTCGGGATGGGGTGCTGGTGCTAAAACACTACACATAGCCACCTTATCTCAACAGCTACTCAACAGCTGAGTACTGTGCGCCAGTCTGGTGTCGCAGTGCTCACACTCGCCTCATTGACAGTGTCTTGAATGACACCTTGCGCATAGTCACTGGATGCCTGCGTCCACTCCAACGGACCACCTACCTGTACTCTCAAGCATCCAGCCAGCTGAGCTTTGCCGAATGAGAGCGACACTCTCCTTGGCTTACTGTGGATCTCTGGACTCCGATTATATCTTGCATGGTCTTTTAAGTGGGTCCTCAGATACTGGCCAAGTGAGACTAAGATCCAGACGCCCATTTGTGCCAGGTGCACGGAATCTTTTGGACAACCTTGCCAAACTTGGCATCCGCGCCTCTGAATGGACAAATCACAAATGGAATGCGGAGTACTGTAAAAATGCTTCCAGGCTCCATGCTTTTGTGCCCGAGACCGGTGCCAGGCCTGTTGGGATGGGCTTAACTCGAGCAGCTTGGGTTAAGCTCAACCGCCTGCGGACTGGTGTTGGGCGATTCCATTCGTCCATGAACAAATGGGGTCTCGCTCCTTCACCGAATTGCAAGTGCGGCACCTCTGAGCAAACCGCAGACCATGTGCTAACAGCGTGCCCTATACATCGGGCACCACATGGAGCATGAGGTATGATGGTTTTGGATGACGAAACTCAATGCTGGCTTAATGGCATCACTGCCAGCATCTGATTCAGGCAGTGCAGCAGTCTGGGGTAGTAAAAGGATAAACCCTCGGCTCCAGTCTTGTTTGTGTCTGACCTGGAGTGGATACCCTTCAAATGACGATGACGACAACAAATGATGCTTGCAGCATATTTCCCAAATTATCTATTTCAGGAAATGTCAGTGTCTTTCTATAGTTTTTGAGATTAATTCAGTTATTTTGAATGCATTTAAAAATATGAACCGAGTCAAATAACAAAAATATTTTGCGAGTAGAGTCAACAAGATCAGGAATAAATAAAGGCAATTCATTTTTGTGTGCTACACCAGACAATAATTTAAACAATTTTTTGTTGATGCGATTACCATCAGTAATGATGCTTACCACATGGTAATCAGCTTTTCGGACCACTAATAGCACATTCTTTAATTGCATAAGCAATTCTTCAGCTGGCATTTTTTTTGCAGGAACAAATCTAACAATATCTTTGTTACTTGAGAATAATGAAGTTATCATAAAACAGTGTATAGTTGTTGCTATATCTTTTTCAGTACTACCAATCAATTTGCCGTTTTTGTAGGTGAGCAGTGGTTTACATGTATTTCATCAAGTAACAAATTTACAAACAGTTTTTTGTCTTCTAATCTTTGAGCTTTCTAAATATGAATTAGCATCTGAATCTTCAAAGTGTGGCGATATATTACCAGAATTTTCTTAATAGTCTTGCACTTGGAAGAATTAAAAAAGAGTTACAAAGAAATTCATAAACATTAGGTGACTTGAAATGTAGTAAAAAGGCCATAATTAAACTATCAGAAGAAAATCGTCTCTGTTTTGGTTTAGTATTTAATAATTCTAACTGCTGTATGAAGAAATACCTGATTTCTTGGTTTTCTTCTGCTGACATTTTTTTCAGTAAAGTTATTGCATTTTTAAGTAATGAATTATCACTAAAAGCAGTATCATGGTTTGTTCTACGTTAAATCAGCAAGTTTTCTAGTTGACTCCAATGATTTAATAACCCACACTGCAAATTTAACCAAGACAACTCTGAAGGAGTAATCATGATGTTGTTTTTCCAGACTAAAATGTGTAGAGAGGAATCAATTTTAACACAAAAAGGAAGGGAGGGGCATATATCAAAGTTTAAAGAATCAAATTTTGAAATTTCATATAATAAAACATACTCACTTTTAACTTGTATGTTTATATCTGGAAACTGTTTAATCCAATTTGAAATTTTATTTGTAAAATCTTGATATGATTTAATTGAATCTAAATTAATCCACTTGTCTTGTTTAGCATTTTGGTATTCCTCAAAACATCTTTTTCTTTTTGAAGGACTAGTTCGGGATGCCAATTTTTTAGAGTAAGACAGATAATTTGGTAGATTTGGAAATATTAACGGAACAGCATCTGCTTTTAATTTGATTCTTTTACGCGGAATAACAATATCTGGATCACCATTTTTTCCAGGCAGAATATCATTTCTAATAATGTCCTCTTCTTTAAAATATTTTACACAAACAACTGTATGTTTAGAAATTATAAGATTCTCACAAGGAATTTTTCGTATCCACTTTTTCTTTAATTCTTCTTTGGAAGGAAAAGTAAAACAAGTAACAAGACCAGCTTCCTTTTTGCTGTCATAGTTAGAAGTACAATTGGGTACACAGCACTTATTAACCATTCTAAATTATTATATATCACACAATTCTTATTAATCACTATTCACAATCACTGTGTTAATGCAAATTTTAAAAAATGTATTAATTTGATTGCAAACAAAAATAAGTAAATATATAAATGTTGCTGCAAAACTCTACACTTTTCAATAATCTAACACAGGGGTGGGAAACCTGCAGCCTCTGCATACCCGAACTGAAGACCTTTTTTTTTTAGAGATCATTATGTTTTTCAAATTAAAAACTATATCAAACTTCTTTGTGACCTACACCAACTTTTTTTCTTGATCTTACTGTACCTGAGATTTTATGTTATGCATTTGTGTCAAGTATGCCAACAAGTTTGGTAGGGTTAAATAAAACTTTTCTTTTTTAAGAAAGAATTTAACACTTAATAGTAAAAAAAATGGGTCTTTTTAAAAAGTCACCGTAAGCAATTTCTTTCAATGCAAAATCTTACTTTCAGCATCAACATGGAATAAAAAAGAAAACAAGAAAAAATGGATTTCTCAAGAAGTGCTATTAATCAATATTAACCACAAGGGTATTTGGGTTAGTTTGACAAACAAAAATCAATTACAGAGACTCAAAAAAACAAAGTAAATTGTTTTACAGTGTCTTAAATTTTACAATAAGAAACCACACAGCAGAGTTGGAGTAATTTTAATTTATAATTAAATTGAATATTATTAAGTATATCTTTTTCAGTTATTGCAATTAAATTTTTTTCTGTGTTTAAAACTTTTGACATAAGTAAAAAATTAAATTTATGGGATTTTTATTTTAATTGAGTGCATGTCAAACATACTGGACAAAACTATATAATTTTATAATTTGTAATCAGAATCTGTAGCTAATTAAAAGTTTAAAAATATTTTTAATATATCATAATTTAAATAAGTTCTTGGTTGCACTGAATTTAAAAATAATAAAATTAGTTATTTTTAAATTCTAATTAGCATTTTTAAACAAAACTAGTAGTAATTAACACAAATTTTGAAGTAGTTGTATTTATAATTACAATTGAAAAGCAATTATATAACTGATTTGATTTTATTATATTATAGTATGTACAAAATAAACTAATTATAACAAGGGTAGTAACAATGTATTGGTTTAAAAATAAAAATTTTCTTTAATTTAAAATAAAAATCAAGTGATCATAATTTTAAACAAAAAAATTTCCAATTTAAGAAATTTTTTGTTAACAGTTTATTTGGTTTGCGTTGACTAATGGATTCATATTTTTTTATTTGAAACCAAAAAATAAAAATTAATTATTATTTGTTATTTGTTGATTTCACATAAAAAATATGAATCCATTAGCCTATGCAAATCAATGATTTATGTTTTAAAGTTAGCTGAAATTTAATTTTTTAAACACCACTATACCATCATTTTTTGAACACTAAAATAATCTTTACACTATTGTAATAAATGCTGAATACAGGTAAGTTAAAAAAAATTTGTCATGGGATAAATGACTAAAATATTCTAATTAATTTCTAAATTAATAAAAAAGCTAAGATATTGAGAGCAAAGCCAACATTTTGCAGTAATTAGATTTTAATAAAACCATAAAATACTTTTCACTGATTAAAAAGAACTTAATCAAAAGTACATTTTCTTCCAATATGCTGTTAGTTTAAACGCTAAATACCTTAATTTGAAAAAATATAATAATCAAAATAATAATCTTAAAACTCAGCAAGCTCTTTAATGAAAAATTTAATTTTGCTATCTCAAAACTTTTTCCAGCTTTATCAAACTCAGTCAGCCTGGTATGATGACGTCATTGATGCCATCGTGCGTCAATTCCAGGCCTGGAAGTTATAGAAGGCCTTGGTACAGTTATTCTCGCACGGCTACTAATTTCAGTTATAAAAATGGTAGCAACTTTGAAAATCTTTCTTTGGACAGATAGCACTACAGTCTTACATTGGCTAAGATTGCCAGCTAATAGTTTTAAGCCATTTGTTTTGACACGAATACAAGAAATACAAGATTTGGTACCAGACCCTTTAACATTTTTTCGATTTGTTCAAAGCAATCTAAACCCAGCCGACGCATTAACTAAGCCATTGCACACTTCTAAACTTTCTTCGTGGCTAGAAGAACCACAATTTCTTTTGAAGATCGAAGAAAACTCGCCGAAACAGCCAACTGAACTTGTCCACGATAAAAGAGTAAAAATAATAAAACTTTTTTAAATGTACACAGATTCAACCTCATCACTGATTTCGAAAATCTAACAAAAAGAATTTCGTCTTGGGGACACCTAGTCAGAGTTGTTGCTTGGTTAAAGCGATTTATGTTCCCACAACAATATGAGCAATTGAATGCAACCGAATTGGAAAGAGCAAAACTCTGCCTATTTTGTGTAGCTCAGAGTTATTTTGGAGACCCAAGTCAAGAAAAAACAAAAGACAAATTAAACTTAGAAATATTTACTGATGACCAATTTAAACTGCTTCGTATTCACGGTCGACTGAACAATTTTTTTAATAGCAAGTCAATCGCAAATCCAATCGCTTTACCGTGGCAAAGCAAAATTACACAACTGTTTGCAGAATTCATGCATCGATTTTATGGACACCAGGGCTACCGAGTTGTACTTATGAATTTACGAGAACAGGGTGTATATATTATTTGAGGAAAAAATCTACTCAAATCTATCGCATCAAAGTGCATTCACTGCCGAATTGCAAGACGAAACTTGCTGCAACAACAAATGAGACACCTACCAGCTTTCAGATTTAAAACTTACTGCACTCCATTTTCATCGGTTGTGTTAGATTTTTTTGGTCCTTTAAAGATCAAAAAGACTAGAAACGTAATTAATGGCTCCTGCCTTGTAATTGTGTGCAATACAACCAGAGTAATTCACTTAGAAATAACTGAAACTCAATATACTAATGATTTTTTATTAGCTTGGAGGAGATACGTCAACAAACGAAGAGTTCATCCATCCCATGCCTACAGTGACCAATGACAAATATTTGTGGGTGCTCAAAAACTGTTACGAGATTGGATATCTAATTGAAACGAATCAATTGTTCGCGATACCATGGCATCGCTAAGTACCACATTTGAATTTTCGTGGGATTTTAATATTCCACTTGCCAGCCATATGAATGGTGTTGTCGAATCGCTAATTAGAAGCTGTTGAAAAGCTTTTGACTGTGCTACAGACTATCACAAGCAATCATATTCTTACCCTGAATGGGAAACTATAGTTTGCGAATCTAACTATCTTATAAATTCTAGGCCCATGTGTCCCAGGTTCAGCTGATGATTTAGATGAAGAACCGCTGACCGAAAACACTCTTCTTTATCCACACGGACAGCATCGTAATGCCAAACCACATGCATTAGAAAACATTGATCCACGATTGTTAGTCAAAGCCATCCATGCTTTTTTACGACAATTTTGGGAATCGTGGCTGAGAAATATGCCGCCATCTCTGATGCTACGGAGCTAGTGGTTTCGATCACAACGAAATCTGCATGTCGGCAACTATGTAATTGTTTTAGAGCCTGGCATGAAAGAAAAAACCGCCCCTCGAGGACTTTGGGAACATGCAATCGTCGAAAAGACACTTCCGGGGCACAACGGACTTGTCAGAAAAGTTGAACTATGCCTGAGCGGACAAAAAAATTTGACACGACCTATCCACAAACTGTGTTTAATTGCATCTGTTGAAGAGTTACGCTATTTGGCCAATCTTCTATCTTGTTTGCTTGTATTTGTATTTGTCGTGATTGCCACACCTTTTTTTGTTTGTTAAACCTTTTCGTTGCTCACTATAGTTCCGCACTGGCAGGGGAGTGATTTGGTTTAAGTTTTAAATAATTGGCAAAAATTCGAACGCGTGTTTTATTTGCGTGTTTCTATCAAGAGTGCGTCTTCTCAGGTTGTTTTTCTCAACGGGCTCAATTAAAACATGTAATTTTCTTGCGTCGACAACCCGAAGACAAACTGTTCATTGATTACCATTATACTGTAGACCTGCTGAGATACGCACTGCAAATTAAAAGTATATTTTAAAGTCAGATAATGGTTGTTGAATCTATACTAGTAGTTGAATCTATATAGTGATAATCCTCTTTCTTGATGTTTCAGAATTGTTAGTAGTTATTATTTATTTATTTGTTCTGGGTGCATTGGAAAATTTCCGTAAGTTAACTATTTTAAATCATCATTGTTGTGTTTTTTTTACTTCTTGTATCATTGTTTTAGAATTATGAAATAATGTTCAATATACTCCTAACGGAACTTCGATCGAGCGTTTACATCAACTGACAACGTAACCCAGCTATTAGATAGAAAATAGATTAGTTCAAACCAGAGGGATTCACACTCTGCATCGCAACACAGAACATAGTTGTTTTGATATCCACATGGGATAGTTGTTTTGGCTGCTTTCTTAATGGTGTTACAGAAATCCTGGTAAGCCGCATCCACATCAAGTGAATCAGACGGCAACAAAGTCTTTGCGCATTTATTTGTCAAAGCAATGTAGTGACTTCATTTGGCCTTGCCGAAGTTCCATTGCTTAACAGCCATGCTTGGCACTGCCATAGCAAACCTTGGTGGTGTAATAAGCAAAGGTCGATGTTATGACCTGAGGAACTTGTCAAGGACATGTCTATCTGGTAAGCGACTGTTTGAACCTATGCTAGTGAAAGCTAGATTTGGATTAGTGCCAGTGTTCCAGGAACTGGAGTAAAAACTGGTGGCATCCTTGGCATTACATAGGAGGGCAAGACAATTAATACATGCCCAGCCAGCCAAGCACTCACTGTCCGGACTGTTGTCACCATAACCTCAGTCAGTTATTTTGACGACAGTTAAAATCGCCAGCATAAAGACATGGGTGAGGAAACACTGGGAGATCCAGATATCACAATCATGTTGGTGGTGATTTTTAGACATTGACTATTTTATAACCATCAACATCCACACACAACCGCTCAATCTCCGATGTTGGTGGAGGTTGGTCCAAAAGCGTGTACCTTAGTTGCTCATGGATAAACGTAGCAAGGCCATGCTTCCTGCTTAAAGACCCAGCTAGTTGGTAGTTTAGAAGTACCAACTTCTCTGCATCAGTGCAGTGAGTCTTCTGTAGTAGGATGACACAGAGCGAGGTGATGAAGAACATTCATCTTGCTTGCAGTGAGGCCTTTGATGTTTAGCTGAAGAATAGTGGGTCTTTGGAACTTGTTGGAAATGTGCCCTGAAAAGGGCAGTTTTTTCCAGGCATTGCCCCATCCTGAAAAGGACATTTTCCAATTAGCAGACCAATGCTGAGCATCGGAATGGGTGGATAGCCTTCTGTTTTGGCAGGTTTGGTTTCAGTTTGTCATTTTTAACATCAATGAACAGACGAACTCGTGGCCCTGGCTGCGAGAAAGCACCTGCCATCTGAACCAATAAAATTGTCAATTTGACATTGCTGAAAAGGGTAATAGATTTCTGTTAAAAGATTTTAATATTTTTGTAACAACAAGATTGAAGGACAACAACAGTGCCCAGTACTAGAGGATTGTGACTTCATAAAAGTACGGTAATTAAAAATTGAACTATGGCTCTTGTTTGGGCTTAGCACTAAATGTAGCTTTGAGTTTGTGATTCCAGTTTATACAATTTTTTGGTCTTCTGCTGGTGCTAATCAACTTTTGAGTTTATTGTTTGAACAATTAATTCTCCTTGTTATTGTAAAATAATTTTCCATACTTATTTTGCAACAAAATTGTACAAAAATCTTCTTAAATATTGCAAAAATGTGATTATAGCAGAAAAATTTTTTAATTGTATTATAAAATTTTTTATTTTTAATTAATATAAACACTGTTACCAGGGATATTATTTAGTTTAAAATCCATTTGTTTCCTCTGATTCTACCAGAAGAACAAATGGATTTTAAACTAAATAAAAGTTTTTATGCTATGAGCATAAAAAAATCCCAAAAATTGAAACAAATAACACTTTTAAGGTTATTATCATATTTGTTGTCTTGTTGACCAATAATATGAGGTTCAAATAGACAAACTGGAGTGAATGTAAAAGATAAGAATTTTTTCAGGACTAACAGAAATGCGATTAAATAAGAATCAATTTTACTGTACTAAAAAACAATTGATTAATTTCTGGGTCAAAAAATCAGACACAATATTGTAAATGGCTTGCCACTACTGCAACTGTACAATTTATGTGGCTGTATTGTGCAGGTAAAATTTAGAGATAGGCACTGATTATATTCTTTGGCATGAAAGACAAATGCAACAAAACATTTGTTTAGTTTAAGTTAAAAAATTCAAAGATCATTGTATACCTAGAAAATAAAAAAATTACTAACAACATTTTATTCCTTCAAAAAAAATCCAATTAATGGATTATAAAAACAAAACAAAAAACAACAACCAAAAGCAGGGATCTTATGCTGCTATACAAATAAACACTTATTGTTAATCTATTTTCTAGCAATATTTAAATAACATAATTAATCAAACTTCAAATTCATCTTTGTTGATTTTTGTAATCATAAAAACAGTAAACAGTATTTTTTGACTGCTTTGCTGCTAGCTTTTGCAATATTATTGGTTTTGTGGCCACTGTTTACAAAGCTATTGCTGCCTTATGATTCGAAAAACAGGATGAGACAGACAATAGATGTGTTTTATATAAAAAATATATAAAATTTATGTGAACTCTAAATTTTCAATTAAACACTTCAAGATGACACAATTTAATTTTAGCAATTGTGTAAAATAAAAAACAAATAAATTTACCTAAAACAGTATCAAATGAAGAACCTGATATAGATGAGTCAAAATTGATCTCAGAAGCTTTTTCTGTAAAAAATAAGTTTTTAGAGAAAATTAAATAACATCACTGGTTAATAATAAAATTCAAATGCAAATCTCTTAATGTACTTTTGTATGAATTTTTGACACTGATTACAAAAAACACCTTTAAGTTTTTTAGATCATCAAATTTTTTAGACATTTTTATTTTTCTTATTCCAATTTACCCTTGCTAAAAATAACTAGTAGCAATTTTCTAATTTAACCCTTTATGACCCATTGGCGTTCCTGAAGGACATTAGAAATAATCTTATTTATTTTATTCTCTCAAAACGTTTCGTTCACTACAAATGTGAAAATGCATAGTACAGATCCTGCCTCAAGTTATATGAGTGATAATTAGCATAATATTTTGTTTACGGATCTGTCAGAGTCAGTAAACTATAGGCCAGTGTCAAAGATGAACGTGTGATAAGTTTCTTCTTCTTAGTCATGAACAAAAGTGGATTAAAACTAAAAGTATAACGTTACAAAAATTCATAAATTTATGTAAACATTAAAACTCTTACTTGAAACATTTTTTTTACTCAATTGTCATTGTTTACAAATATATATAGTCATTTTTTCTAATGTCGCTCATGTAAGACAATGGGTCATTAGCACTTTGAAGACCATGGTACATATGTGTACTGTAATTGTGATTTGTCACCAAACAAAAACACTTTTGTGAAGGCATTGTACATTGTAATTTCTAGATATTTGTGACATCATTATTAAACCAATTTTATTTTAATTTACAATCAAATTCTTATATGCTTAAAACAGTTGGGCAAGTTTTTTATGTAAGCAATAGAAGTTTCCAAATTTTATAGCAGTGGCCCTAGATGTTGCATTACAGAAATTTTAACAGAAGAAACTGGTGGTCAGGATAAAATTGAAGACATTTCTATTACTACAGACCCAAGTAAGTTTATTACAATAATAGTATGATATGATATTTATTCAATATGCATAAATTTAGGGTTAGTCTATACAAATTATGCTACATTTTCCGTGAACCTTGTTTTTTAGATTACTAAAATGTTTTGACTAAATTATTTTGACTCTGATATGTACAAATAGACATAGTCAAAACACATGTATGCAGTAGCTATCACTTACATTGAATATATAACTGTTACTTTTATAAAGCTTGACTTAGAATTTCTGGGTTTAGCAGCCCATAGCATAATCATTTTTATCATATGAATGCCAGTAGGCAATAAGAAATAGAGTGGAAAGACTCTACTTAGCCAGCCTGTATATAGTGGTTATAGCTACAGAAAGCTAAGCTCCCTGTATCATTATCTGTGTTTCTAATATAGCTCATAACTTCAAATATTTTTTATTTAGTACTAGCCAATATGACTTTACAAATGCGTTATTTGGAAACTAGAATACAAATCTGTTTCATATGTTTTCAGATAGTGATGCAGAGATAACAGAAGACTATGAAATGTATGTTCATGATGACGAAAATAGATTTAGTGAAGAAGATGATCCTTCTTCTAGTATACCTCCTCGAAAAAAACACAAAAGAGATGGAACCCCTTGGCGAATTATAAATGAGAAACATTTTCCAAGAGAAATGCCAAAATGCAAGGTGATCTTCCCAATTCGGATTGTGTACGAGAGCCGATAAATTACTTCCGAGATTTTTTTGACAATGAGATATTAGAACACATTGTTGAGCAAAGCAATATTTATGCTATTCAAAGAAATCCCAATAAGCCTTTAAATCTTGACAGAAATGAATTGGAACAGTTCATTGGAACACTCTTTGTAATGAGTTTGACCAAAATAACTAATACTCGCCTTTATTGGGCAACAGGATTTGCTATCAATGATATTTCAGATTATTTTTCAAGAAATAGATGGCAGTGTATAAAATGGAATTTACATTGTGCTAACAATGATGAAATCTTGCCGAGAGATCATCCCAACTATGATCCACTATTCAAGATAAGGCCTTTGATAACCCACTTACAAAAAAAATTCCGATCCATCCCACCATCACAAATGATGTGTGTGGATGAGCAACTCATGTCTTTTAAGGGTCAATCATACATGAAACAATATATACCCAGTAAGCCACACAAGTGGGGCTTTAAAGTTTTTGCACTATGCGATACAGCGAGTATTCAATATGATTTTGAAGTTTATACAGATAAAGTATTTCCAGTACCTGGGGAGCCTGACTTAGGCCCCAGTTCCAATATTGTATTAAAATTGGCAAAAACGATTCCCGATGACATGAACCATTTATTATATTTTGATAATTGGTTTACATCTGTACCACTGGTAAATCACCTTGCTAAAAAAAAAATTTACTGTCTTGCAACAGTAAGAATAAATAGAGTTCCTGGAATTTCTCATCAAATATCCTCAGATAAAGATTTGATGAAAAAAGGTCGCGGTTCTTATGAGGAGTTGTCTTCCATTAGTGGTGGAGTTGAATTGCGATTGGTAAAATGGGCAGACAATAGATGTGTCAACCTTTTGTCTACTTTTTCATCAGCAAGCCCAATAGGAATGTGCAAGAGGTATGATAGATCTAAGAAAGAAATTGTGGAAATACCTTGCTCATCAATTGTTCTTAATTACAACTCTTCTATGGGGGGTGTGGACCTAATGGACGCCTTAGTTGCCTTATACCAAATTTCCTTGAGATCAAAAAAATTTTATCAAAAGCTAATATTCCACTTGTTAGATGTGTCAGTAGTTAATTCTTGGTTATTGTATAGAAGAGATTGCGATGCTCAAAGTATTCCAGTAAAAGTTAGAATGGATCTTCAAAACTTCAAGCATACAATAGCCCAATCACTACTTTGAGCAGGAAAGGCTCTTCCTGGCAGAAGAAACCTTGGCAGGCCTTTACATTCAATTAAAACACTTCATTGTCTAAAAAAGTGTCATGGAAATAGAACAGATCCTATTCCAGAAAATGATATAAGAAAAGATGGCATGCACCACTGGCAAGAATATAGTGAAAAACAAAATCGATGCAAAATGCCTGGTTGCAATAAAAAAAAACCTTCATCCGTTGCATGAAATGCAAAGTATATTTGTGTTTTACGAAAGACAGAAATTGTTTTCTCCAATTTCATACTTAATTTTAAAAAAATGCCATGTAGAGGTTAATTTTATTCTATGCAATAGCATTATCTGAACATAAGAAAAGAAAGTAATTATAATCAATGCTATTATTGTTTTTCTTTATACGTATTTATTGGATCTTTGTACAAAATAGATTTTTATCTAGATATATTTATTTCATATTTTCTGACTATATAATTTATAAGGTGTAATGATACATTTTTAGAACAGTTTTTGTATCATTTTTATCCATATTATACAAAATTATTTGGTTAAACACGGATCTAAAATGCCTAGTAAACACGGATCTAAAAATTAATGATCTAAACATATCTAATCTAACAGATCTAAACAGATCAGATCTAACAGATCTAAACAGATCTAAACAAATCTAATCTAACAGATCTAAACATATCTAATCTAATGGATCTAAACAGATCTAAACATAATGATCTAAACACGGATCTAAACAATACTTAAAGATCTAAACACGGATCTAAAAATTATTCGGTTAAACACGGATCTAAAATCCAATAGGCATTTTAGATCCGTGTTTAACCAAATAATTTTGTATACTTGTGATACGAAGCACGAGATCCCTTTTCATTTATGTTACATAATTTGTCACGCTACTAAATAGCTTCGATAACGCAAAGCTTTGCCTTTTAATCATTATTCCTATTTGATTCAATGCGTTATCAGCTTCAAATTTTACTGCTATAATGAATGGATTCGACGTTTTATCAACTTCAAATTTCTTCAATGGATTCGACGTGTTATCAACTTCAATTTATTCGACATGTTACCAATTTCTATTTTCAATTTTCAGTAATCTTTTTAAATAACTTTCCAATTCTTAGCACAATTTGGTTATTAATTCGATCTAGGTTACTTAGACAACGTCATTCTGTTATTCCACTATTTCGCTGGCGTCCGAAATTCTTCTTATTAATTTGCCTTTTAATTTTAATAGTTAGAATTCCAAATTTACAAAAGAGTTGCATTGGAATTCTCATAGTTCATTATATTCTCGTTGATTTCTTTGGCTTTTTATCAAATTTTACCGCAATGAACTATTTCGGCTTGTTATCCTTTCCAAATTTACTGCTATTTTTCTAATTGTAATCGTAATTATATATACCTGACGAGATCAAACAAGATCGAAACAGGTGCTTGTCGTATATTATTATTACAATGTTGAATATAAATTGAAATTGTGATTATTATTATGTTTCATTGATTGGGTGCCTTCACCAATTAGGCATTTTAGATCCGTGTTTAACCAAATAATTTTGTATACTTGTGATACGAAGCACGAGATCCCTTTTCATTTATGTTACATAATTTGTCACGCTACTAAATAGCTTCGATAACGCAAAGCTTTGCCTTTTAATCATTATTCCTATTTGATTCAATGCGTTATCAGCTTCAAATTTTACTGCTATAATGAATGGATTCGACGTTTTATCAACTTCAAATTTCTTCAATGGATTCGACGTGTTATCAACTTCAATTTATTCGACATGTTACCAATTTCTATTTTCAATTTTCAGTAATCTTTTTAAATAACTTTCCAATTCTTAGCACAATTTGGTTATTAATTCGATCTAGGTTACTTAGACAACGTCATTCTGTTATTCCACTATTTCGCTGGCGTCCGAAATTCTTCTTATTAATTTGCCTTTTAATTTTAATAGTTAGAATTCCAAATTTACAAAAGAGTTGCATTGGAATTCTCATAGTTCATTATATTCTCGTTGATTTCTTTGGCTTTTTATCAAATTTTACCGCAATGAACTATTTCGGCTTGTTATCCTTTCCAAATTTACTGCTATTTTTCTAATTGTAATCGTAATTATATATACCTGACGAGATCAAACAAGATCGAAACAGGTGCTTGTCGTATATTATTATTACAATGTTGAATATAAATTGAAATTGTGATTATTATTATGTTTCATTGATTGGGTGCCTTCACCAATTAGGCATTTTAGATCCGTGTTTAACCAAATAATTTTGTATACTTGTGATACGAAGCACGAGATCCCTTTTCATTTATGTTACATAATTTGTCACGCTACTAAATAGCTTCGATAACGCAAAGCTTTGCCTTTTAATCATTATTTTTATCAATAAAATATAAATTTACAAACTTTAGGAACAGTAATTGAATTTGTCATTTTAATGCCATAATGACCCATTGTTGCTCATGAAAGACATTAGAAAAAAATTCCATCTATTTAAAAATTAATGATATTTATTTATAAAGCAAAGCAACAAGATCAAATAAGCTCATTTTAATAAAAAAAATGTAAAATTTATGTACATAAAATAAATTGGGTCATAAAGGTTTAATATAATGTAATAATTTATAGTTATTTATCTATGATGTCATAACAGCAATACTTATTAGTCATAAACACATAATTAACAAAACATCTCATTTTTACATTAATCAACCCCTAGCAAATTAAGACTGAATCTCCAATTTTTTTTTAGTTTTTTCAGAGGAAGTTAAGTGACTAAAACTTATTGCTTATTACTACAAGAAATAATCTGAAATGTTGAGCTGCATCTGCAGATATGAAGAAATAACACTTTTATGAAAAAGATCTTATTTTGATATAAAATAAAATAGCAAAAGACAAAAACAATCAGTTTTTAGAAATTGTTTACATATTGTTTAGCAGATCAAGACTGTCTACCAAGCTGTTTTGATACTGAATAGCAGAGCTAGTACTATGATAAAACTGTTGGTGGTCAGATTTGACCACCCATCTTTTTAGGTATACTCTTTAACTACACTCGTTTGAAAAGTTAAATTAAATCATATTTTTGTTTTGCGGAAACTCTGAGAAAACAAAAAAAAACTCATGGGTAACTTAAGTTAAATTTTGTAAAACACCATTGCAAAAAGAAAAACGAAATTAAAAAGTGGTCAAAATTGACTGCTTGTCTTTCTAGTGTTAAAAGTTGTAGGGCTATGGCAATAAATTGTCAATTTTCATTAAACCAATCAGCTTCTGCCTGCTCTGTCATCAAGAATCTGAGGAAAGGATTTGTACAACACTCATGGTCTGCAAGCAGTTCTTAAAGCATTCAGTTATGTTTATTGAGCAAAATATGTTACAAGTTATAGATTAGCTTGCTGCATTATGTATTTTATACTTAGCTTGCAAGCAATCAAAAAGCTTGGTTTTCAAAATGTTTAATTGTAAATTGTTATTTTTTTCAAGCTTAATTAGTATTTTATCCTGTATGCATTGGCTGGTTGTAAAGTTAGATTTGTGGCACTTCTGTTGCTTAGCTTATCAGACTGCACATTACTAAAAAACTGCCAATTGTTTAACATGAACCTGTAATTTTCATAAAAAAGAATAAGTAACATTAGAAAAAATAATATTTGTTTTTTATTTATTTATTATTTTTTTATTTATCTATCTATTTATCCTCCTGACTTGCAGGAAAGTGACAGAGGTGCTAATACATAGGGTAAGCAATTGCCCCTACCTGCTTCTGGAGATGTCAAGATATAGCTGTCCACTTAAAATGTAATAGAGATATGACTAAAATTTAGAACTGCTTGTCAAGATCACCAAGCCAGGGAAAGTGCTTTAAAGTGTCTTTTCCAAGGACACAACAGAATGGTACAAGTAGATTTTGAACAAAGACCATTTCAATCACAATCTCAGTGCTCTAACCACTCAACCATGCCAACAAATTATTTATCTCATCTATTGCCTGTTTAAATGCTGCAACTTTTTTGTTACCAGCAAAAGAGTAGATAAACGGTCAGACAAAACTGAGGTTCAATTCTGAAACAAAGATCAGAAGACTTGACTTAAAAATCTTTAATTTTGTGCTTTTCCTGCTGTGATTTTTGTTTTGCAGTAAATTGTTTTCTGAGACTCATCTTTACAATAAAAGAATGCTGTTTTGTTGACTTGTGAGCCAACAAACACACTAAACAAGCAAATCACCATTCTAGAATTATTGTTGATATTTACATGCCACAACGCTCTAATGCTTGGCAGACACATGGCACTAATTACTTTGTCACTTTTTTAATTGCAACAAAGTATGTACCAACAGTACACCACAACACCATACTACTACTCTTTTTCTTTGCTACTAAACAGTGTTCAGTTCAGTTCAGTCATTTTTTATTTCCACCACTTGTTGAACAAAATACTTACATCATAGTTACACTACGGAAAAAGGGACAGTGAAAAAATTCTTTAGAACCATTGGATGTCATTCAAGTATTAGTATGGGATTCTAAGTTGATTTAATTAGACCAGGGTTTTAATTTTTTTATTCATAGAACTCATAGTCTAAGCATTTTAGCTCATTGAACACTTATTAAAAAATTTTTCTGAGCACTAATTTGTCAAAAATATAAATAGACTTCAATTTTGCACATTTCCATTTAAAAACTAGTGTTGCTGATGTTACTAACATATAAAATAATAATACAAAATTAAAAACAATAACTAAAGGTTATAACAAGCTTATTAGGACGCACTTGAAAAGTGTTATGTTTATTGTTTGCCAGAACTCAGTTAGTGAAATGCTGAATTAGAAGATTAAAACATAACTTTTTGAAGGAAGAAAAATAAAACAAACTTTAACTGAAAACTACTGGTCTAAAAGATGAGAGTTCAATCTTAGCAATGACATTTTCCTTCAAATCACTTTTTTAACCTTGTCTTGAGATCACAACAACTGAGATTAAGTTTTTTTTATGTAACAATGAAATGTTGACATACTGCCTATAATCTCTCACAGTTCTATGAATAGGACACATGATTACTTGGTAGTGTTAATGGATTCCTCAGACATACAAATTTAGTTATAAATTTAATTTGTGACTTTCTTCTTCTTATTGATAGCAGACCAAATGTAATTCACAACATAAAAACAAAATGTGTAGAAAAATAGAACAGACAAAATGTAATTCACAAGATGGCAACCTCAAACCTGGGCAGATTGTGTTCAAAAGTTGTGGCAAGCAAATAATCTAGGAGAAAGAAATCTCTAATATAAAAATTCCTTTGTAGTAGGGTTACACTGCAAAATAATGATATGTTACCTAGAACGCTTTTTCATGCTGCTTTGGGTGTTGCACAGATTAAAAAGGTCTGCTTCAAGTATTTTGAAAAGGCATGTGTTTCAAAAATAACTTCTTGAATGAGTCAAACTCATCAAGGTCAGGACATTGGTGGTTGATTTTCAGCCACTACAAATTGGCTCATTTCTGCTTCCTGTCGAATTTCTATTAGGTGAAGCTCTTGCTTATCAATATAAGACTCATCTCCAGCTTTTCAAGAAAATCAATTTTTCAGTTTACTCACAAACTGGATGATCAGATTGCTGCTTCTTGGGGGCGATATACAACCAAACCCTAGACCACAAACACATAAATGAGTTTGTCACATATGTTTCAAACCTATCACTAAACATCAAACATCTATTTCATGTAAATACACAAAATACTGGATGCATTTAAAATGCTTTTAATTCACAACAAGGAACTACAACAATTTATAATGATGCACACTTTACAGAAATTTTAACCACAGAACACAACAACAAAGTAATGTTATGTTTACCAAATAACTTTCTCAAAGTTCTGCAACTTAATGCAAATGGCATTTGAAACAAAACAAATAAAATACAACTACTCATTAAAAATTCACAAACAGATCTATCCCAGAAAACAGATAAAACTCAATGAATCCCAGAAAACACCAACATTCCTCACTTCACACCTATCAGAACAGATTGCACTCACAAACAAGGAGGTCTCCTAACTTACATTAAAAACAACATCAGTTTTTCACAACTTAATACATCAAAAACCTTCCTCGTTCAACTACAAATCACCAGAATTCACTTTTCTACATCATAGCAATTATCTATCGCAAACATGGTACCACAAAAGTTGATTGAATGGCAGTTGATCAAACAGCACTTGATCAAAATGACAATTGATTGAAACATGGTTATGTTCTTCAGTCTATTGCTGCCATATTTTTGCATTCTTTTTACATTGTAGTCTAATTTTAATGACACATTGTAAGATATTCCATGTTAAAGACTCTAAAGATTAAAGTTGTCTTTGCTGCAACAGAGGAGCTGGCAATTTCAGAAGTTTTAAATGTGTTGGAATTTACTAGAAATATTCACTATTTAGCAAGAATGCTATTGTCATGGTGATGCATCTTTAAAAAAGGTTGAACCAGGCTGAAAATAGTGATGTACTGATACCACATTTTAAGCCAATACTACTACCGATACCAGCATTTAGAGCCGATACCAATACTGCCGATACCACTGATACTTTTTTATCTATCGAGCACCATCAGTAAAAGCTTTTGTAAGTAACACCAAAGAATGTATTTACTAAATCTAGCTTGTTATTGGATTTTGAATTTTTTCCAGATATTACAATATTATTACAAATTTTTAAAAAGAAATCATTAATTATGTTAGAAATCCAATCCAGTTCCAGGGGGCAACAAAAATTTTTTATATTTATACTACAAAAAAATAATAAAAAAAATTTTTATATTTATTTTGTGCTTAAAAAGTATCGGCAGGTATCGGCTATATTTACTGATACTGATACTACTAGCCAATACCACAAAAATAGGTTGATACCAATACTTAAGTATCAGTACATCACTAGCTGAAAAAGGCTGAAATTTACTGATTCTGGTAGTTATAAAGATTTAAATGTTTGGGAGCAGTATAAGATAATCATAGCTCTGCACCACATTAAGCAGTTTTTAATTAAACTTTGTGTTTTCTTGCCTTTTGTTATTTTTTTTGGTTAACCAGCTTCCTGCATAAAATGTAAATTTTCAAAATGCTATCGCTCTTTTTGTTGGTCCAATAAAACTTTAAATTTTTAAGTTCCAATTATTTATAAAAACTGCAAAATGAAGATTCTTTCTTACAAAGAAAATCAAAATGGCTTTGCAATATTTGTTGTAAATTTTCTCTTTCATTATTTGATCAAATGTTGTTTAATCTCAAGTGTCATTCAATCAATCAACTATCAGGTCATGTGCAAACATAACCACATTCCATCCAATTATCACAAACAGAAAAAGACTTGATTATATTCAGCTCGTTTTCAACCATAACAAATCTTTTAAACACAATCATCACAGCAGATGTCAATGCACCAATATGAGTTTGAGTGCTTACTCACCAACCTCAAAAGAGAGATCAGTTTGAGTAAGCGACAGTTTTTTATGATGTCTGGAAGTTTGCCTCCAATACTGTTGTGCCCCTTTGGAGCATATTTCAAACAATACATAACTTTAATGTAAAGCAACCAAAATAACCGAAACTTTGAGGAATGATGTACAAAGATTGATATTTAAGTCGACCAAGTTTTTTGAAATTCTATTTATGTTGATAAGATTTAATAAAATTTGTATGGGTTCTGTTTTTTTGGGTCACCCTGTAATAAATGAGATAAACAAAAGGAATTAATCATCTCTACATTCAAAGGCATCCTCACCCCATTTTGGAATATGCAAACACCATATGGAGCCATATCCTATCAAACACCAACATCAAGAAACTGCAAACCATTCAAAACTCAGCTTTGCAAATTGCTACTCACTGCACATGAGATACAAGCACTCAACACTTACAGGACAAAAGCAAGGTCTTTCTAACAGATACTCATCTCAAATTTCATGCTACTTAACTTAAACAACTGACTCAAACACAAACACATCCTTTATATGATCTTAATGCATACTCAGATTCACCCAAAAACATTAAAGCCACAATCTTTCATAACAATAAGCACACTACCAACATCATCAAAACTAGACATAACTTTTGAGGAATGTAAAGAAAACCTCAAACACATTCACACTACCATAACCTCACAATACCTCAGTTCTAAAAAAAACAACAAACTTACTAACACCACCCTATGGCATTCATTCATAAGAACAAATATTTTGTCATATGCATACAAAACTGGCACAACTCAGAGCCAGCAAACACCACTCTTGCAAAGTTACTTACATACAGTAAACCCTGAAACTTACATGCCACAATGCCCAGTATTCTTGTCACACACACATGGCACTAATTACCTCTTAAACTGTAGCCAAGTACCAACACAACACAATACCACTAATTAGTGAAAAAAACCTTTAAAAGCAGCAGAGGTAATCAAAAAGTGGGAATTTAGATTGGCTTTTTTGAGGAGTTAAGAGATGGCTACTTCAAAATATCCTTGGAAGAAGGGCAATAACAACAACAACAACAATGTGCAGACTGAAACAGTTTAGTAAAACTTTTTACTGGTTTTTTTTAAACACTGAGCAAAGGCAAATTATTGTTTCATGATCATATTCATAAAGTTCAAAACAAACTCTCTTATGCAGTTGGTATTTTGTGCAAACTAAAAAATTTATTTCCTTCTTGTATTTAAGAAAAAACTTTACTTTGCCTTCTTTCATTTGCACTTACTACGCTGTCTTATAATATGGAGTGCTACATATAAAAGTTATCTCGAACCTTTAAAAAAACAGCAAAATAAAGCTATGTGACTCATCAGTAATATGCAATGGTCATTGAATTCTGATCCTTTGTTTAAAATATTTTAAAAATTGGAAGACTTAGTCAAGCTCGAAACTTCAAAATTAATGTTTAATTTTGACAAAGGTAAATTACTGAATTCTTTTACTAAGTATTTCAAAAGGCATCTCAAATTCATTCCTGTGTAACCTGTTCATCCAACAATAATATGTCGTACTTACCAAAATACCGATCCAATCATTTGCAAAAATCTCTTAAATATAGAGGAGTTAAAGTTTGGAATGATGTCCATGTAATTAAAAAAAAATTGCTACTCTTATATAATTATGGCTATATGTTATTCTTAAATTCATTAATATTTTAAATTGAACTTATAACAGTGGTCCATTTTTTATCTTATTACTCTAGGATATGTTTATTTTTATAATTTTAATTAATTGGTGGCTGTTTGACTTGAAGATCAATTTATTATTTTTTTGGTCACTTTGTAGTCTCTGCATACGTTCGGTATTATTATTTTTTTACATATAACAAATTGCATCAGTAAAACACACTCTTTTTCTTCTTTATTTTGATTTTTACTATTATTTTTTTGTGTACATTGTTGCATTAATATTGAATCATATCAAATAAATTTGTTTGTTCTGTTCTGTTTTAGTTAGCTCTATAATAAATGAAGTCCTGATGCAAAGGACTACATTGTATTTTTTATAATCAAAAGAAGGACTAGAATGGGTGTAAAATTTCACTTAAAATTAAATCAGCAAGTCAATATTCTTTATGTCAAACATAAATACTGTGTTTTTAAATTTTGAAAACCTTATCTACCCTTTTATAAAAAAAATAAATAAAAGAGTTTGTTACTAGTTAACAATGATTTTTACAGAGTACTTTTTATGTATTTTGCAAAATAATGGAATCAGTAGAAATATCACAAATCTAGATTTGTAACATTTTTTTAATGTATAACAAATATGCATTTATGGAAAAATATAATTTACTGCAAACACCAATTGGTTATTATCTTTTTTTAAAACACCCTAAGTACATTTTACACAACATATAATTAAAGCCTATTAGTCTACAATTCTACTTACCAGAAACATCATTTAAAAGTTCTGAACATGTTCTTTCATGGACTTTGACAGAAGTAACAAAACTGTCTTCATTGTTGAATTTCTGAATACTGAGTTCTGCAATTCATAAAATAGGAGATCAAAAAACAATGTATAGTGGCTTATGAATTTTATATTAACAAAATAGCTTACGTGGTTTAACTAGTAATGTGGAGTCTTTATTATGTTGCGGAAAATTTGGTATTGAGTATGTAATTGCCACAACAGGTTTGTTTTGATCTTTTTCAATAAGTTTGGTAACAGAAGTTGTTTTTTTCAAATAATTTTTTCTATTTAAATCATCATTACAAGTTTGTGGTTTAATTGATGAATCTAGTAGTTGTTGCTTTTTTTCATTACAACTTTTTGTCAAAACATCATTTGAAATGCTATTTTTGTCTAAACAAACACTTTTTGTAAATAAGTTTTGTTCCAATTTTTCACCGAAAAACAAGTCAAATTTCAAACTTATTTTGTCACAATTTTTATTTTTCTCATTAGGTTTATCACTATAACACAAAGACTTTACTGTTGAAAGAACTTTTTCTGATGTATTTTGATCAGAATTAGATGAAGATGATGGTTTGTGATGTAACTGTTTATCATTCAACTTATGGGTTTTTTTCAAAGCATTAACTTTCCGTCCAAACTGTAAATACTCATTGTTTTCTGTTTGTATTTTTTCTCTACCTAATTTTTTATTTACAACTATGGGAAAGTAAGTGTTCTTTTTTGTATCAATTCCAATATTACTAGAATCAGTATTATTTTTCTTAAAATTTTGATTACCAGAACTTTCTACACAATCAAATCCATCATAACTAGAAATTTCTGAATAAATAGATGATAAAGTGTAGCTGGGCAAACTGAAATCGGAATTAGAGCTATGAATACCAACACTGTCAATATTTTTTAATACAAGTAATTTTTCTGATTCATTTATAGTGCTTTTTAATTGATTTTTGAGATCAATTTTAAGTTCAGGAGTTTGTAATAAATCTTGTTTTTTGGTATCAATATTGGTCAACAAAGACGATGATGAATACAGTCTTTCTGGTTTTTTGTTATTAAAAAAACTTAAATTTCTTTTTCTTAAACTATCATAATCAATGAAATGAAATTGAGTGTTGTTAACCAAAGATAAAAAACTTTTATTAATTTTAAGTTCATTTAAAAGCCTTTGCTTCAATTTTTGTTTGGAGTTTAAAGTAGCACTGTTGATTTTAGACTTTTTTAAAACTGAAAACTGAGAACGTTTTGCAAGATTTATTGTTTTTTTGTAAGCAGCATCTAATTGTGATTTTCCACTTGATGGCTGTAGGAGCTTCTCGTATTTATTGCTTAAAAGTCCATCCATATCATCATTCTGCAATGGTAATGACAAATTTTGTTTTGAAAAATATGCATTTATTTGTTTATGATGTAGTTTTAAAAAATGCTTTGAGTGATCATGTTGTGGCAGTTTGATTGATTCTTGTTCAGATAGCAAGCTATTTGTTGGTTCGGATATATTTTGATATATATTTTCAGTTTTGTCATATTCAGATTCCTTAACTGGGTCAAATATACATTGTGATGGTAATTTTGGAGCAATAGCATTTTCTTTTTGATAAAAGTTTTCACAAATACCTTCTTGATTTTTATATTTATAAGGTAAGAAAGGTTGATGTTTCATATGGTATGTGGAATATTCTTTTTCTTTTAAACCATTTTCAGAAGCACTTGTGTTTTCAAAATTTTTTTTGTGTGTGTTTTCATCTTCTGAATAACAAATTGGAAAAATGTTTTTTATAACTGTAGGAATTTCTTTAACATGTAAAGGGTTTACTTCTGAAATTTTTTTTGAATATAATGAGAGGCTTTCATAAGTATCAGTTGTTTCTGAGCATGGACAACAAACAGAACTTTCTTCTAATAGACATTCAAAACCTGATAATCTATTTTTGCATATGCATGATGTTTCAAAACATGTATTGCATAAATTATTTACTTCTGATAGATTACAATCTGATAATCTGTTTTTGCATATGCATGATGTTTCAAAACATGTATTGCATAAATTATTTACTTCTGATAGATTACAATAAGTATATTGTTCTTGATCACCAGAGGCTGCAATAGAATCTAATTCAAAAAAAGGATTTTTATGTTCAACTAATGCTACTTGATTTAACAAAACATTTTCTTCTTGAACTAAAGAATTTTTTTTTGTCTGAGTTGATTTTGCAGTACTGTAAGGAAACCTTTTAACTTCAACACCTTTTCCAGTGACATCTGGAAAATTATCAGCTTCTTTTTGATGATGACTTGTAACAAAAGTTACCTGTGACAAAATTTGAAAATATCAAATTATAGCAACAAAATATTATCAGCATATTACAAAAAGTATTTTTTCACCTCTTTCTCAAAATTGACATCTAATTCAATTTTGTAATATTGGACAAGACATGACACAATAAGTGCCTCAAAACTTGTTCCCAAAAATAATGTAGCTATAAATACCAAAATCAACGTATCCATCAAAAATCTATAAATATAGTTAAGTTTTAATAGCTTTGTATTAACAACTAAGAATCAATACACAAAATATTTATCTGCTATACTGCCAAAACAACATTGAAGACATTAAACTTAAAACAACCATCAAACAATTACTCAAAATTGTTTTTAAAAGCACCATAATATTACTATCTGGCTAAATGTTTTTTGTTTTTAAGCAGTATTATGTCTACAATTTAGAATAGTAGTACAAAAATCCTAAAGAGGAAATATCAAAAGTGCTGTCTTCAATGACACAACAAAATGAGAAGAGTTGGAGTTGAACTAGGACCATATAAATTCTGGTTACAATTAAAATGGTCAAATCAATTAAATCAGACTCTTTAATGTTTTCTTTTTCATTTATTGACCAAGTAAATATAGTTGCCTTTTGGTAAATTGATAGTCATCTCCAACATCAATAAAGTTTTAAAACTTTTAAAATATTAAAATGGAGTCTAGAATTTTCAAAGTCAAAAAAAATTTGTATTCCTACATGTACAATTCAATTAACAAAATGTTAAGATCACTACAAATTTTTTGGTAGTTGCTAAAATCTAAAACCAAATTCAAAAGAAAAAGTTTATTCATCATCATTTACAAACAAGATTGCTAATATAGCATTTTTAGTGACTGCACAGAAATGATACCCCAAAGACAGATACCAAGTGTTTCTTTAACAAGAATAAATTCCTGGTTAATGCATGTTGATCCAGTCAATAAAATAAAAAAATTATAATATATAAAGATGGTTTTTAATTACAACTTTAAAATATAGCTAAGTTTTAAGTACTAATACTTTTATCATCAATTCAAATTCTACCTTTTTAAAAATGTAGCAAATTCTGTTAACAAAAAGAATATTTTTTACAAGACAGACACTTTCTTTATTAAAAAAGTAATTAAATAGATATAATGAAAAAAGTTTGTTAATTTAAGTAAAGCAATAAGAAGTTTAATTATCACATTATGACATGATATTAATCATTACACAGGGGAACAATTTTTTTTCATGTTGTGTTGCATGAGATTTTTCAAATGATTCTTGATAGATTTTTGACGCTGATTCCAAATCTGAAGTCGGTTTTCATCTACATGCTCTAGTTTTTGCGCAATTTGAGAATCCAGATTTCCACAAAAATGGATCGATGCATACCTATATTGTATATGTAATTAACCTAACCTTGGTCTCAAAGTCACGAGTAGTGCAGCGCACCAGCTGACAGTCGTAAACACTCAATTAACTTTTGTCCCCATTACAAATTAGCAGATTTTCTAGCTGCGGCACCTTCAGTACAATCAGTGAAGCATGCAATTGGTGCAAACAAAGGTCAAACATCTCGCTGGAGTAAAGCATGTGCCAGTCAGTGACAGCAAGAAGTGCTGGAAATGCAATCAAAAAAATCAAATCAGAGCATCAATACGTTCTGTTTATAAGGCTCAGCAGCTATACAGATGGAAGTAGGCTACCTGGAAGAAGTACTGACTGTGCGTGGTCATGTAAGACTACCAGGTTACTAAGCAGCCAAAAAGTGTGCGATTGTAGGAAACTCCTCACGTTATCAGTCGAGAGTGTCCACAGCACTGCACATGTTGTAAACTAGTCTAGGCTCTTCATGAAGACTTAGCCAACTATGGTCTTAAGTCTACCGTATCTTTTACACTTGTATATTAAAGTAATTTTATGGTATTGTTCTATTTATAGTTTTTCCTTGAGTTATTTGACTTACAAAACGTTTTGTTATATCAGGTGTAAACATGGCTTTTTCTCATAGACGTGAATGTAAAAACAAGCCTGATTCTTCCTGCTATGTATGTGGGTGCTATACACCGCCTCATCAAAGGCGTAACATCACTTTGTTTGTGAAGCATACCTACAAAGCATATTTTCAAATTCCCCTTGGTGACCAAGACAAGAAATGGTCATCTCATATCGTGTGTCATAACTGTGAGGAAATGATTCGCGATTGGACAAAAGGAAAACGAAAGGGACTGCCTTTTGGAGTTTCCATGGTTTGGCGGGAACCCCGAGATCATGTGACTAACTGCTATTTTTGCATGGTCAACACAAAAGATGTTGGCAAGAAAAATTGACATAAGATCTCCTATCCAAGCAGTCCCTCAGCCATTCGACCTGTTCCACATTTGAAGAACTTGCCTTCCCGGTTTTTAGTGGTTTTTCCTCAAGTGCAAACAGTGATGATGATCAGCGAGAGCATGAAGGCTGCAATAACAAGAAGGTTTTTGAATCTGAATCTTTTTCAGATAACACCAATCGGCTATCAGCCCCTGAGCTGTTTAGCCAAACGGAATTGAATGACTTAGTTCGTGATTTGGGACTCTCCAAGAAAGCTGAAGAGATGCTAGCTTCCAGGCTGCAAGAAAAACATCTACTTGATGACTCTGCAAAAGTTTCATATTTTTGAAAGTGATACCAGTCTTTTGTGACATTTTTCTCAGAACAGAAACAGTTTCTTTATTGTCACGATATCCCTGGTCTGCTCAGGCAGTTAGGTGTTGCCTCGTACATGCCAACCAAATGGAGACTGTTTCTGGATAGCTCTAAGCAGAGCCTCAAATGTGTCGTTTTACACAATGACAACCTTTATGGAGGAATTCCCGTTGGTCACTTTGTGCATTTGAGAGAAACGTATGATGACATAAAAGCAGTCATCAACTTACTCAAATATCATGAGCACAACTGGATCCTTTGCATAGACCTTAAAATGGTCAGCTTTCTCCTTTGCCAACAGAGAGGTTTTACAAAGAATTCCTGTCATCTTTTCATGTGGGACAGCCGAGATCAAGAGAAACACTGGACCCAGAAGGAGTGGCCTATTCATGAAACTTTGGAAGCAGGCACACCAAACATTGTGCACGACCCCATAGTAAGCAGAGAGAAGGTAGTTTTTCCCCCACTCCACATAAAACTCGGCTTGATAAAGCAGTTTATGAAGGCACTGGATAGTGATGGTGAGTGTTTTCAGCACATAGTTTCTGCTTTTCCTAAATTGTTGTTTGACAAAATCAAGGCTGGCGTCTTCAATGGACCTCAGATTTGTACCCTTGTACGTGATGAAGAATTTGTCAACAAGATAAATGACAAGGAAAGGGTGGCATGGCTATCTTTTGTAGCAGTTACATAAAACTTTCTTGGTAACAAGGCAGATAACTACCACATTCTGGTCATTACAATGCTGTTAGCTTATCGCGACCTTGGGTGTAAAATGAGTATCAAGCTGCATTTCGTTCATAGTCACTTTGATGAATTCCCCAGTATCCCCAAGGCTGTTAGTGATGAACAAGGGGAGCGGTTCCATCAAGATCTCGTGACTATGCAACATTGCTACCAAGGCAGATGGGACAGAAACATGACGGCAGTCTACTGCTGGAGCATCAAGCGAGAGCCCGAGGAAGTCTACAAGCGCAGGAGCTACAAGCGCAAATTCTTGCCTGAACAGGGCCAAATTTGATCTTGTATTTTGTCTGTATCAACAGTGCACATTGATTTTGACATACTCTTATTTGTATATTGGTTAAATGTATGAGACTTGAATATTGATGTCTGGTATACTCAAAGTTCCTTATGCGGCCTTAGGTGCAAATGGCTATTACAAAATAACCCCTGTCATTTTATGTTAGGAATGCAAAATTTGCTAAAAATAAAAACGCTCAATTGCAAAAAATCTGTAGCTTTAAGAAAAAACTAACTGCATATTTGAATTCAGCACCACAAAATTAGGTAAAAATAAGTGTTGGTATCAATGCAACAAAAATTGTGTTCCCCAGTGTTATGTATTGATTTTAGAACAAAGTCAAAATTCAATGCCATAATACTAATATTAAGCCACAAAAGTAGCACATACTTTGCTTGCTGTCCAGTAGTATTGGCTTCAATTATGTAATAACAAACTAATAACAATAAAAAAGAAATAAAACTGACAAAAATGATCACAATATTACTCCTTGTTTGTGTACAAAGGTAACCTAGTACAGATTCTGTGATGTTTTCATCTTTTTGAGGATAAATATTATAATGACCTGTTGTGATTTGAAATTGAGATAATGCAGGTCTTGCATATGTAAAAGACTAAAAAAAACAACATTTTAAAGATAAGTAAAAAGTTTGAAATTATGTTAAGTTTCTCAAACAGTTTGTTTTAAACTATGCTTTTTTGCTATTGTAAACTGCACATTAGAATTTTGTCACTAGAAAAACAACATCAAAATTAAAAACATAAATTTTCTATTTTTTAATATAAAATAATTTAATTTTTTATTGATTAAAATGAAGATAGTTCTAAGTTGTTTTTTATTCAAAAGAAAGAGAAATGATTTAATTTAAAACTTATACCTGCAAAACTAAACAAACTGTTTTTTATAGAAAGTATTGGGTTGAGGAATATGTTTATAGCATTTTTATATTTTCTTTTATTTTACAATGATTTTTTACTACTTGGCAAAATCTATATATTCATTCGATAGAGCTCTTTCTACTGTAAAAAAATGTGCTGATTGTCTTTTTGAGTATTTTGAGATTTTATTATTTGTGAGGCTTACATATGGAATATCTAGGGGGTAAAAAGCAACATTTTCAACACCCGTTGTTCTTTGCTTTTCATTGAGGCCAAAAAGCTGCTGAAGCAGTCTGGGACATTTACATGGTATATGGGGAAGGTGTCATAGGCAAATCTGTGGCAAGAAAATGGTTCGCAAAGTTTAAAAATGACAATTTTGACATTAACAACATGCCCCACAGTGGAAGACCTCCTGAATTTGACAAAGACCATCTCAAAGCACTTTTGAAAAAGGAAGGTTGCCAAACAAGTTGTGAATTGGCCAAAAAAATGAACTGTGATCAAAAAACGATTCTCAATCATCTTCATTCAATGGTATTTGCTGAAAAACTGGGAGTCTGGGTGCCTCATGAGCTTAGTGAAAACAACAAAGAAAATCGCCTTCAAATTGCTTCTCAACATCTTGCCTGCCATGAAGCAACATGCAGTCACAAACAACGCTTTTTGTACCGAATCGTCATGGGAGATGAGAAATGATGTCTATATATAAATATGAAGCAAAAAAAGGAATGGGTGGCTCCTGGAGATATGCCAAAGCTGAGAGTTAAGCCTGTCCTCCATCCAAGGAAGACCATGATCTGCGTTTGGTGGGACTGGGAGGGCATGGTGCACTGAGAAATGCTCGAAAGAAATGCCATGGTCAACAAGGAGCTCTACATAGCCCAGCTACATCACATGAATGAGGCTATTTGACTAAAAAATCCCCATTGACAAGGCCAAACCATACTTCTTCATGACAATGCCAGGCCTCATGTTGCACAAGTTGTCAAAGTCACACTCCAAGAGCTCAAATGGGAGATTCTTCAGCATCTGCTGCATTCTCCAAACCTTGCACCCATGGATTACTATCTTTTCCACTCTTTGTTGAACCATATGAGGGGCATTACCTTTGACAATGAAGAGGACCTTAAAAACTGGCTCAACAAATTCTTCAATACCAGACCTGGAGATTTTTGGCAAAATGGCATTGACAAATTGGTCAAGAAGTGGGAGAGGTCATAAACAGCAATGGAGAATACATAATTTATTAATTTATAGCCATAACTTTTCATTTTTGTTTACCGTATTTTCCGGCTAATAAGCCGACCCAGCAAATAAGCCAAGGCCAGTTTTTAGCTCTGAAAATGAGAGTTTTTCCATATTACCGCCTAATAAGCCGAATCAGAAAATTTCGTTAACTACCGGTACCTTTATTTCTTTTTGCAACAAAGTTTGTCAGGTATGCATTACATTCATTACGCACCAACGCATGTTCTTTATTAACCACCGTAAAATTGAATGGAATTTGTTATTCGACGATTCCAAAGATGAAAATGAATTTAATGTTCTTTATTAACCACCGTAAAATTGAATGGAATTTGTTATTCGATGATTCCAAAGATGAAGATGAATTTAATGGATTTCAATAAAGTTGTGTTGCTGACATTGTTTTATTGTTGTTTACCGTATGTACTTTTAGTTACTGATAATACATGTTTTTGTGACCAATTTTGACTGCTGTTTTTTTTGGTCCAAAGCTATATCTGCCCAATAAGCTGACTCCAGAAAATTAGGTCGAAAATGTAGGTTCAGAAAATCGGCTTATTAGCCGGAAAATACAGTAAATAAAAATCTTTGATAAAAATGATATGAACATATTCCACAACCTAATAATTCAGACTATAATAACAAAATAACATAAAGAGTATTTGCTATTCCAGTTGAATAACAATAATAATTTTAGATTAATATGTTGATTTTTTATAACCTAAGAGTCATTATTGTCATTAAATAAGAATTTTAATTAGTTTGTATGGTGTTTTAATAATATAATATAAATAACTGGCTAGTTTTGCAATAAGAAGTTTCAATATTTTAAGAAGTAATTTTTTATATTTTTAAATACTATACAAGCTAATTACAATTACTATTAAATAACAATATTCAGATTTGACTTGAAAAAAACTCAACAAGCTTAAAAATGTTTGGTTTAAGTATGAGCTTTTGAGTTTAAAAAACATATCTTTATTAATTACAAAAACTATCTTACTTTTTGTATTGTCTTATTGGTCTGCAAAGGTTGAGAAGCTTCATAAATTAAATCAGTAATCTTGTTTACTTCTAGTTCACTTTCAATGTCAGAAATCTTTTTTTGTTTTTTTTTAGATTTATTTCCTTTTGCAGATGATGAATAAGTTTTTATTGTTTCCTTTGATGATGTATCAGACTTTTTAGCTTTTTTACTTTTAGATGATGTATCAGACTTTTTTGCTTTTTTACTTTTAGATGATGAATCAGACTTGCTTTTTGATGATGAAGAAACTTTAGAACTTTCTTTTAGGTCACTTTTTTTAGACGAAAAAGCTTTTTTTTGTTTTTTAGCAGAAACATTTTTTACTTGAGATCTAGCTTTTTCTTTTGTATAATATTTTGAAGCTTTATTTTTTGATGATCTTCTTTTACCTTTAGCTTCAATATCAGATTTGCTTTTTGATGATAAAGAAACTTTAGAACTTTCTTCTAAGTCACTTTTTTTAGATGGAAAACCTTTTTTCTGTTTTTTATCAAAAACATTTTTTACTGAAGATCTAGCTTTTTTTTTTTGATAATATTTTGAAGCTTTATTTTTTGATGGTCTTCTTTTACCTTTAGCTTCAATATCAGATTTGCTTTTTGATGATAAAGAAACTTTAGAACTTTCTTCTAAGTCACTTTTGTAAGTTGGAAAACCTTTTTTCTGCTTTTTAGGAGAAACATTTTTTACTTGAGATCCAGCTTTTTTTTTTGGATAATATTTTGAAGCTTTATTTTTCGATGATCTTCTTTTACCTTTAGCTTCAATATCAGATTTGCTTTTTGATGATAAAGAAACTTTAGAACTTTCTTCTAAGTCACTTTTTTTAGATAGAAAACCTTTTTTCTGTTTTTTAGGAGAAACATTTTTCACTGGAGATTCAATATATTCTTTTTGATAATATTTTGAAGCTTTATTTTTCAATGATCTTTTTTTACCTTTAGCTTCAATATCAGATTTGCTTTTTGATGATAAAGAAACTTTAGAACTTTCTTCTAAGTCACTTTTTTTAGATGAAAAACCTTTTTGTTTTTTAGCAGAAACATATTTTATTTGAGATCCAGCTTTTTTTTTTTGATAATATTTTGAAGCTTTATTTTTTGATGATCTTTTTTTACCTTTAGCTTCAATATCAGATTTGCTTTTTGATGATAAAGAAACTTTAGAACTTTCTTCTAAGTCACTTTTTTTAGATGAAAAAGCTTTTTTCTGCTTTTTAGCAGAAACATTTTTTACTTGAGATTTAACTTTTTCTTTTGGATAATATTTTGATGCTTTATTTTTCAATGATCTTTTTTTACCTTTAGCTTCAACATCAGATTTGCTTTTTGATGATAAAGAAACTTTAGAACTTTCTTCTAAGTCACTTTTTTTAGATTGAAAACCTTTTTTCTTTTTAGTAGAAATATTTTTTATTGGAGGTACATTTTTTTCTTTTGGATAATTTTTCAAACCATTATTTTTTGAGGATGCTTTTTCTTCAGAAGTTGAATTCCAATTGTGCCAAACTAAAAGAGGGGGGCGAGGTAACATATGTTGTGTTATGTTGCCTTCCATTTGATATTCCATCTTTTTATCACTTAATTTTTGATGAATTGGAACTAGTTCACTTTTTGTATCAAATAAATCTTTTGATATAAAAGTATTTTTCCAATAATTATCACTTCCTCCTTGTTGATTACTTATTTTTGAATAACTATCTTTTATATTTTTAAAAAAATTAGAAGATGAAGTAGGAAAATTTTTTAAATTACCAAAATTATCTTTTAAAACATTTTTTTTGACATCAAATATTGAATGTAAATTTTGATTTGAGCTTAAACTGTCATCCAAGTGAGATGATAAAGTTGAATAATCATCAAAAATCACATTTTTTATCTGCTCATTTTTAGCCATTTTTGATTGTGGCTTTTCATCTGCAAACATACCCTTGTATATTTGCATATTGTTGAAAGATAAATATGATTGATTGTTATCTGAACTTTCTAAAATATGATCTAAACCACCATTTAATGAAAATATTGATGGAGAAAGATGAGATTTTTTTTTTTTTAAAAACAACCAACCAGAAGGTGATGGGCTGTTATCTTTTTTATTTTCAAACTGACTGATACTTGATGAAAAATTAGAAAGATTTGATTGACTAGTTTCCATTTTTTGTTCTTCAAAATTAAAATAGTCAAAAAAATGAAATACTATTTTAAGCCTTTTAAGTAATTTCTGAAGTCTTAGTGTATCTGTAAAAAAATTTAAATTCACAGACTTTATTTTTTTTGCAGATTTTTCAGTACATTGAAGTAAATTGATTTGAGAATTACAGTTACATTCAAGCTCAGAATCTCTTGTACACCCTGTAGAAGGCAACAAAAATCCGGATGAGCTGGTAGTTTTTTTGACTTGAGATGTCAATGCATTTCTTTCAGTAAGCCACTGAATCTAAAATAACAATGGAGTCAGTAAAAAAATAAAATCAGTATTACTTGCTTCTTACCATTGTGGAATGACTGGGAAACAAGTAAGAAAATGCAGGATATGGCATTATTCTTGAAGAAATTCTTTTTTTGCCTTTAGATATATTTCCAGTTATCATTGTATTAAATTCACTAAGTTTGGGCATGTATAAAAAAGGTATTCTTTCCTAAACATAAAATAGAAAAGAAAATTAATAAAATAATATCAATATAATGTAATATATATGAGATTGGGGTTCATGTACAAGATGTATTGAAAAGCTGATCATGTAATGGACTGTAATCTTTTCTATTTTCAAACTGACTAAACCACCAACCAGAAGGTGATACTGATATGAAAGCAGAAAAGGCAAGAGGTCCAAGTGGAGTCACCTTTGATATTTTTAAACTATGTGGAGAAGACAGTGTGAAAAGATTAAAAAACAAGGCAAATGGTTTGTTCAATTCAAAAAAATGCCACAAAGCTGAAGAATGAAATTTTACCTCTTTATAAAGGAAAAGATGATGCTAATGTTGCAGTTGCTACAAAAGTGTGAAATTGTTGGAGCCAAAATGAAAGTTGTGGAAAAAATTTAAAAAACTGATTGAGGAATTGATAAAATTCAAATGAGATTTATGTCTGGAAAAAAGCACGATAGATGCAATTTTTTGTTGAGCAGATGATGGAGAAGTATGAGAAGGCAGAGAGGCAACTTTTTATTGTATTTGTAGACTTAAAAAAAAGCATTTGATTGATGCCTAGAAAAGTTATCTGATGGAAAGAGGTCATGAAAAAAGATGTTTCAGCCATAATTGAAATGTATAAAAAATCAAGGACAGCAGTGAGAGTAAAAGGGGTGAGGTCAGAACAGTTTAATGTGAATGTTGGTATTCATCAGGGTTTGAAATCAAGTCCCTTTCTGTTTGGAGTGGTATAGGAGGACATGACTAAGAATATATGAGATGAACTTCTGAAATAAATTCTTTATTCAGAGTGGTGGCTTTTAGGTCAGCAGGCAGATAAAAGAAATTTGAGATAAAAAAAGGTTTAAAATTTAATGTAGGTGAAACAAAAGCCTTTTGTGCTAGAGAGAGAGAGAGCAATGTAAAAATTGGCCACCAAGTATTTATGTGCAATCTGTGGAAAAGTGTTAAAGTCAATTTTATCCAATGCAGAAAATGGGTATGCATGAAAATGCATGAAATGAGTACATGCTCAGAAATAAAAGAAAACTTGACAAAGGTAAAAAACCTAAAATATGTGTAAACTAACCAAATTTTTTAAAAGTGTAATCATGGCTGGAAATGTAATTAGAAAAGTGGAGATGTTTTGTGTAACAAAAGGTTGGAGTTCAAAAAGCAGTGACTGTAGGAATAAGAGCTAGGTGAAAAATATTTAAGAATGTTGCAGTTGTGTTATGCAAGAAGGGTTTGACGATAGGGTTGAGGAAACTTGTATATAAAATATATATCAGAAGTGCAATGAGTTATAAAGCAGAGTTATGAAGCAATAATGAGAATAGAGTCCAACCAAATGAGAATGCTTCAAATGATATGTGGACAAGGAACTAAAGAATAATGTAAAAAGTGTGGTCCAACAATGGCTATGAAAGATAAAAAGACTGAAGAAACAATTGATATTTTAATATTATCAGTAATTCAATATTGAAAAAATTTTGCATTTAAGCTGGTTTTTAACAAATCCAGATTAAGATATGTCTAGTAGAAAAAACAATTTTGCAGTATAAGAAAAAAGCAACTTAAACTATACCTCTCCCATAATTCGTTTGTGACGATCAAACTTTGTTGCAGCAGCAAAAAGAAGTCGAATTACTAGCAAAACTATAGTACTGCTAAAAACAGCAATAAAACAACACAACAAACTCCAGGGTGAAATAGCAATAAAACTGCAAAAAAATATTTGTTTACACAAAAATTAAAAAATAGAAGTTATTTAATAAATGTTGAATTTTTACTGTAAAGGTAAAATTTAAGAACCACATGTAAACAAATTTTTTCTTATTAATTTCTCACTAAAAAATTGCTCAAAAAATACAAAATATTTGAATTAAAAATCCTGCTTTTAGATTGAATTTAAAAAATGTAAAGTACAAGCAACAGTGCACAATATTGATATTTGAGAAAAATAAGTTTAAATCTTTTATGTAAAATAACATATTACTAATCTTAAAACACTAAAAATACCTTGTAAGAAGAAGTCCAGTTTGTTGATTAATATCTCTAATGCCAATATACAAATACAATAATAAAAAAATCAATACAGAAGAGAGTATTGTGACCAAAAGAGCAAATAGTCTTTGTGTCAAAGTAAAGTATTGATATAAAACTAAAAAAAAAAAAAGCTTGAAAATTTTTAACATATTTGAATTTTAGGTGAATCAAACAATGCTAGTAAAATGCATAAAAAGAACATTGATCTTAATTTAAATCAAGACTTGAATTCTTCACTCTTTAAAGTTGACAAACTACAGTTAAATCTTCTTTTGTTGCTTTGTATATAGAAATTTATTACAATTTTTGACAGAACATTTGCATTCTTTTGTTGTAAATATAATAAATTTTATCCTAATATGAACAAAAAATTGATGCATTTTCTGTTTTTTAAATGTTGCAACATATAATTAAAACAATGGTGCACAACCTGAAGCCGGATGGCCACATGCGACCTTAGGTAGTAATTTATGCAGCTGTGCACATAGATCGAGCAATTAATTTATGCCAAGTTTTACCTGAATACATTTCCTCCTTTTTTACAGCAAAACATTATATTTAGCCATGCTTCTTTTCTTCACTTTTTGTAGCCTATAAATTGCTGATGTTTACTTAACTGTAGAGTTTTTCTTATACCTTATTGAGATAATAGAGTTTAAAATGACTAATTTTACAAATTTTTCTGTGAGTATGCAAAGACCAAAAAAGTCATTTAAAGAATCTTTTACAAATTGCACTTAAACAATTTTTTAAAAATATTGTGATGTGTTTATCCATTAGGCCTACTTTTTTCGGTTTGTGTAAATGGCATCAATAAAACTTTTTACTTTATAATAAGTAATTTCATAGAATTTCCCTTAATTTCATGGCAATCACAAGTTAAAACTGACTCTGTAATCCGTCTGGCAATAACAAAAAGGCTGTGCACCCTTGAATTAAAATGATTGAAAAAATAATGATTTAGCTTTAATTCTTATTTTATGTGTTTTATTTCTCTATTTATCCTCTTGACTTGCAAAAAGGTGACAGAGGCACTAATACATAGTAGGGATATTAGAACACCAGGATCAACAACTCATTTTGGCTATTTACGTTAGAAGGGCTACTGTGAAAATAGTGTCAAAAGTCATACAAAGCTTCAAAATCTTTTGTTTGAAAGGTAAATGCATTTTAGTTATAATTTAAAGATTTGTCATGGTTATTTGTTCAAAAAAATTGAAATCTATATTTTGATAAAGGCAATAAGCAATATCAGATTTTGAAAACTAAATATATATTAACTGCAATTATTTTAGGAAAACAAAAATGAACTTGTACATGCAAAAACAATAAAACTAACAATTTGGCGTGCAATAAAACAAAAAAATAGCCTACCAAGAAAGAAAAATAAACAAGTATTAAGCTTGAAACACAACAAGAAGCAACAAAACCATCAAAATAACAAAAAACATACTATTATGCAAGAATTAAAATTGAGAGCTTTTTGAAGTTAATTTTTGCAGTTTTTTAGCTGATATTTCTGGCAATGTAACTTTAAATGCGTTTGTCTGTTTAAGTTCCTTCTTTGCAAAACAATTAAACATAGATGTAACCACTTCTTTAAAATTCAAATGACCGGCAGAACATTGCTGAAACAATAGGTTACTGAGATTTTTAGTTGCTGCAACAATGTTAATTAATGCTTTGAGAAAAACAGATCGTGGGTTGCTCATAGATAAAAACTTGGTTTTTGTTGGTTCTATAGTGGAATGACCATATAATGTTGCACTGCCAGCACTGTCCCATTATAAATAAATTCAGATGGTTGCAACAGGCCGTTTTCAAACATCTGTTTGTACTCATCTGGCAGGCAGTGCTAAATTGAAAAAGAATCATCACCTGCAATGAGCAATTTTGCAGGAAGAGCAATTGTGTTGGAAAGATATGCTTCTGCCCACATAGTCACTCACATGGTATGTTATATTGGCATCAGCACATCTTATATCATCCAAAGAAACATCAACAAATACATCATTAAGCCAAAGCACATCATTTTCTTCAGCTCCATTATCAGCACTGGTTTTTAATACAAAAAAAGAGCAAATTCTTTAAGAATATTTACACCAAGCAAGAATATTAGACAATTCAGTTACTTTCTGCAGAGAACCACTTGAAAGCTAATGCATATATTGATCTTTTGGTATCAAGTTAGAAAAAACAAAAGCTTCAATTTGTAGCTCACTTAAAATTATTTCAGACACTGCAAGCTCTGGAGCTACTTTGTAATTATCATCATTTTTGACAAAAACTGGACAGATGAAGCTGAATAAACACTTGTGTATCCAAAGGAAAACACTGCATTTTTTATTTTGCTTGTAAAGGATGAAAAGTCCGAAAAAAAGTTTTGAATGAGAAAATCACTATTTTGCTTTCGAAGAATGATGTTATTTTTTTCATGTCTGGAAGAGGAACTGGTAGAGGAGGTTACATGCATTATTGGTAAAGATGATGAAAGGTATTTTGGCAAAGAAGGAAAAATTTTAGGAACAGCATTAGGTTACAGATGTACTCTCTGCAGTTTTAGGGTCTTTCTAGATTTACGTCTATTATTACAAGTATGAGTTGAGGTAGTTTTGAAATCACTTTCATGAACTGCTTCACAAAAATTTAGAAGACTTTGATACTTTCTAGTTTTTTCTTGTGATAGCCTTATACCATTTATCACAAAGCTCAAAATTCACAGGAAACTGAAACAATGCAACTGTTTTTCCATTCTTGTTAGACCTATAGCCAGAATTACAAGCTGACATACAGCAAGTGTTTCCATTGTTAAGAACTTTCTGCAATACTCAAAATCCAATTATCTAAACTCAATAATGCACCAAATTTAATAACACTTAATCTTAGACAGAATTTTTTAATACAAATTTTGGCTTAGTCTTTATAAGTATTTTTAAAACTATAGAATTTATTTTTAAAAAACAATTAAAGTGAAAGTAAAAATTTCCTATGCTTATATGAAATATAAAAATAAATACTTGAATTGTTTAACATCATATTGCACCTAACAGCTTACCATAGAACATATGAGTAATTACATAAAAAATTAAATTGTAGAACAATTATAAATATTTCACAACACTAATCTTTTATCAATAAAACAAATAACTTTTGAAGATATAAATTGTTGGCTACACACTTTTAACTTTTAAAAAGAACTAACTTATTGAAAAATTAGTAGAATTGGTAATTTTCTATCATGTCATTTTAAATCAAAAAAAATTTTTCACTCATGGTCTACTAATTAAAAACAAAAATTTTTTAAAAGGTTATTTTTTAACAACCATACTTTATTTAAAAAACAATTGGCTTCTTGAGTAATCAACCTGGTCACTTTCAATTTGATAAAAATAATAAAAATTTTTTCCTTTTGATCAAAATGCTGAAAATTCAGGTTTTAAATTTTTTATTATTTTGTTAATTATTTTGCCAACTGCCCAAACAACTTATATTGCTAAATTTTTCATACTTTCAAATAACTAAATAACTTTTAAAAATAACTGGTTTATTGAAAAATATTAGAGTAGGTAATCAATTCATGTAAAACTACTTAATTTTTTTACTTTTTATTGCTTGATAAATTTTCATCATTAATTCTTTTCTTTTTTTGTTCTAATTAAACTGCTTAAAATTTATAATTTTAATTTGGTAATTTGGGTAACTGCCAAGTAAATTTTTTCACTAATATTTTGAATAAATATTGACAGCAACTATTAAGTACAAAAAATACTTAGTTTTTAAAAGCTTTTTGTCTTTATCCATTAATGAATATTACATAAAAAATTTTTATTACCTTGAGTAATGACTAACATAAAATTTTGCTTTAGTTTTGATTTGAAAGCTTGACCCTACTAACATAAACCAAAAACTGGATCTAAAACGGAGTTGTACATTCTGATGTCTAAAATCCCTAATACATAGGGTAAGCAATTACCCTGACCTGCTCCTGGAGATGCCGAGATATTGCTGTCAGCTGGTAATTTAATAGAGATATGTCTTTCTCAAGGACACAACAGAATGGCATGAGTGGGTTTTGAATGGAGACCATGTTGATCACAAGCACAGCACTTTCCACTCGACCATGCTGCCAACTTCAATTTGTTTGCATTGCCTCATTTATATAGTTATTGTATACTGCAAGAGTGAAAGATTTTTTCTGCAGAGTGCTCCACAAAAAAATCAAAGCAATTAATATATAATTAATTAATCACTTTTTTAAAAAACCACAACTTTCTTATACCTTAAAAAATTAACAAATAGTTTTTAAAAAAGTAAATAATAAATAGACATTATTAAAAAAGCATAATGTGTTAAGTTAATAATATTATGATAAATACTATATATTACACTTTTTTATTAATTTATAGATTGAGCTGGAGTCTTTGGTATTCCAGAAAAGTAATTCATCAAGTCACCCTTAATAAATCAAGATGGAAATTTTGCAAACTATTCTAACTGAAATACTAAAAATATAGTATAGTACAATTGGCCAAATCAATAATACTCAAAAAATGATCAAAACTTACTGAAAATGTTGCATAAAAATAAATTCAAATTAAATAAATTATCTTTGTAGATTTGTATGTTTAAATTCACACTTTATTTTATGTACTTTTTGTCTGTCATTTAATTTGCTTATAGCATTCATTTTGTTGCATTATTTTTCAGTCACCTTATTATACAGGGTGTTCCAAAAAATTTGACATGCAAAATATTACAGAAGCTACATAGTCAAATCAAATGAAATTCAACAGGGTTAACACATTCACTGCCGAACCACGTAAATCTACGTTTTGACTTTACAACAGTTGAGTGCCAGCCACGTAGATCTACGGTTTTTGTTTGCTTTGGTTGCATTCGCAGTAAAAATGTCTGGCACGCAGTGTTAATGTTGAGCTGAACAAGATCTATTTCTGTAAATTTAAATAAGAAATTCAAACGCACCTGAATTTCATGAAAGGTTTTACAAATGTTCAATATGTGCACTGCCTGTGATACAGCAGACGTGAAGTCAGTACTCTGGCTCCTCCTAAACATGTTACCCAAGACTCCAGTGTGGTGGTGTTTCTTTGTTAACTACCTGTCTTGCACAAAAGTTAAACTGGTGAATGTTACCCAAGACATGCTGCAGTATGTTTAGGAGGAGTCAGAGTACCGACTTCATGTATGCCATGTGCATATTGAGCATTTGTAAAACCTTTTATGAAATTCAGGTGCCTTTGAATTTCTTATTCAAATTTACAGGAATAAATCTTGTTCAGCTCAACATTAACCCTGTTTTTAAAATTTGAAAATTAAGTTTAAAAGTAAAGTGGTGACCAATGAAACATCAGTTTAAATAAAAATACCTAGCTAATTTTTTCGTTTGGTATTACTACTGGTGGAACATTTAAAATTTTTTACAAAATGTTCAAAATTCTTACTTTATAAGTACACAATTGTAACACTAATGTTACAATCAAATCAATTTTTCTAACACAACAAACACTCAAATCTTAATAACTAAAGTAATATTTTTATTCATTTATAAACAAAAGTGTGTAAACTATAAAGTGTGCATTCCTGATATAATCATAGAATTATGAGGTTTTTTCTATTACAAGTTTTTAATTAATTTATATCATATACTGATATAGAGAGTATTTTTGTATTTCCATAGCATTTTTGTAAAATAAAATTACGTAGAGTAGATGATAACAAAGTATTATGGTTATAAACAAATTTACGTAAAATTTTAAATTAACTTAGCAATTTAAGCTACTAATATGATATTAAATAAAGTTTACAACTGAAAGTTCATTCAAATAACAACAGTATATACACAAGAATTCAAGAAGGCAAACAATAATATAAAACTTCTTACATAAATGTGGTCTGGGTCTGAAAAATGTCAACACATGATGTTGTGTAAAAATGGTAAGCCATTTTAACTAAAAAATAAAATAAGTAACTTTATATAATATATTGATTTACAAATATTAAGACTCATAGTTAGACAGATGATTGATTGATTTCAATGTTTTTTGTTATGGTGACTATGAATAACATGATTTTGGTATAAAATTTGCTTTCAAAATGTTGTTGTGCTTTTGAAAAAATTATTTTTTACAAGTAATATTATTACTAATAACACTTATTTTAATTCCTTCGATTTTGTCCATCAATTTTTAAGAAGTTTTTAATAAAAGGTGCCTTGTTTAAAAGAACATGCAGCTAACAATACTTTATAAAAAAATTATTTCTACTTTTCAAAAATAATTTCAAATAATAATCATACAATGCGGTGCTTCTCAACCTTTTTTGTGGTGACCTAAATCTTAAGCAAAAGTAGACAGCAAAGCTTTGGCAATTCAATCTGCACTTCATATTGAAAGCATAAAAATCTCAATTTTTGTCCTAAAAACATAGTGATCTCTAATAAAAAAAGCTTTTACTTTGAATATGTCTCCAATTTCTTGATTTTTGTACCAAAAACATAATGATCTTTAGGAAAAAAAATCTTCACTTTAAATCTGTCTGATTTCTCAATTTTTGTCCCAAAAATGTACTAATCTCTAAAAAAAGGTCTATCTTGAATTTTTTAATTTTTGTCCCTAAAAAGTAGTGATTTAACTTTACACAACTACAGACATCAAGGATCCGATCAAATTAAACAGCAATGCATTTTTTTGTCACAACCCAGGGGTTAAAAAGCACTGATATGATGTTATAGAATCTGGAGAAAAGAAAAAAAATTTAGTTAAACAGTAGTCTCGGTTCTAAGAAAGTTAGGTTAATTACTTGACAACTGCAGTAAATTTCAGGCTAATGCAGTTGTCCTACAAGTAATTAAAGAGATACAAAATGTATACACAATAATGATTATGTTTTTGATATAAAGAAACTTACATAAATATCTTCTGCAGCTGTATTTTTCATTTTAAGAGCAAAACCATTTCTTTCCCCTGGATACAACACTCTATATGGTTTATTTTTGTAGTAATACCAAAAATTGCTGTTGCACAATGCTTCAATTTCTCTGATTCTCCTGTTTTAAAATTTTAATAGTATAAAGCAACATTATCAGGTATACTTTTTAAGAAAAATTTAAGAAACAGGTCTTATCTGAACTATTAGTTTGCAAAATAATAGTGTAAAATACAAACTTCAAAAAACAATTGATACTTCTTTTTTGGTTAAAAAACAAACATAAACAATTATTTAATTAAAGATTTTTTAGTTTGGCAATAAATTATACTTGTTAACTGTATAATCATAAATAAGAACAAGTCAAACAATTTTAAAAAATTTTTGGTTATAGATGTGGTATTTAAAAAAATGAATATAATTAACAGAGATTTTTCAATTTTATTTTTGCTAAATTTTGGGTTTATTTTGATTTAACAATTAGCTAAATCTTAATTAAAATTACATAGAAATTTATATGAACAAATTTCAGCTAAAATGTTGCCAAAATACCAACTTACATTAATCTAGAAAAGTATAATTGTCATTTTCATATACAGTGGCTGCAAATGAAATGTATACACAATGAAATTTCAACAAAAATTTGTTTTATTTATAAACACATTTACAGCAATGTAAGTTTTAACATCTAATGTTTGGTCATACAGCTTTTAGCTTAAATGACATTTTTTAATCTCTGATTAATTGAATTGGCCAGCTTTTCAAAATATTCATTGTCAATAATAACTCACAAGTGTTTCAGTATTTCTTAAGTTCATTAATATTTGATGGTTGAGTTTTTGGACCTTATTTTTTTCACATTCCATACATTTTCAATGGGGTTAAGGTCCAGATAATTTCTTGGCTACTCTAAAACAGGTATATCTCTTTCTGGCTACTCTAAACCACTTAGTGACAAATTTAATTCTGTGTGCTGGGGCACCCTTCTGCATAAAATTAGTGGGTTGGTAAATGCTCCAAAAAGACAGCAAGTCATCATTCAACACTTTAAGATACTTGGATTCCTTCATTGTAATATTTCTGGCAAAGAAATATAATTCTCCTCTACCATGGATACCAATAAATTCACCTCAAACGATTACACTATCTTAGTACTTAACTGTCTTAACAGTGTATCATTAATCATGCCTTGGTATGTTTAGTGGCCTTTTTACGAATTTTGACCAGCTCCTGACTGGTTGGAATGTGCTATTGTCTGAAATAATTACTTTTTGCCTTTGTTGAGGCCTCCAATGCTGGTAAATTTAAGCAAAATTCAGCCTCTTTTTCAACATGTTGTCAGTCAAGAGTGTTTTTTTGGGTGCACACCTACAGGAAAGAGCCAAGTCTTTTTTAGTCAAATTTGGATTTTCTGGATTGAAACCTAACCCAGAAGATCTGGGTGATTATTTTTTAAACTTGCAGCCATGTTGTGGATGATGGACTGGCAAGCACTTGTTGTTTTAAAACACAATCTGTCCTACCTGACATTTTTTTGTTTTCTTCCAGAACCAATTTTTTGCTTTGGTACAGTCCCTTTTGGTAGATTTTTTGCAGCCTTTATCAAGTTGTAAGCAGCTTGCCTTGAGACCTTCAAATTAGCAACAATTTTGATTACAGAAACACCCTGTTCTACCTTAGTTAAAGCCTGAGCCTTCTCTATTTCAGATAACTTCTTTCTTCCCATTTTTATCCACTCAAAAACAAATTGTAACAGCACAAAATCTCATAAAATTTTTCTTTTAAGTGCTGAAAAAATGTCAACTCTGAGAACCGCCTGGTGCCATAATAGTGACACAACGGAATGTTGCAAGAATCAGTACGGAGTATGTCTATTTACAGACCAACAATTGATCAGAAATACATGAGAGAATGCAAAAAAAAAGGTTATGCAAAATCAAATGTCAATATTTTTTTGTGCAAGTGATGTAAACATTTCATTTGTGGCCACTGTATCACGAGATAAAAATATTGTTTTATCATGTATGTTAGTGATCCACAATTATGACAAAAAAACTATTCTTCTGCAAAACAATTAATATATACAAAAAAACTTCAACATGCATTCAAAAAACTAATTTTATGACTAAACAATTATCATTTAGATGTAAATGTTTTATAAGAAACACACATAAAAAGACAGAATTTAGTTTCAATTACATGACAATAATACTTTATCTTTAATGTATTTTAAATTGATTAACATTACTCAAAGCCATATGCAGTGGAAAAAATTAACATTAGTTGAATTTGAGTAAATTCAGATAGTGCTTATTATTTTTAAAAAATTATTATATCAAATTAAACTGCTGAAATATTTTTGTAGGGTTTTAAAAGCTCTTCTGAATGGCAAAAGACTTTTTGAAAATCGATAAACTACTCTAAGGTTAAAATGTTTTAAATACAAATTTTTAAAACATGGTGCAAAAATCAAAGTTAGACCAAATGTTTTTTTTTTATTTGAATAAAAAATTGATAAAATAATAATTTTGTGTTTATTTAGCAAATGTTTTGAGATTTTAAAATATATTAGTATTTAATAGTATTAGATTTAAATTTAATTTTAGATTGAGCTACCTTCCCTAAACATTTTCATAAATTTCACTTCAACAATCCTAATACTAAACCTGATATCACAAAGTGCTGTATGGTAATATTTATAGAAGAAACTGATAAAAATTTACTAGATTGGTGTGAAAATAAATGGATTAATTATTTAAATGCTAAAATTAATATTAATAGAATTTTTCTATCTCAAAAATGTGATTGACTTTTAAATCTTTTTTATTTTGCCTCTATCTTCCAAACTGTTATACAATGTCAGAAACTGCAGCTGCTTCTTTGTTCTTTTGGGTTGCAAAATTTTGCTTTTTTGGTTTTTCATGGTTCAGACTGTCAAGAATAGACTGGATAGAGTTTAGACTGTTTGGGTGCATTGCTACTAAGAAAGCTCAATTTTTCAAGAGAACAGAAGGGAGGATGTCTTGTTTGCCAATACCATCTGCACTGGACTGTTGCTGACTAGTGCAAAGTGCTCTTTACTGATGAATCAAAAGTTAATCTTGTGTATTGTGATGGAAAAGAGTAAGGTTATATCAATGAGAAATTTTACTCTGCATTTCACAAAGGCCAGCTTTATTGTGGTGGTGGCTCCTTCATAGTCTGGCGTGCTTTCAGATATGAATAAAAACTGGCAGTGTCCTTGGCATTATATAGGAGGGCAAGATAATTAGTACTTGCCCAGCCAGCCAAGCACTCACTGTCTGGACTGTTGTCATCATAACCCCAGTCAGCATGATGACAGTTAAAATCGCCAGTGTAAAGACAGGGGTGAGGAAACACTGGGAGATCCAGGGTTTGCAATCACGTTGGCAGTGGCTTGTAGATGTTGACTATTTTATAACCATCAATGTCCACACACAGCCACTTGATCTCCGATGTTGGTGGAGATTGATACAAAAGCATGTATCTCAGTCGCTCATGGACAAATGTGGCAAGGCCATGCTTCCTGCTTAAAGAAGACCCAGCTAGTTGATAGTTTGGTAGCACCAATTTCTCTGCATCATTGCAGTGGGTCTCCTTCAGTAGGATGACGAGTGCCTCAGACTGCATAGCAAGGTGATGAAGAACGTTCATCTTGCTTGCAGTGAGGCCTTCGATGTGCAGCTGAAGACTTGTGGGTCTTTAGAACTTGTTGGCAATGTGGCCTGAAAAGGGCAGTTTTATCCTGACATTCCCCCGTCCTGAAAAGGACATTTGCTGACTAGCAGACCCACACTGAACATTGAAATGGGTGGATACCCTTTTGTTTTGGTAGGTTCGGTTTCGGTCTGTCATTTGAACAGCAATGAACAGACTTACTTATGGCCCAGGCTGCAAGAAAGCACCTGCCATCTGGGCCTATATATTTAATTGATCTTTGTGTTTCTTTAGTTTTGAACAGAGGAATGCCACAGTAATTTTTTAGTGAAAATCTCGTGATTCAAGAATGGCAAAACTTAGTAAATAAACAGTAATTATCAAAAATTTTAGGCAACAAATTAAATTATATAAATAAACAAATTTAGCTGTTTCAAACTCAAACAGTTTAGACAAAGGAAAAATGTTTGTTTTAATGTATTGGTGTTCAGAGCTAGATGACCAATAAAAAAAGTTAACAATACAAATTGTTTTATTTTGAAGCAATATTAGTTTTGAAGCAAAATTGCTTCAAAATAAAGCATTTTGTATTGTTACCTCCTCTCATTAATCAGCTCAAATTGGACTAACTTTAATTTTTACCACTGTAGATCAAAATACTTAAACAAAAAATGGCGCACCTAAAAGGGGGGGCAAAAAAGTCTCTCACAAAAGTACAAAGTTGGTGAAATATTGTTAAACACTGTCAAACTTATATTGCTGATTGAGAACTTATCAAGAGAAAAAAGGCAAAAAGCTCCCATAGTGATGCTAAAATGTCATACTCACAACAATTTTAAAATACTTAATATTATAGCAATAATATATTTAAAATATTGATTGCAGCTTGAAACATTAAAAAAATAAGAAGTAATTTTTTGTTTATAAAATTTGACTTGGTAAAATTTATAAAAATTTTAAGTTTAACAAAAAAACTCATTAAAAAGACTTTTTAGCAACCAAAACTAATATTGTGTAAGTTTCATGATGTAACAAATCCATGAAAAAATTCTGACTTTATTGACTTTGGGAGCCTTAATAATTAGTTGTTTCATACATACCAGTAGAAGTATATTAAGTAAAGTTGGTATTTTTTGTTGGATAGTGTTGCTAAAGTGCCAAAAACAGAATAAAGATTATGTTTGTAAATAACTTTGTCAAGATGATGTTTTCAAGTGTATATTTTATGTTTAAATATCTGTTTTATGTGATTGTCAAAGAGTAATTATTTGTGTGACAGATGTGTGATTATTTGCCAGTTGGATTGTCATGTTAAATGAATATGCGCACATGCATAATTAGTTTGAGTGATTGTCATTTTTTTACTAATGAAGAGTCTGTCAGCACCAAATATTTTCTAAAAATGTGTTTGTTTCTCTCATGCTTGTTTGTGGCTAGAGATATCTTGAAAATAAAATTAATGAAATGTTGTGGCTTTTCTATTGTTTGATATTTTTTAGTGAAATGAAGAAATACAGTCTTAGTTGTGTGATGCATGCTGCAAGTGATGGTTAGTAAAATTAGATAAGCAGATGTGAGAAAAAGTTTTATGCAAACAAAGTGAAAAAAATTCTCACAAAAAATCAAAATATTTCAAAATTGAAAAATGCTTTTATGAATTTTCTTTAACACCAATATTATGTTTTCATGAGTTTGCATTGTTTATATCTACAACAATACGCCTGGGCAACAATTAAACTTATGTAGTACTATCAAGATGCTTAACTAGAAATCTGGATAAGCTTGGGGCCTTTTGTGCAAAGTCAGGATCATTAACCATTATATTTATTAGCTGTAGTCAGTTACACATTACTTTTGCTTGAATGATTAATTGACAATTAATACATTAAAAATCTCACTTACAAGGCTTAATACTAATAATGGCAAAATTGTTTTTAGATATCATTAAGGTCTATCTAATTAATTGCTTTTCAATCTCTTTTTTTGAACCAAGCTCCACTTTTTCATCAAACAATTTTAGTCTACTTGAAAACAAAAAAAAATCAACAACTAAAGTATACTTTACACTTTATATGTTAGGCTAAAATGTATATTTTAAAATAAAGTTATATTTCTTAACAATTCAAATTAAAATCTTAGGGTCGTAATTAGGTAGACCCAAACTGTGTGTGCCCTGTTTTAATGGGAATCACTAGTCTATTTGAAACTTATATCTGAGGCAAATTATAATTAACTAAAATACTAACCAGACAGTCTTAGATGGAGATTTAAACTTATCATCTGTAAAGGTATACAGAACATAAACACCCACATATTCAAATTTAGGTTTTGGTACAAAAAATCCAAGAGTAAGATTATTTCCAAGAAATTTAGATGGTTTTAGTTTAACCCAAGCAATTGGTGTTTGACTTTCAAGAGCTGTTACAACTCGAACAAACACATTGATAACTTTTCTAAAATACAAAAACCATTAATCACAAAATAACTTTTGAAATTTGATTAAAAAATTTAATCTAACAAAAAACTGAAATAACAAACCTTTTTTTTGACAGGTCAAAAATATATTAAAGCTGGAATAAAATGCTAAGTAAGTCATAGATTTAGCAACCTGTTTTAGCAGATATAGCACAAACTTTTAAATTACATTTGTAAACTGAAAATATTTTTGCTAACATTTTAAATCATTAACAAACAAGTAGGTCACTAAAATGCCAGTAGTGGGTCACCTGGTAAGTGGTGTAACATCTCTGAACTATACTAAAAAAAATTGTTGTTAATATTACCAAAACAAATTGTTATGTATTTCTCATGAGCCAATAAAACAATAATATAGCTTAATTACATACTTTGGTTGAAAGGAAGTTCTGATTTTTATGATACATGGTATACCATCCTTTTTTCCTCCAAACCACTGTACAGTAGACTCCTAAAAATAGTAAAATTTTAATAATCCTAAAAAAAAATACATAAATTGTGTGTTAATGGGTTTACTGTAGGTCATTGATTTCAATAATATTTTGCAAAAATCTCTTAGCTTGCAGCAAGCAATTTAATTTAGTAACTTGGTGCTGATTACTAGCTTGCCAGAGCTCTTAATAAATGTATGTTTTAATATTTCTATGTATTCTCAAATAGTTTACAAGAACAAACTTTTGTATGTAAGTGCATTTTCTTGGTCAGGCCAAAAGTGATTTTGGTCATATTCATTAAACATTGGCAGAGTTAGCAATGATTTCCTACTCATCTTTCTAGAATAAATTATAAAATCTCTGTTAACTTTTCCACCACAGGAATTTTTGCCGCTAGTGGCACAAAAAAAGTTTTTGCACTCCTAGCGGCAAGAACTTAATGAATTTATTACAATTTAAAGTACAATTTACACATTTATTGCAAAAAAAACTCTTTAATTTTTGTTTTATTAAAATGGTAACCCCGTTGGCAATTACAAAGATATAAATTTTTTTTGAATGGGTTAAAAAAACAAATTTGCAATAAGCAATAAACACACATTACATCAATGGCTTATTATTAACTAAAATTGCTGCTCATGTTTCTAGCTTTGAGATTTGTCATGTGCTAATGAAAAGCATAGAGAAAAGAGTTTTGTATGTTTACTTTGTTTTCTTGTGCGCTTTTGAGATTCATCACGTGCTAATGAAAAGCGTAGAGAAAAAAGTTTTGTATGTTTATTTTGTTTCCTTGTGTTGGTTTAGCAAAACAGATTTTCATTGTTACTTACTAAATGCTGCCTTGAATAATATATCTTGAATTACGTACTTTTGAAAAATAAAATTAATAAAACGTTTAATTTGAAATAGTAGTATATGAGGAGAAATAAATGTTACATGAAATAGTGCATCAAGGGTTTCATGCCACACATGCTACTGTTGAATTTTGAAAAGTGTTTTTCAAAAAGTTGTATATGCTTACAAAGATAAAAACTCTTATAACAAAATTTTGTTGTCAAAACCTTATGAAGGTTTCATTATTTTTTTTATTATGTTCATACAGTCTTCTCTTGGTGAGGCCATGTGAACCCACCCTACACTTTGCCATCATAGCCGTACCTGGCTATTGCCCCACACCCCTGAGTTTCCAAAATTTGGAAAAAATAAAATTTTTCGAGCAGTGACAAAAAATATTTAGGCCAAACCAGAATTTTTCAGGCAGCGATATGAAAAATTTGAAAAAATGTTAGGAATTTTAGGGCAGCGACAATCAATGATCAATCACAAAAATAGTTACTAAATTTTCAATTTTGCCATTTTTGAGGCCTCTTCAGCTTGTAATTGATTTGAATGGAAAGCATATTGAATAAATTGTATTTGTACTGAATTTATATTCATTCTGTAACAATATTTCACCTGTGTTACCCCAATTGTACGTATAATTTCCCAAATACAGTTATTTGAAGTTGTAACGCAAAATGTTGATCACTCTGTAGTAGTGGTTGACTGCTCAATGAAGCGTTACTATGTGATGCTGCTTAAAGAGTTACTACCCACTCATTGAAGCGTTTACTACTTGCCTATTGAAGCATAACTACGCACTACTTTTTAAATGAAGCGTTACTTTGTGATCTATTTTTTGTAAACAACAAGGCACAAATTAAGAGAAACCCGCTTGCTTTTCAGCTCATTTTGTGTGACGTCACACCTACTACAGCGGAGTAGCCCATGGCAGTAGAGTTAAAGAATACAACAGAGAAATCTGGCAAAGAGGATTTTTTTGCATGCTGATGAGATGAACAGGTCTTGTTGTCACAGTTGAAATCAATATTTCATTATTATCTTTTTAACAATAAAAAGATCAGGGGTCTTCAACCTTTTTTATAAAATCGCCCCCTTTCAAAAAATGTGGGTCCGAATCGCCCCTTCCGCCATAAAAAAACAATTATTTTTGTTTGAAAGTTTTTATCGCGAAATATATGCAGAAATTTTTTTTACAAAAATACGGCACACAAAAGGAAAAACAAGTCAATTTATTAAAATACAACTGCATGTTAAAACTAATGTGACCCTTGCGGCTGGTGTTGCTCCACAAGATTAGCAAAAGCTGGGTTCAAGCTAGTCAGCTTAAGTCGAATTGAGTTCCCCCCAGTCATATGTCGAGTCTGTTGCGGTATTTATTTCGCATGTACAGCACTTCACTAAAACCTTTTTCAGCTATATATGTGGTTGGAAAAGCCAATATAAACAACCTTACTTTCTCCCACAGTTCCGGAAATCGATTATTACACTTGATCCAAAAACCTGCCCATCCATGTGCCTAAAAATTGCTTGCGCTTCTTCGTCACTTTGCAGGTCTACCAGCATTTCTTGCAAGGTGGAATCGCATTCATTGATGTTACTTGCGAATGGTTCCATCAGCCATGGAAAAACTTCCAGGTCAAGCAGATCTTTAAAACGAACGTTCATGTCTTCTCTCACAGCTTTCAGGTGTTCCACATAAACAAGCAAATGATTGTCAGTGACATTATGTGACATTTTTGACAGATGGGAGAAGTGATGAAAATCTCTTCTGCTCAAAGTTTGCTGATAGAGCTCCAGTTTGTTGATTAAACCACGTATTACAGTTTTACTTTGAACCAAAGTAATATTTTTACCTTGGAGTTTGTTTGTTGCTATATTAATTTTTAAAAAAAAATCTGCTAGATAACTGGTGTCTTGACTACAGGCAATTATATCTTTGGCAAGATCAGAATCTTCACCAAGAAAGTCCACAACACTGTTTTGAAGTTCGCAATATCTTGCTAGAGATTCGCCTTTTGATAACCAACGAACTTCCGTATGAAGAAGGAGGCGCTCGTACTCTTCATCATTTTCCTTGCACAGCTGTCGAAATAATCGGTCGTTTTTGGCATTGGCTTTTACATAATTAATTGCTTTGACAGCAATACCCAAGGATTCCTTCAAACATGGACTAAGACGCTTAGCTACCAGATGTTGATGGTGAAGCATGCAGAGCACAGTAAATAGATTGGGTTTTTTTCTCTTAGTAGAGAAGAAAACCCATGATACTGCCTACCATGGCCGGAGTGCCGTCAGTAGCACATGCTATTATGTTTGCAAAAGGAATGGATTTGTTTTGCAAGTAGTCAGACAAAGCCTGAAATATTGTTTGACCTTTAGTGTCCATTTCTAAACACTTACAAAATAGAAGCTCTTCCACAATATTTTCATTACTTAAGTAACGGATGTAAGCCATCAATAAAGCATTATTGTCTGATGTGGTGGTTTCATCCAATTGTAAGCTGAAAGAAGTGTTTCGTAGGATTTCACAGAGTTGATCTTCAATGTTAGTACCCATTTCGTCGATTCGTCATTTTACTGTTGTATCACTCAGTGGAACAGTTTGTAGTACAGGTGCGGGGTCTCTTTCCATTACAGTGGAAATAATTTCTTTTAGAGCAGGTACCACCAAACTTTCTCCAACGTTGAACGGTAAACTCCTTTTTGCGACCATGAAAGCTATCTTATACGAGACTATTAATCCTTTGATATTTTGGCAAGTGTTTTTAGCAAAAAGCTTGCTTACAGAACTTTGAGTTTGACGCTCTTTCAAAGCTTGAAAAAACGCAATAGATTTATCTGCTTTATCAGGATGAAGCCTGGTTAAGTGGTCTTTCAACCTTGACGGCTTCATTGCCTCATTTGAAAGAGTTTTGTTGCACAATAGGCACATTGGAAGCTGAATATTGGATGGGCATGGCACAGAGACAAACTTGATATAATCTACAAGATAACCACGGCATTTTCTTTTGGGATTAAAAGCCATTACTTTCGACAAAAAAATTATTATATGAAATTTAGAAAAGAAACTTAAAGTACCTTACAGCACATGTAACAATATATTGACAATCCTAAATTTTAAGAAACTATGATTATTTTCTTGCACTTTTACAGATCTGTTCTTTCCTGTACTACACAAACAATCTGCACTTCACAACAATTTTACAATCAACTACTATTTCACCAGTTATTTAATCAAAATGCTTTTTTAGCTTAACCCTTTACCGCCCACGTGGACGTTTTCGTCCATTAATTAAAAAACTCAATTAAAATGATTTTTCGAAATGTTTTTTTTGTATTGACTCCTTTTTCCTATTGATTTTTTTCTGCTTTTAAGAAAAACCAGTTCTTTGTTTTTTTTCCCACTGTTCTAGGTTTTTATTGCAGATTTAAAGTAGCATTTGCACGTGTGTGTAATCAGTCAAAAATATTCATTTTTCTTGAAGCTATGGAAGACACATCTGGTAAGTTTTGGTTTTAAAAAAAATCAAGTCAGTAAAAAAAGTATATAAGAAGGTGTCAAAACTTTGTAAATTAATTTTATTTGTATATGTGGAAAGTTTTCATAGATTAATATTAATGGACAAATTCGTCCATTCAGGCATGAGAAGCATTATATTATAAGCCCTGAGAAGTTGGTATATTTGAACTAAATTGAAAATAAAGACTTTATTACTAATTATGCTTTACTTGTAGTATGATATAGTATATTTTATTACTTTATCTTAAAAAATTTGTCAAATATTTGTATTATATGGGCTATCAGCTATCTTTATTGCCCTGTTCAAAGTATAATTCATTCTCTAAATAATTATTATGGTCAGATAATTTATATCTTTTTAAGAAAGGAAGGGGTGCTTTTGAAGAGCTCAAGTCTATTGGGTACCCTATTGAAACAACATATGTCAAGTGCTTTGATAACAAAATTGTAAATGTGGTTTCTACGTTTGCCAAGTCAAGGCCTCTCACTTTTGTATCTTGATATGATTATAAGCAAGGCCGAAAAGTTGATGTTCAATGCCCTAACATAATCAAGCTTTACAATTCATCGATGGGTGGTGTTGATTTGGCTGACTGCCTTATAAAACTGTATAGAATAAATATAAGATCCAAAAAATATTATTTTCATTTAATCGTCCACATGATTGACATGGTGATTGTAAACAGTTGGCTTTTATACAAACGTGATATGTTCAACTTAAAAACACCTCAATCAGAAATACTTCGTTTGGCTCCTTTCAAGTTGAGAATAGCTAATTGTTTAATGCAAGAAGGAAAAGTTTGTACAGGAACAAAAAGAGGAAGGCCGTCTCTTCAAAATGCAAGCTGCAATCCAACTCATAAACGAGGGAGGCCATGCTAAATTCTTCCTGACAATGCTGTAAGGTTTGATGATATTGGTCATTGGCCAGAAATCAAAGATAGGAGAAAGATGTGCAAAAATTTTGGTTGTCGTGGAAAAACCAACATTTATTGCTCAAAATGCGATGTTAATTTGTGTTTGAACATATGAACAATACCAACAATTGTTTTAAAAAATTTCAATGTGCATAAAAATTATTTTTGCATTCTTTAAAAAGTTTCTGTACATATTTTTATTTGTGTAAAATTCAGTTATGTTTTTGTAGTGATTTTTTACTTATTGTGGATTTTTTTAAATTCGCATTAAAAATACATTGGCACAAAATACGCAATTTCTTTCCCAGATGGATGAATTCGTCCACTAAAAAAATTTTTTTTATAAAAAAAAAAAATTCAAAAAATTTAAACTAGAAAAGAGTTATTTCAGTTGAAAAAAGCTCTAAAAATGCACAAAAAAATTTTTTTGGTAAAAAATAAAAATTTGGGTGGTAAAGGGTTAAATCTTATTTATTTTGTTCTTATTTGCATTCTTGATTAGGGCATTGGCACTACTGCTTTCTCTTTGCGTCCTGCGATACTGTAGTTTGAACACTTCAATAAAAGTAAACAAACAGCAATGTCCTGTTTTGTTCTAGATATCTCCTTTTATCTAGAGCAGGCTTTTCGCACTTCAATCATTACATGTGTGTGCATGAGCAGGCAAAGAATACCAAAACTGTTTGGTACTTAAAGATCAAAAGAATAGGAATGACAAAGTCAGCGAAAATGTTTTTATTAAGTGCTGCACATATATCACACGCATATACACGTTGATGCCAAGCTGAGCTTTTTATTGTGACGTGGATCTCATTCGCATAACTCGTAATGTTTTCTCTTTCAATGGCTTTTTATTGGAATTTAATTATTATTTTATTTGTGCATTTTTGTTAGTTCAAAATTTATGGAAACAAAACAAAATCACAAACGAAGAAAAATTTGAATTTATATAACTATTTAGAAATCATTTTATGACAACTTATTCGATAATAAAATTGCCTCTTTAGTTGTTTAATCACCCCCCAATTTTAAAAATCATTAAAATTGCCCCTCTTTTGGTTAAAATCGCCCAAAGGGGGCAATATCGCCCCCGTTGAATAACCATGCTTTAACTGATGCAGCAACAATTGCTGAACAACACTGTGAGGAAGAGTAACATTGTCATAAAAAATTATTGCAACTTCTGAGTATATGTTTAAGTAATCTACTTTAAATGGCACTTTGACAAAAGCACTGATATTAGCACACATGCCCACTTATAGTTTTGTAGCATTTGAGCCTATGTCTAAACTTTGGATCACTAGATACAGTAAATTCTATAGATCTGCTACAGCACATTCTGTGCCTGAGAAAAAATATCACAAGTTTTTCTCACTGACTGAAATTCCAGAAGTAAATTATTTTCAAATTTTAAAGCTCAAAAAATTCCAGCTCATGGTATCAAAGATCTCACAATGTTTCAGTAATAAATATATATAACACAACAATTTGATTTAAAATGATTTGTATTGCAAGAGAAACTCAGATTTAGAAATAATATAAAGCAAAACCTGGCAAATCCAATTTTTAAAACATTTGACAGACAGCAGCTGCATAGGATTTTGCTTTAATTACTGATCTGTTGGATGAATCAAAACATTGAGAAGTCAATTTATTTGCTCAGTTAGTAATAAATCCGTTGTAACAGCTCTATTCAAAACTAAGTCTAATGAGTTATCTTTTTTCTGTGTCATCAAGATAGCTATAAAAACTAAAGACACAGCTAAGGTAGCAAAAAAAACTATTTATGAATCTCAAACATCCAGTCAGCAAAATCATAAACTTCATCAATCAACTTTAAAAGAAATTTATATTAGTTTCAAAAATTACTTAAAAGATCTTTTAAGTTTTTATTTATTTTACTAATTTTTTAAAGCTTAAAAAGAATATTAGCTTCAGCTAATGGCTTAAAATAGTGCACAATATAATTGCTTAAAACAAAATTAATGTAAGCTATAGATTTAGTCTCTGCATATTTTGTTTTTCTTTTTAATTTTGCTTATTGAAATAACATTAAAAAGACATCTTTAAATCATTTTGAACTCATAGAATTCAGATGACTATACATAAAAAATAATTACAAAATTTACCTTTAAATGCACAAAATCTCGCAAAATTGTAAATGGTAAAGCCAAAAAGAAAAAAGTTATCATGCCAAACAATGCTTTGTAAAATGATTCTGGAGATGAAAACTGTTAAAATAGCCTGTATCATGAACAATCATTAAAAGTTAGTGTAATAAGTTTTTATTTAACAATATAAAAAAAAGTTTACTTTTAAAAAATGGTTTTAATGTATTAGGCCAGCTAAACACTACTATTAATGTCAATTAAACAAATAAAAATAATTTTAACTGATTGCAACTCAAAATAGCATTAGTTTTGTATTTGCCCCTTATTATTTTTTACTTCTTCAAGCTTTTTTTTTTATAGCAATTTTATAGCAATTTGGGTCAACTTATCAATGTGAAACATTATTTTCAAAAATGAACTACCTGAAAAATAAGCAAAGAAATTCCATCACTGATAAGCATCTGAATGACACTCTGATAGTTGCTAACAACAACAACAATGTCAAAATTGACAAAAGCTGCTAGAGAGCTGCTCACAATTGCATTCGTCACACTAAAATTAAGTACTGTAAGTAGTTATTATGTAATTGCAATTGTTAGTTCACTTGACATCTTCAATAAAAATTCTCTAAAATGATAAAAGTATCAAGTTTTCTTTCCAAATGAAATTTGCTTGGTGAGCCACTCCAGAGGGCTTTGCAGGCCACAGATTGAGCACCACTGATCTACATGATGATCAGCCCAAATGTAGACAATTTTCTAAAATAGGATTTATAACTTAAGAGCACCTAATCTTATTAAAAGATGAAAAAAAATCAAAATCTGAAAAGAAGCATAAGGAAATTTGCTAAAGCAGCTAATATCAGTTATGGCACAATGCAAAATATATTAAAAATTGATTTAAACATATTACCTGTAAAGAAAAGCAAAGCTTAAATGCTGTCACAGGCTGGAAAAACAAAAAGAATGAGTCAAGCAACGCTTTTTTTGGAAAAACTCCATAGATAGCCTCTAGTGCAGTGGACAGACAAAATGTTATTCATGGTTCAGGCAGTGCACAATCATTAAAATGATTGGATTTGGGCAAGAATAAAAAAGATATTCCATTGAATGAATGACTAGTTTATAAGCATTAAAAACCAGTGTCTGTAATGGTTTGGGCTGGTGCAACCTCAATAAGTAAAAAACTTTACTTATTTTTATTAAAAAGGGTGAAAAATTAACCAGCATGTCTACTTGAAAATGTTAAAGGAATAATTAATTCCTTGGATCAATGCAGCATTTAGGAAATTTGGCATTACTCTCTAGCAAGATGGAGCCACATCCAACATTGCTAACTTTTTCCACAAATGATGCAACAAATATATGGCAGGTTTTTGGACTAAGGAGTTTTGGCCTACTTATTCACCAGATTTAAATCCAATAGAATTTTCAATTTGGAGTTACCTTGAGAGCAACACCTGTTTGTCCTATAACCCCAGTTTTACATCATTGAAATAAAAATTAAAGCATTGTTGGAGCCAAATTTCTTAAGAATCCATCCGTGCTTCATGTAATCTGGTTATGGACAGCTTGAGATGTTTAGTGGAAGCCAAACGAGGATATATTAAAAAATAAATTATATTTGATTTCTATATAACTTTAAGCAATTATAGTTGCCAAAATTTCTCATAGACATTCCTTTGTTTGTATTTTTTAAACTAAAAACTTATCTACACTTGGTCTGATCACCCTGTATAAAGGCTAGTCATTCGATTTTTGATAAAGCCAGTTTCTTCTTGTATCAAGGTTTAAAGTAACTGTAATGTCACCAAGATGCAAACTAGCTTTATGCAAGACCTTTAGTTTAACAAGTAAGGCACTCAATGATTACTTGACTTTCATTCTTACTTGTTCTTTTGGCATACTATAAAGTAAGTTTCTTATAAGATAATGACAGTATTCAATTAAAAAATGAGTGATATAAAGTCTTTTAGCCTTAGTCCTGAATTCTTAGTTTCTTCTTTTACATAATAAATTGCCTCTGTATGTTTAGTGGGACTAAATACTTTAAAGTCAAATCAACTAATTGACTAATTTGTAATAATTGGACTAATTCAGCTAATTGAACAAATGTGAGCTGCTGTAAACTAACTTTAAAACAACCATATTCATTAAACAACTTATTTGGATTATTTTGGCTTTATCTTTCAACTTGCATTGCACTGATTTAATATAATTTTCTTAGATTCGAGTTTTAAAACAGATGTCACTGGAACACAACTGTGATGCTAAAAAACTTAATCACCTTCTTTCTCATTCTATCAGCATCGACTAAATCACTTTAAGTGTTCAGAGGACAAAGAGTTCATCATCTTGGTATCAGCCAATGACACTAACTAAATTTTCCAAATTTGTTTGGGCATGTAAAGATGACATAAAAAACTGTTAACTATGCCACTTCAAATCAACATTACAATAAACTTTTCCTGGTAGAAAAAGATGCAATTCTAGTAACTGACTAAAATTAATAAATAAAAAACTAAGTAAATAATAATATTCTGGTCTGTGTCTCTCAGGCAAATCACTATTAACTTTAAAAATTATTTTCCTAAATAATATTTTTTTCTTAACAAAAATCATAAAATTTAAGACTAATTATTGCTGTTATTGACACCAGGTATATTATTAAAATCATTAGATATTGTTTTGGATTACAAATGTACTTTTATTTTTCTTCTAATAATTTTGAATTTAAATTTTTTCTTGTAATAATTAAATTAATTTTAAATAATTGAAATTTGTTCAATGTCATTTTTATTATTGTTTTTATCTTTTAATAAAGATTTAACAACAGTTTTAGATTCTAATTTTACCAAAAGATCATGAACAGATTTCTAAGTAACATATGTGCTGATGATCTAAGCAATAAAACCACCAAAATTTCCATTTTATATACAATCAACGAACAGTTATGAAGAAAATTAAGGACTACAACATAAAAAAATTAAAATAAATCAAGCTTAGAATTTAAAATTTAATTTATGAAAAACCAAGCTTAACATTGGCTAGTGAGTTAAACATGAAAGGTTTAATGCAGCAAGCAAAGAAAAAACTTTCACAATTTTTAACAAATGCAACAAGTTGAATGCTTCAAAAATAATATGCATAAGATGAAAGTACTACAATATGAATGTGGTAATGATATTATCCTGCAAAGACTTTATTATCTTGAACTAGGATCACAGTCTAGTTAATGCCATAAGCACTATGAGCAAAAACAATTAAAATCATGATTGAGTTGACAAAAAGAAAACATCTAATAAACTTACTACATTCCATTCTGCTGGGGCTGCATAGAGATTCACCTCATTAATAACTGGAAAAACTTCAAAAGAAAATCGAACAATCACAGCAGGTGGTTTACCAAAATTAGAAAGCAAAATATATAACCCACTAGATTCTTGGGATACCAAAACATGCATTTGATCACTCACCTAAATATAAATTTAAGAATCAATGTTATTAGTACTAAAGTTTTGTTGAATAAACAATTAAATTATGCAATATAAAAGAGTATCAAAAATATAAATTTAGATGGTTCAGCTATAAAGTCAGAAACACCAGAAAAAAATTTTAACACATATTTATTGGCCAAAAAATATAAAAAGAGGCCTGGAAGACAAGAACTACATAGTTAAAGCACACTAACAAAACTTTGTTTAGTGACATGAAAGAGGTGGTTGGAATATTATTCGGCATTTTGAGATGAAAAACCTATGAATATAACAAGCAAAGCAAATAATGAAATAAACAAGCAAAAATCATCATAATTACAAACTAAAATCAAAAATTTTAGAATGAAAGTTTGTTAACATTATATATTTTAATATGTTTTGTTTAGAAAACAAAGAACAAAAACTTTTATCTAAACAATTATGATAATTTGTTGCAATAGGTTATTTTGCACTCACAAAGGTGTGTTAAAGATATAAAAAATACAAAACATAAAAAAATACTGCAGTTTAATTTAATTCAATAAAAAAATAGCAAGTAAAAAATTGTAAAGCTTAAAAAAACTTAGAAAAGTTGTTTTGTTAAAATTAAACAAAAAAGTAGTGTTTTTGATTGTTTTAAATTTTGAATAACAAGTACAAAATTTTGGATTTAAATAACTTATAAAATTTTACAAAAACATTTTGCTATCTATGAAACCAATTACCATTAATATTAAAAAAAAATTTTGTATGCATTATCTTACAATGTATGTTTTAAAACTGAAAGAGTTAATGGTTCTGTCCATACCATTAGTTATTTTTAAATATTATTTCAAAACAAAAAATAACTATTATAGTGAAACCAACATGGAAGCAATTATTTAATTTTTTGAACTTTTACACCTGTTTAGTCTTTGTTACTAACATTACTAATTTTGCCTGCTTCTAATTACTTAAACTGTTGTTATTATTTTTTCTTTTTACATATCTTTAATTGTCTTTAAATAAACTTTACCTAGAAAAAAATTTGTGAAGCTAATTAACTAGTTCGGTGCCCAAGGTTAAGCAATTGGGCTCTTGTTTACTATGTGCCAAGTTTAGTTAATTTTTTTTTAATTTTAGGGAAATCCCCAAAGCTTGGTGGGTTAGTAACGGTTAACGATAAACGAGACCTTTCTTTGACGTAAATATACGTCTTTTGGCACTGAAAGGGTTAAAAGCACAACACTAATTTTTGTGATACTTCAGGTGTAATTTAATCATTCCGATAAAAATTTTTCTGATGAACATTAAATAAGAATATTGTATAATAATCAATAAAGATATGCATCTAAATATGGGTTAAAAAAAATAAGTTCGTTGCCATTTTGGCAAGAGATTTGCATCAAAAAGGAGTAACCTATATATGATCACATAACCACTAAAAATAAAATTTTTTATTTACAGATAAATTACAAAAAATAGATGTATTGTTTAAATATATTGTTAAACACCTATTTCTACAATTTTCACTGAAGTTTTAATACATTAAATAAAAAATTAATTTTTTTTACAACAATAACAATTAATAAAAAAAGGTTTAAAGTACTTTGTTTTTTTGACCACAAACTATATCATCAAGCAAATATTTTTAATCAAGAAAGAGTTATAACATGTAATCAACCAACAAAATACAAACCTCTGGAACTCTTGAGTTAACAGGTCCCACTTTAGTAAAATAAAATGTCTGGTTATTTGATGAAAAAATCACATTGAAAATTATGTGCTTGGAACAAATTATTAGTACTTTATTAATGACATACAAAATTCCAAGATGCAATTCAAACTAAAAATAGTAAAAAAAAGTTATTTATTAACAACAATTTTTCATTGAAAAATTACATTTTATTGCAAATTGCAAAAATTAATTGAAACTAAAATTTTTTTGAATTACATTTATTTTATTACACATTTATTACAATACAAATTTGACATTAATGAGGCTGAAAAGGCCACTTTAAAATAAGAAAAAAGCAAATTAAAACCCAAAATTTTAATATGTTGTGGAGTAAAGTATAGGCCAAAACTCATTAAAAATAAAATAAGGCATTAAAACGAAGTGACTGTAATAGCAAATAATGAGTTTTGCAACATAGAAATAAAAAAAAATATAGATAAAAATTTTAATTATGGAGTTCACAATCATTAATTTCATGCAGAACCAAAAAATAATAAAAATAGTAATTAGTTTACTATTACTTATGAAGAATTCTTTTTAGATTTTGCTTGTGATTGAACATGCTGAAAATGATAATTTATCAACCACAGCTTATCAACTTAAAAAATTCAAGCTTATTATGAAAAATTCTATTTCTGTGATGAGGTGTTTGACTTGTAAAATCAATTCCTTCAAATACCAAAATATGAAAATAAACAAGTTGTGAACATATACAGCCTTAGATAAAAATGATCGACTTTTAGTGAAAATTTTGCAAATATAAATGCAAATATGATTATATGTAAATGAGAGTTCAGACATAAATATAGATTTATGGATTTAACAAAAAATTAAGCACATATAACAGTTATTCAGTAGCAATTGTAGAAATAATAGAAGTAATCAAGTTTGATTCAGCTTTATTCCTGTCTTATGAGATGGCAAAATCTGTCTCATTTTTTTAGCAATCTTTTGTAGAACATTTTTAACCAAGAACTCTATACCATTTACAAGTCTATTTGGCAAAAATGAAAATCAATTTGGCAGAAATGAAAATCAATTTGGCAGAAATGAAAATCAATTTGGCAGAAATGAAATTCAATTTGGCACAAATGAAAATCAATTTGGCAGAAATGAAATTCAATTTGGCATAAATGAAATTTGATTTGGCACAAATGAAAATCAATGTGGCACAAATGAAATTCAATTTGGCACAAATGAAAATTAATTTGACAAAAATGAAATTCAAATTGACATTAATGAAAATATATCCTGTTTCTTACTTGGTATTTTCATATTTTGGCATAATTTTAAAAAATTTTCTTTTTTAAATTCTTATACTATGCATGTACATATATAGTTTTATTATATATTAGTAACAAATAATACAAATATGTACATATATAGTAACCCCATCAGAGACCCTATATTTATATAGACCCAATATTATGGAGACTTAAAATACGAGGGTCAGTCAATAAGTAATGAGACTTTTTTAATAACTCAAGTTTGCAATGACTGGTAATCAAAAAATGCTTTTTTATTTTTCAACATAGTCTCCCTCCTTTGCAACACACTTGTTCCATCTTGATATTAGATTGTCTATTCCTTTGGCATAGAATTCCGTGGACTGGGTCCTTAGCCAGTTGCTCACAGCAGCCTTCACTTCTTCATCAGTCTGGAAGTGAATTCCCCTCATACTCTCTTTGAGTGGGCCGAAGAGGTGAAAATCAGATGGTGCAAGGTCTGGGCTGTAGGGTGGGTGTGTTAGAAGTTTCCAGCCTAAATCTTCAATTTTGGCTAGGGTTCTTGCTGCTGTGTGGGGCCTTGCATTATCCTGAAGGAGAATCACACCTCTTGATTGAAGTCCTCTCCGTTTGTTCTTAATGTCTTTTTTCACTTGAGTTAGCAGCTCACAGTAGTTCTCTGAGTTCACAGTATTGCCCCTTTCCAAGAAACTGATAGTGATCGGCCCATTTCTGTCCCAGAACACAGTGAGCATGACTTTCCTTAAACTTTTCTGAGATTTGAATTTTTTCTTCACTGGGGAAGAAACATGCTTCCACTCCATTGATCGTCGTTTCGATTCAGGTTCATAATGAAAGACCCAGGTCTCATCAGTTGTCACTATTCTCGATAGAAATACATCTCCCTCCTTTCTGTATCTGCGTAGTGATGCTCTGGAAGCCATCAGGCGCTGCATTTTGTGATCATCCGTTAACATCTTTGGAACCCAGCGACAGCTGACTTTTGAAAAACGCAGCTTCTCACGCACAATTGCGTACACTGTGCCATGGGAGATGTCCAAGTTTGTAGCAATTTCATCTAAAGTGACCCTTCTATCAGATTTGATCAGGTCTTCAACTGCCTGTACTGCTTCTGGGGTAGAGACATCCACAGGTCTTCCACTTCTCAGATCATCAGTAATGCTTTCGCGTCCATCTTTGAATGCTTGCACCCATTTGTAGAAGTTTGCTCTAGACATACAGGAAGGACCATATTGTCTTTGCATTCTAGACAGAATCTCACATGATTTTACACTCTCTGCCAACAGAAATCTGATGACTCCTCTTTGTTCCAAGCATGAGCTGTTTCCTAGCCTAGTAGTCATTTCAATTTATCGTCACACCTACAGTAATCTGAAAATAAACAAGTTTTGTTGTAAATAAAATGACAACTCCATTCATAATCATCACATAAAATTTCAGTTGCATAACTCCAAGAACACCAAAGTAATTGAGAAAGTCTCATTACTTATTGACTGACCCTCGTTATGGAGATCTAATTATGGAGACCTAAAATTATGGAAACTATATACATATATTATACAAACCTAATTATGGAGACTATATGTATATATATATATTATGGAGACCGAATTTGGAGACTTAATATATGTAGAGACCCTATATTATCTATACATGAATATATACATACTGTAATATTGTTATAAATATGACTTTTTTGCATAAAAGCATATAAATACATACAAATCAATAATATTAGGTCTCCAAAATATATATTAAGTCTCCATAATATTGGGTCTAAATATAGGGTCTCCGATGGGGTCACTATATATGTACATATTTATATTATTTGTTACTATATAATAAAACTATATACGTGTATATTATAAGAATTTAAAAAAGAAAATTTTTTAAAATTATGCCAAAATATGAAAATAGCAAGAAACAGGCTATATTTTCATTAATGTCAATTTGAATTTCATTTTTGCCAAATTGATTTTCATTTGTGCCACATTAATTTTCATTTGTGCCAAATTGAATTTCATTTCTGCCAAATTGAATTTCATTTCTGCCAAATTGATTTTCATTTGTGCCAAATTGAATTTCATTTCTGCCAAAATGATTTTCATTTTTGCCAAATAGACTTGTAAATGGTATATTTTATTTTTTAATGTACTCAAAACTTACATTACTTTCACAATGATTTTCTAAGCTATGATTATTAATATGCTTTATTTATTCTATACCATTTTCTTTTTTTTAAAAAAAGTCATCTTTTTTGCCAGAAACTGCTTGTTTTGTTTTGCTAAAAGATACAAAACTATATTTTGAAAATGTACACAACTGAAAAATAAAGCAATTGACTTGATTTTCTACATGTAACTATTATTGTTTTTGATTGTCTAGAATGGTTACCACAAACCACATGCATTAAATTAATCAAAACTAATATTTATATATTCTCAAGGTTAATATCTTTAGTAAATAAAGTTATATTGTTTAGTCATCAACTATTTATTACATACTTGTGATGTTGTTGCTTGTTTGTGTGGTGACCATGCAAAATAAGTATCACCATCAATTAAAGAAGAAGTTTTATGTGAAACAACATTTGTAAAAGTTCCATCACTTTTTACTGACAATCTTGATGTTTCTAAAAATTAGAAAAAATTAATAGGAACATATTCATAAACACATAAAATCATAGAAATATTTCTACTGTAAGAATTCTTATATTAAAAATTATATGTAAGAATTCTATTTAAAAGTAAATTTTTATATAAACTAAAACTAGCTTGGCAAATAGGCTTGAGCATTGCTTTTAGAGTTATTAAATGGTAAATGGTTAATTATAAAGGGTAAATGGTATTATAGTTATTAAATGCTGATGGATTTTGTCCTGTAAATGTTGGTATGTAGGTAATTGTAAACATTGGTACATGGGTTGAACATCCCAACATTTGCAGGACAGAATCTGTCAGCATGTGCCAAAGTCTATGTGGAACAAAATTGGTCAAGATCATAACCAGAACACCAAGGTAAATTAGCTAATTCTAGACCTTTTTGTGACTTGGCAATTGGAAATCATTTGTTACACAACCAAAAATGTGCATCTCACTACAAAGACAACTAATTTATTATTCTTTCTAAAGCAAGATCTGACTTCCATTTAACTGTCTTACAATCAATTTTTATCACTCTTTGTAAACCTAATTTATGTACACAGAAAGAGTTTGTTTACAAACAAATTATTTGTACAAGTGTAAAATTTTTTTTTATAGTTCCAAATTCAACACATAAGTTGCATAATTTTGTTTCTTTTATTGCCAAAATTTTTTTATGTCAACAAAATGTGGTTTTACTTTATTATATATTTTCAATTATTATGATAACTGTTCCTAACTTTAATTTTTAGCCAATCAGAATCATTCCTAAAAATTTTTAAATACTACATTCAGTTCTCCAGTTTATTCTAGCAAAACCTCATAAAGAGAGCTAGAGGAAAACATTCGAGTTTTTTAAAACAGTCGTTTTTAAGGTTACTTATTAAATGAAAGAATTTCAAATGAAACATTTGGTTTGAATAGCTATTTTGAAGTTTTGTACTAAAAAGAACTTTTTAAATGGTATTTGTAACATTTATTTAAATTCATAACATTCCTATATAATTTTTAATTTATCAATAATAATTTGTTACAATATTTTTATTTTTTATAATGAGACAAAAATTGCAGAAATTCTAAAGCAATCTAAAAAAAATTTTTTTTACAATCAGTCAAAAATTGCAGAAATGCTTAAACAATCCAAAAAAAAAATTTTAGAATAAAAAAATTGCACACTACAGTAAAAATTTTTAAGAAGAGTGTTTATTTGAATAACAACAAAAAAGATCTATGGATGGGCATTTTTGTTGAGAGTTTAGTTTGGGACATTATAAATTTATCCTCTAAATGTGCAAGACATCAGCAAAGGTAAATTCTTAGAAAAAATGTCAATTACAAGTAATTATGAATACTTAAAAAATTTTATTTTATTTTTTAGTTGTTAATTGAGTGCTAATTTAGAGCTGCCTGTTAAGACTGCCAAGCAAATGAAAGGGTTGTAAAGTACAAAACAAATTGATGAAGTAAGATTTTAACCAGTCAGCAGGGTGGTTGAGTGGTTAAAGCGCCATGCTTATGATCGACATGGTCTTGTTTCAAAACCCACTCATGCCATTGGGAAAGACACTTTGCAGCACTTTCCCTGCTTGGTGGTCCTGGCAAGCAGTTCTAAATTTAAAGTCATATCTCCATATCACAAGTAAACAGCAATATCTTGGCATCTCTGGAAGCAGGTTGGGGTAATTGCCTACCCTATGTAATAGTGTCTCTGTTGCTTTTCTCTGAGACAGGAGGAAAAATATAGAGATAAAATAAAAAATAATAATAAATCAAGACTATGCAATTGCAGTTGTGTTCAAAACAGTATTCTTATTAAATCAGCCATACTGCTTAGTGAGGAGTATTATTTTGAGGGTTACTTGACTATTTCTCAAAATGTTTAAAAATACCTTAAGATTGGCAGTGTATTCTACAATCTGGTGTGGCAACCATTGATTACTTATTCTAGTCTGTCATCACTGGACACTACATAAAGTGAAGACATCCAATATTGAGTCTAGAATGAGGAGAAAGAAAAGGCTGAACATTTCTGGCTCCAGTGTTCAGAGCTGAAAACTAAAATGAAAGCAATCATGTTGGCAGCATAGCCAAGTAGGAAGAAGTATTATTTTGATGTTAACATAATCTCATTTCAACCCTTACCATTGTGATTCTCTTGTGCCTTTGAGATTTCACAGCACTTTTCTCTGCTTAACAGTGTTAAGTAAGCAGCTCTAAATTTCAGTTAAATTACTGTAAATGAAAAATCATAATACAAACTTTAGCCAGACAAAACAACAATATCTTGTTAGGGAAAGTTTATGGAATTGCTCAATGATTGCTCTGAGCTTAATGCCACTGAAATTACTGTAAGTTGGAAGGACAAAAAAATAATAATAATACGATAAAATGGGAAAATTTTAAATGCTAAAATTTTTTCAATTGATACTGTGTCTCTTTTTATGTGCTTATTTTACTTGTTGCTTTCAATAATAGAATCAATTACAATATAAGATAAAAACTACTCATTCTTTTTTCAAATATAAGACAAATATAAAGATAAGGTAAAATTTTATACATGACTGAATATCATTAAGTACTGTTATAATAACAACTGTAATCACCATGTGATAGTTCAAAACTATCACCATGGCAATATAAGGTGGGTTTTGGTAAAACCTATTGACATTTCATTTGTGTGCTTGACAGTATTAACTAGCAGGTTTATATAACTGTCACATCACTTTATAATTAAAAAAAGATTAAAAGATTATTGTATATTTCCAAAAGCAGGTTTTAAAAATTGTTTAAATCATTGTTAAAATATGCACATTTTTGAGTTCTGTTGATATTTTTAACCAGCTGGACGACAGGTGCTTTCTTGCAGCCTTGTCCAGGAGAAGTCTGTTATTGCTGTTAAACATGATAAACCAAATCTAAACCTGTCAAAACATAAGGGTATCTACATATTGCGATTTTTAACGAGGGTTTATTAATTGGCAATGGTCAAAAAGCTAGTACTTCCACACTTCCAATTACCTGTGCTTTCCTTAAGCAGGAAGCATGGCCTTGCCATGTTTGCCCACAACCAACTAAGGTGTATAATGTTGGACCAATCTCCACTGACATTGGACATTGAGTGGTTGTGTGTAGATGTTGATGATTACAAAACAGTCAACATCTACAAACCTCCACCAACACAACTACAATCCTTAGATCTCCCAGTGTTTCCTCACTTTTGTCTTTATGCAGGTGATTTTAACTGTTGCCACGTTAATTGGCGTTATGATAATAACAGTACAGACAGTGAGTGCTTGACTGGCTGGGAAGATATTAATAGTCTTATCCTCCTATACAATGCCAAGGATGTTGTCAGATTTTACTCTGAGTGCTGAAACATAAGCACCAATCCAGATCTAGCTTGCACTAATGTAGGTCTTTATGGTTGCTTACCAGATAGATCTGTACTTGAAAAGTTCCCCAGATCAGAACATCAACCTTTGCTTATTACACTAACAAGGTTCACTTTCTCAGTATCAAGCATGCTTATTAAACAATAGAACTTAAGCAATGGCAATGAAACACAAGGCCAAATGGTGTCACTACATTGCTTTGACAAACAAATTTGCAAAGACTTTGTTGCCACCTGATTTACTTGATAGGGATGCAGCTTACAAGGGCTTCTGTAACATCATCAAAAAGCAGGCAAAAATACTATACCACATGGTATTGAAACAACTATATTCTGTGTAAATCCCTCTGTAGAACTTTCCTGCAATCTCCTCAGGGAGACAACTTGAGTTTGGCTGCTACAGCTTTACTTGCCAAACTTGACAGGAAGCAGAAGAAATTGATGGTCTAAAGCAGTGTGGAGCATCAATTTTTTCATACTCTAGTTGAAAAGCATAAAGCATTTTGAACAACCTTACTGGTAGGTCACAACACTAACCTCGTCACTGTTCCAATTTAGCTAATGCTATTGCATCTCAGCCAGTCAGAAATGGGAGGTATGAGGCTGATGATTGTACATCATTTTGACTTGTTTCTCAAGAAGTGTCTGACCTTTGGGGCACACAACACCAGACACAATGAATATCTATGAAAATTTCTCACAGAGAAAATTCAATGCTGCCCTCCAACACTTAAAACCAGGTAAAGCTTGGGGCCCTGATTCCATCTGCCTAGAGCTTATAATCCATGTTGGAGCTGCTTTACGTCCTGGTTACAGGACTTCTTTTCCTGCTTGCACCAACTCAAAATTCCCAAAATCTGGAGAAGAGTGCTTGTAGTTGCAATCTTAAAGCCAATAAAGCCATGGCAAACCCAAAAATTATCAACCGATATCTTTGCTCTGTATCACCTACAAGATCCTCTATAGGCTTATCTATGCTTGCATCAAGCCAATTATTGATCCACTGCTCCCTAGAGTAGAGTGGGTTTGATGCAAGAAGTCAATATGGATCAAATCATTCTGCTGACCCAAAACATTGAGAATTTTTTCAAGGCTAAGAAAAAGGTTGGTGTCATATTTGTCTATCTGACAGTGGTGTATGACACTGTCTGGCACTGTGGCCATACCTGAAAGCTGCTGAGGCTTCTGCTAGGTAAATACATGGTCAGACTGATCATGGAGCTTGTATGAAACCGAAGTTTCACCCTTACTATCAGTGACAGCAAGCAAAGCAGGCTATGCTTCCAGAAAAACAGTGTTCCTCAGGGATTGATCTTGGCTCCCCTTCTTTTCAACATCTATATGTATAATTTGCCTTCCACAATTTCCAGAAAGTTTGCTTATACTGACAACTTAGCATTATTACACTTTTCTGGAAACTGGAAGGACTTGGTGGGAACTTTTAGCCAAGACATGACTACACTTTCAGTATATCTCCAGACTTGGAGGCTAAAGCACTACATTGGTGATGGCTACCTTTCATTTAAATAATAAAGAGGCAAAATATGAGCTAAAAGTCTACAACAACAATAGACTTTTACCATTTGTATAGCTCCTACTAATCTTGGAGTAAAATTGGACAGATTGCTCATGCTTTGTCACCATCTAGAGGCATTGCGTAAAAAACTATCTATGTGCATTACACTGCTGAGGCATCTTGCTGGCTCAGGTCGGGGTGCTAATGCCAAAACACTGCACACAGCTGTCCTAGCTTTGGTCTACTCAACAGCTGAGTACTGCATGCCTGTCTGGTTGTGCAAAAAAATTCTCACACTTGCTCATAGACAGTGTCTTGAATGATGCCTGCACATAGTGATTGGATGCCTGTGTTTCACTCTAATAGATTACTTACCTATATTTTCAGGCATACAGCCAGCTGAGCTTTACCAACTAGGAGAAACACTCTTTTTGACTTACTCTGGATTTCTGGACCTTGATCGCATTCTGTATGGTCTTTTAAGTGGGTCCTTGGATGCTCACCAAGAGAGAATAAGATCTAGATGCCCGTTTGTGCCAGCTGCATGGAATCTTTTAAACAACCTTGCTGGACTTGGCATCTGCACTTCTGAGTGAACAAATTATAGGTAGAATGTGAAGTGCTATGTGAGTAGATCTAGGCTCCACATTTTTATACCTAGTACCAGTTCCAAGCCCATTGGAATGAGCTAGTTCTGAACAGCTTGGGTTAAGCTCAATCACATGTAGACTGGTGTTGGGGGTTTCATTTGTCCATGTACAAATGGGGCCTTGCTCCTTCATCAAATTGCAAGTGCGACACCTTTGGACAAACCTCAGACCATGTTCTATTAGCATCAAGTACCACAAAGAGCATGAGGTCTTATGGTTTTGGAAGACAAAACTTGATGCTGCCTTAACAACATCACTGCCAGCATCTGATCTGGGCAGTACAACAACCTGAAAAGGATAAACCCTCGGCCCCAGTCCTGTTTGTGTCTGGCCTGAAATGGGTGCCTTTTTAAACAACAACAAACTGGCTGGAAATTTTTCACAGCAAAAAGGGTGAAAAACATTTCCTATTCAGATGACGGCAAAAAGTTAATTGTGTTAATAGATAAATAGCATCAGGTAAAAGATGCTAATAATGCATTGCCTAAATTCTTTGATTCTAAAATTTTAAAAATTATTACCACTTATCTAATTCTCAGTGCTTGAATTATTTGCATTTTTTCTTAAATTCAAGTTTTTTTTATGTCTTCTTATTAAATAGCTGAAATGGTTCCCAGTGCTTGAATTCTTTTCATTTTTAAAAATTTTTTATTGTTATGCTTTAAATTTTTTATTAAATAGCTGAAATGGTTTTTTATTTAAATTTTGAATAAAGTTGTCTTTTTGCATGTTTTTGATTTGTATAGCTTTTTAGTCAATAGTAACACAACTTACAAATTAAAAATTGTCTACATAAATTATGGTTGCTTGATCTGCAGACCTTATGGTCCTTTGGAAATCACTTAGTCACAATTATTTATTTAGTTATTAAGATATATATCATGTTGCTTTCTACTATATTTTTGATAAAATTATGAATAAAAACTAAATTTACTTAAATAAAAGATCTTTTTCTAGTTATCTAATTAGGTAGAACGTTTAGGAAAATATTGTCAAACAAAAACAAGGTGCACAATTTTACAAAACAGAATCTTATACAATTTTTATTGTTAATTTTAAATCTAGAAGCCTGTCTATACCTTATTATAAATTAGACATTGCTTCAATTATATTATGCTTTTAATGCAATCAATTTAAAAGTGATGATTTTAACCGTCCACATGAAAATAAACAGATATAAACTTACTGAAATTTTCTTAAAATATAAACTTTGTCCAACTACTAAATATAAACTTTAGTTGTATAAAGCAAAGTCATATTTTTACAAAAGTACAATTATTTAACTAAATCAACAAATGTATTTCCTCTAGAATAATTTACTGTAATTGAGCTTGCTTAAAATCAAAAACTTACTGTTGTATCTTTTGTTTAAAGCTGTATTTACTAATTTCAAAAGTTTTTCATCATTGAAAGTGGCTAAAATTCTGGCACCATGCAATAGTCTTGGCAATGAAGACTTGTCAGAGCAAATCATATAGCTGTTATTAGATGCTTGTATAAATGCAGTATTATTCACAGAGCTGTTGACACAACTATTAACTTTAAACTTTAATGTCATTAACATATCAGTCAAAATAGTGCGAAATTGTTGCTCCTCCAAAGCAATTTCAATTTCACTTTTTTCAAATTGAAATCTTTGCTTTTGCGGATTGCGTAGACTTCCTATCATAGCAACTATTTCTGATCCATTACCAGGACCAGTAATTCCAGCAATCAAACTTCTTTGTAGCCACCTAAATGGCCCAGTAGATTCAAGAACTATGGTCTAAAATTAGTGATAACTGTTTTAATTATGAAAAAAACATTAAAAAAAAAATTAGAGAATAATAATTTTACATATAATAGATGTAAATTAAAGAGTAATTTATCAAAATTCTGATTAACAAGATTTTCTTATACTTTTTTTATATGTTATTTTTTCTATAATAATCTAATATTGAAATTAAACTTTATGCACTATAATAAAAAATATAATATTTAAAATGTTCTTTCTGGATAAAAATTATAATTTGTAAATTTTAAAGCAAATGTAAAAAGATACAAAATTTGATACAAAAAATTACTTCTCGATTAAGAGCAATTTCTTGAATGTCATTGTAGACCATAAAAAGATTAGCTTCTCTAGTACTTAAACACTTGATAGAATCTGGATCTGTAGTCCAAAAACCATTGTCTTGGCACAATATAGTTATACTTTTTTTTGGATAAAGAACCCATTGGGAAAATACTTGATTGCTAAGATATTTGTTCAATTTCACAGCCAACCAAAACAGGGAATGACAAGTGTATCTTATTCTAATAAAAATTATGAATTTTACAATAAAATTTAATTAACTTTAAATAAAACATATTATATTGTTATATTAATATAGACAATGTTGATTGTTAAGCTTTTGTAACATCTCATTGTAGATATAAGTAGTAAAGATCAACAACATAGCATTTAATATTCTAAAGATTGAAGGAATAAAAATTAGAAAAGTAGTGTCAGTAATTGAAATCAATCAGAAAAAAACAAAAATGTGCACTAAGGTTGACTGAGTTATTTAATACTATTAAATACACAAGCTTTTGTAAACTACTGCTTACTTTGCAAGGAACAACATTTAGATGCACTTCATCAGGTTGCACTTGATGAATTGGGCAATAGTTTACAAAAGCTTGTGTGTTTAATAATAATAATAAACCCAATCAACTTTAGTGCACATTTTTTGTGCTTTTCTAATTAATAGCTTTAGTGACAGACTTTTTCCTTCTTGTCAGGGCTTATTATAACATCATAGCATGATGTTAAATAAAAAGAAATCAGCTGAAATTTAAACAGATTAGAAACTTCAGTATTTTCAACAAGTGGTAATAAAAGTCACAAAAAGTCAATTTTGCATCCTAAAAAAAACATATACAATAGTTCCACCACCATAATTGCAAAAGCTGCTATGGCAAGAATTTGAAATAATTGTAGCTGTTCTTTTCGCAAGCTATACAGCTGTTTAAGTTTTTTAATTGTTTGGCTTTGAGTTAAACATCTATAACATGTTGATAAGTTTTAATTAAACCTGCTTGTTGTATGCTATGCTGCTTCATCTGGACAATTTATATATAAATATACATATATGTAAATATAGATAATTAACTTACAGACCACAAAATTTTTTAATTTAACATTAATTTTATTTGCCCCAACAGACTGTTTCGCCTGCCTGGGCTCGTCAGGGGGCAGTTAAAAATCTTATTCAAATAGAAACTATTTGAAATGTCAAATATTGATTCTATTTGAATAAGATTTTTAACTGCCCCCTGACAAGCCCAGGCAGGTGAAACAGTCTGTTGGGACAAATAAAATTAATGTTAAATTAAAAAATTTTGTGGTCTATAAGTTAATTATCTAACTGCTCTGACTCAATGTCATTGAGCACTTTCCTGATGAGCACCGACAAAAAATTTTGAAAAATTTTTATATGTAAATATATATATCTGTTTGCTTTACTTTGCCGGTACAGAGCTCAATAACCAAATAGTTAGAGCAGTATTTATTAATACAAGCACTAAGATAGATTAAAAATTAACAATTTAAAATCCATGACAGCCTGTTTCATCCTAAGAATCGTCAGGTGGAAACTTATTCAAATAGAAATATTCTATTTAGCGGTATGTAGGACGAACATCACAGTGACTACAAGATAGAATCAAGCAGCATGTTCCTAAATGGCTACAACAGCAAGTGAAGCGTCCTACACGATCTCAACCTGGCAGATCCTGTAAGCTAAAACGTAACAATCCAGATTGTGACTCTGCCATAGGACAACACTTGCTTGACAACGAGCAATGTGCTGCAAACTATAACGACAAACGTTTTAAAATTCTTGCTGTGGCATGTAACTCGTTCCATCTGTGTCTACTCGAGGCAACTTTTATCAAAACCAAACATCCGGTTTTATGTAAACAAAAGGAATTTGTTTACACATTAAAACTTTTCAAATAACCTAAGTTGTGCGTAACAGTGTTTCTCCTGGGTAATTGCACATAGTGCGTTTCTCCTTCCCGAGATTACACTGTATTGCATCACACTGTGCAATTGTGCCTTTCTCCTTTCCTAGACTGCAGCACCTTTCTCCCAACTGTTGAGACTATAAATACCTCGATTTTCTCTGGTTCGTCCCATTTTGACGCGATTGCCACTGATGAGAGCATCACGAAAAGCTTATAGCTCCGATAAAATCGACTTTGTTTAAAGCGATATTAAAATTCTGTACCACAAAGAAGCTTTTTATTTTTAGTGTATTTACATTAAAATTTAAAAAGATCTCTTAAAATGTCAATATAAATACATTTTCTTGCATTTTGTAATCGCTAACAATTTTTTCTGACAAGAGTTGGCTAAAAGAATTTTAAGAAAACAGTCTTTTTAAAGGCTACTAAAATTGAAAAAGTTAATGGTTTTGTCAATACCATTGGTGATTTTAACAGAATTGTAAATCAATTTTTTTATACATTTGGTTATTTTAAGACTGGAATTTGGCTGTAATTAAATTATTAAATCAAATTTGTTATTAGTTATATTTTTCAAAACATTGTTCATTTGAACCAAATAGTAAGACTTGTATTTACTACAATCTTTACTTGCAAGTCCTACTCGATAATTTTATAGATCTTTTTAAAATGTATAATTTTAATATTGCTTTCAAATATTTCTTAAATATTCAATGGTGTTTTTTAGCTTGTTTCCAACATATTTTTATGCTGTATAACATTTGTTAACAAAAAAAATTTGTTAACAAATAACAAAAAAATATTATATTAAAAGATGATTTGTAAATTGTGTAAAGTCAAAAATGTATTGACAAATAAAAATATTTTTAATAATATAATTAAAATAGCCTAGGGAATGGACACACCTATTAACTCTTTCAATTTTCAATACTTACATCCATTCCATTGATTATTCTAAAATTCTGTATAACCAAGAATTTATTTATATATAGTCAAAGTGGCCAATGCACAGCAAACACGCAAATAAAATGAACTTTTGATTAAATAGCTTGCTTTTTGAATGCAATGATGCAATGAATTTAGCCTATTTTATTTAACAAATTATTGACAGATTTAAAAAAAATGTTTTTTTTAAATTTAAGTTCTGTTTCTGAAGCCAGCATGGCTTTTTATGAGATCTAGGTAATGCGCAAGGGATTGTGGTTATTGCACATTTTTTGTACTTTGATAGTTAAACAACCATAACTTAGGTGGAATGATTTGAAAAATTTTAAATATGCAAAGGGCTACCTGAGGGGGGTTAAGGGCCCAAAGTCTACTAGTTAAATATAATAGCAAAATAAAAATAGCTTTAAAATTTTTTTGTGATTCAAAAATTTGTCTCAATTTTTTGTGCTGATTTCTCTTTTTATATGTTGTTTCTGTTTCATCAATGAACTATGTAAAACTGAAAGGGAATAATTAAGTGCACTGATCATGGGACAGAACTCTCTGTTTCTGATAATGAAAATACATATCTAAACAATTATTGCATTTAATTCATATTTTCAAATCTATTTGATTATTTATATCAGCAAAGAGCATAATGTGCTTTTTCCTGGAATTATCAGGTTCAGAGATGGTTAAGGCAGGCATGGAAATAATTAGGCTAGCATGGAACCATGTAATGAATAAAAATTTTTTTGTGATCATAAAAAAAAGTAGTTGGAATTATAATAAGATTTTGTTGTTTTAGAGTGGTGTTCAATCAGAGTAGAATAATGCTACATTAGTTTTGAAGAACAAATTTAAATTCACAATAAAGATTAGAGCATACTTAAGAGTATTATAAATTATGATGATTCAGCTTCTTGTTATTAGTAGAAGTCTGCTTTAACAGATATTGATTTATTTTAGCATTTATTCTGTTTTATGTTGTCCTGTGGTGCATGATCAAGTAAACAGTAGTTCACAAAAACTAGTGCAATTAAATAAATTTTGATCAACTTCAGTGCATTATTTTTTTTGGTTCATTTCTGAAGAATTTTCTTGACAGTTTTGTATAGGCCTATTGTTAAAAAAAATTTTCTTGTCCACTGTTGATTTTCCCAATATGCTTCTGGTGATGAAAAGATATTGATTTTCAGTTGAAATTTCTTATTTAGATTTTTATTTATTTATTCATTTAGATATAAATAATATGTAAATATGCTAGCTAAAACTTCCAAGCATAGAAAAGTGTCATAAAATTTTTTTCAAGGACACAACAATTTGACTCAAGTAACTTTTAATTTGCAACCATGTTAATGCAAGCACCATCAAAATGGTACTCTTGACCACTCAACCAGGCTATATAAATTTTTAATTCTTAAAAATAATTGTCATATGCAAGGATAGGCTACTTAACCTTTTTGTACAGACAAAGGTTCTTTTTTAAAATGGCTTGGACCTTTTTCTCGATCTTTTTGTTAGTAATTAGACAACCAAAACATCTCATAGAAATTTTGTTTTCATATCTAAAAACATCTAATGCTCCAAATAGAAATATTAAATTAACAAAAACAAGGTCTTGCTTTTTCTAAAAGTTTTATTTAATCTTTTTATTTTTTTCAAGATTAATACCTTCTATGGACAAAGCTTTTTTTGAAAACATTTTTAAAAATTGTTTACAACAGTGACTGCTTAAAGATCAAAGTAGTTAAAGGTTGCTATTAAAAAAACTTTATTTGTCACAGAAGTGCAAATAATTGTTAAGTTTTAAACTGTTTTTCAAACATTGCAAATTTGTAACATTTGTCCATAGAGGGCTAAGAATTTTTGTTTATTTATTTTCAGATCATCAAATTGGAATGTTAAGTTGAAAAAATGTGCATTTTCAACATCTTTTTTTTTTTGCTTTTTGGTTAAGATATGTTCTTGACCTTTAGTAGACTGGCTAAAAAACTACAGATCACATTAAGCATTTAGAATATTTCATGATGTAAGTAAAGTTATCAGGTTGAAGGGTAAAGTTAAAAGTTAAAAAAAATGAAGTGGTTTGAAGAATGTGTAGTTTAATTTTAAAAAACACTTGAATTTGCTTCACTTTGATACTGACACTTTTAAAAGTAATAAGGTAAATCTTTGAGTAATTTTTTTTGTTTGTTTGTTTATTAAAAAGCTTCTGCATATTAGGTGGCAAAAAATGGGTTGCTGTGTATTGCCAGTTTGACTATATGATTAAAATAGAACCAATGAGTTTTAACATTTTGCTTGTGTGTGTAAAAAGTAGAAGTACAAAAAATATGTTTTTCAGAATATTTTTTAATTGAATTTATTTTTAATAATACAAATTATTAAAACTACTAGAGTAAAAAAATGATATTGATTGTTAAAGTAGAATAAGTATATTATTTTTTTATTTCCTGCAAAAATCTGTATCTAAAACTTATAAAACCACAATTGTTCGTGAAATGTGCTTTTAAAAATGAATTAAACATTTATTTGTAAACTAATCTATGCCATAACGTTATGGTGATGACATTGCTTAGACTTTGCCATGGCCATAAAGTTATTGTGCTTAACTTAACTTTGCATGCAAAATTTGTAATGTTAATGATTTTGCTCATAACTTTACTCTTCTCAAGCAACAAAAATACTGTAAACATGCCTCAATCCTATACGGCATGAATTATTGTCATCTCCAGAAGCAGGTTGGGGTAATTGCTTAGCCTATGTATAAGCACCTCTGTTGCTTTTCTGTGTATCAGAAGGATAAATATAGAGATAAAAAAAAATAAAAAGAATATCAGGGCTTATCAAGCTTTTTTGTTCTATGACCCAATTTAAAAAAATAAATTTTTGTGTGACCCCAATATGTGTAGGCTAATTTTACATTAATTTTTTCCTATGAAAAGCCACACATATACATATAATAACAGTGAGAAATAGAAACAGGAACCTAAAGTGAATTAACAAAATTAGAAAAACAGACTTTATTTAATAAACATTATCAAGCAGATTTAATAAGATGAAAAAATTACTCTATATTCTTTTACAGCTACTTTATCAAGACAACTAAATAATAAAATTTTCTCACATTTATATATAAAATCAATTGTGGCTTTAGACTCATAAGTAATTATTTGTTTTTGTTTCTTGTTGTTCTCTTGATTACACCACACGACTCACCTTTTGATTATGCCACCTTACCACTTTATGATGCAGCCATCGTGTAATGCAACTTTAACTTTTCTAGTTTTTGATTGTCAATAAATATTATTGTAAAAAAAAATTTCAAAAGCACAAAAAACCAATTTGTTTTGCAATCCCGAATTTTTTTAATCAACCCCATTTGGGGTTGCAACCCACAGCTTGAGAAGCCTAATCTATATCACTCCTCAGTGGAAAATAACAGAATACAAAATATTTTACTTAAAGTGCTAAACACACCATAGGCCACAAAATGGCACTATACAAAAAATATCAGTTTGTTGTTGTCATTTGGAAAGGCATCCACTCCAGGTCAGACATAAACAGGACTGGAGCCAAGGGTTTATCCTTTTGCTACCACAGGCTGCTGTACTGCCTGGATCATTATGGTCTTGTGATGTGTTAAAGTGATATTGTTAAGCTTGCAGTGATGTTGTTAAGTCAGCATCAAGTTTCATCATCCAAAACTGTCAGACCTCATGATCTGTGTGCTGGCTAATCTATGGGGCATGCTATTAGAAAGATGGCTATAAAATATCAGTTAACATCAGCTTTCATTTCATTATCATGATGAAACAATGACTGAATAAATGAGCAACATTTTATATTCAAATGAATTAATTAGTTCAGTATATATTTTGACATATAAAATAAAAATAAACATTACAATAGCAGCTGTAATTGTCACACATCAAGTTAAATATATATACAGCACAACTCTTACAGAAGAATTTGCAAAGCATGACTTAGAACTGGTCTTTAGAAACAAATTGATACATCATAACCAGATACACAATTAGAATTTTTGGATGGTTTGCATGTGGCAGACCAAACTGCTAAATGAGGATTTATTACAAAAATTTTTATGAAGAAAACAGCCCAGAATCGGTGTTTTTATATGATTATTCACACCACCCCTTAAGTGTTTACAAATCAATTGTATTTAGAGAGGCAGTTCAATTGAGGAGTGGAATGAAAAACAAGAACATTATTTGGAAGTTTGGAATGCCTAAAGGAAAAATGCTACTGGTCTCATTTTCATAAAAAATTAACCAACAAGATAATTAAATTAGCTTGAGGATGGACTGATCAGTTCCACCCTAAAGTTATTAAGAATAAGAAAGCTAGTAGTAGAACAGTGTGGACCACACCTTTTCCTAAACTATTAAAACTCACAAGCAAAGAAAAATCACTGAAACCTGAAGCTACAGTAACTTATAGAAATCTGCCAACTCTTGCCTATAACCTACTAAATTATAAACAACTAGCCTTTCGGACAAATTACAATAGACCGAGTTATTTTCCTTGTGGAAACTGTGCACTCTGTGGTAACTATGGGCAACATATTAGCATGGTACAACACACCAAAGTTATTAGATGTAATACTAAATATCTAAATTTGAAACAAAAATTATGGAATTTATGTGGCAGAATGCAAAAACTGCAATATGCAGTATGTCGGACAAACTAAAAATAAATTTTCTGTATCTTGGACTGCACACAGATTGAATTGGAACAAATTTAAATTTGACAAAAATAAGGACAAAGCTGCCCTACTAAACCATTATGGTAATCATCACAAAAAAATTTTAGTTGGTAAACCATGCATTTCTGATTGTTTTAGGGTTATTTTTGTTGAACAACCAAAGAAAAGAAATTTGGAGTGGTGTGAAAATCATTAGTTTTCAAAATTAGATGCCAAAATTAATATAAACAAAGTAATTTTACCTAAAATTAAATAATTCAATTTTCTACCATTTGTGATGTTTGTTTGAACTCATACAATTAATATATCTTTCTCAATTTACAATAGTAGTGACCAACAGTTACTGATGTCATGCAGTAATGCATTGAAAAGATAGTTAATGTCACTTTGGTTTCGGCTTGTATCACACTGTGATGCCAGTTACACATTTCTTGTTTTAGTTAATAGTGTTTTGGTTTAAATTTGTAAAGTTTTCAAAATACTTGTTTTCACTACCGTGTAATTATTAGGTTCAATTTTATCCAAATTTGTTGTTTTTATATTTTTATTTTCCACAAAATTGATAGAACTGTTAACTGATGATGATCTTGTGATCAAAATCGATTTTAACTTTTTAATATAGTTATTGTGCAGTGATAGATTTCTAAGTTTCAAGCTTGTCTTGATTTTGTGCAGGTATATACAACATATGTATATTTTTTATATTGCAATATCTTACCTGTGTTTTGACCCATAATGATGATAATGCAACACTTTTAGAGAGAGTACAGCTGTCAACCTCATGTAACAAAAATTATTGTCTAAGTGGCATGGAATGTAATAATTAGTTAGCTGAAGACATTTCGCATCAACATGGAAGCTGTATGGATACATTTGTTTGAAGTTAAAACTTGTACTTTGTCCTATTTTTATTGCAATACACATTTATTTTCACTGAACTAATTAGTTCAACTATGCTGTATAGGGTTAAGCTGTATTGTTCACAAAAAGACCAAGTGCAAATATGCCACCTAGTTGGTAAGCCACATTAAGAATTATATCTTTTAATATTACATTTATAAATACATTTTTAAATAATGTACCTGCTACCAATATAATAATTTCTTCCATATTTCCAGCTATTGCGCTTTTCATTTGTTTCAGTACATTCAATAGAAGAGCATTTAATATTGTCTATAGGTGGCTCAAACAAACCTGTTCCACCACATTTTACTGTTATTTTTAACACCCTTTGCTCCAGCCAATAACCCTAATAAAATAATCATGATAAAAAATAAAAATAAAAATAAATCATCACAAATATTTACCTTAGCACAAGTTATTGTTACCACATTGCCCAAATTATATTCCAAAGTAGGTGTCAATGGAGTAAAAATAGCAAATAAAGGAATGTTATTAAAAGAACACTGTGCAGGTTGACACTAAAAAAAAATAGAAAACTTGAGATAGATACATTAATATCTTGTAATAAAAAATACACAAAGCATAGTGATTTAAAAAACTTTAAAAAAAAGTGTTAGATTGAGATTGAGATATATTTACCATGCAATATTTTGACACACAAGGTAAAGTTTGCAAAAAAGAAAGTTTGTTATTTAAATTCTAATATACTTTAAGGTATGCAATTTTGTAGGAAAATTTTTAAAATATATTATAAAATAAATAAAAATTCAAAATCTAAGAAATTTAGTTGTTTTAACTTGGATTTAACTAACTGAGCTACTACAAGAGCACAACTAGGTTCTTTATGGTGCAGACCCAAGCCTTGATTAATTTCCTGGACACAACATGTCTGATTGGTATTAAGATCAATGCAGCAGTCATCCAGAAAACTGTTCCACTTTAATATTGCTTTAATTATACCAAAGCAAACTGGCAAACTTTCTCTAAAGAAATTGAAAATTATGCTGGAAACTTGCAACCTAAACCCACAAAATATGATAGGTTTATTGAATTGGTGCATAAAGCTGCTAGAAACAACATTTCCTGAGGTTGCATAACACCTTGCATCCCAAACTTGACTAATGAGAATGCTAAACAATAAAGGATTTCTTTGTTGATCACACCATCAAAACTGGCAAATCTTTGCTATTTTCATCCAAAAGCAGCAAACCTGGCAAAACCTTGTTGAATCAATGAATGAGAAAAAGCAGTCAGAAAGCTTGGAACTTAATCTGCAAACTTGGGAATGAATGAACAGCAAACAAACAGCATTCAAATGTCACTTCTAACCAGGTTGCACATCAACTTGTATTAAATGGAAAGACAACTGATTCCTATTAAAGTGAAATCTAAAATCAATTGGTTTATGCCTTTCAGGAAACCAAAATCAGACCATTTGCAGAAGAAAAGCTAAACACAAGAATTGAGAGCTTGAGGAAAGGCAAGGCAAAAGGTCTTGATAACATTTCAGTGGAAGAAATCAAGCATTTTAGGCCCAAGACAAAAAACTGGCTGTTACAGTTTTTCAACAACTGCCTATTCCAATAAAAGATTTCCAGAATATGGAGAAAAACCAAGGTAGTTGCCCTGCTGAAACAAGAAAAACAAGGAAAAGGAAATTGTTTGAAATCAAACAGTTATAGGCCAATATCACTGCCCAGCCACCTATACAAACTCTTAGAGTGACTTCTTCTCAACCAACTTGCTCCTATCATAGATGACCTTTCAGGCTTCAATGTCATTGCTGAAAAAAATGTAAAGTTTATCTCTAAAAACAAAAAGTAGTTCTATATCTTGAGCCATTGCTGCATGATTGTATCTGGTTCTCTATCTGGTTTTACTAATGTATTATTGTGTATGTAACTTACCTTTTTGCCTCCCATGTATGTAAATACTGCACTTGTACTTTATTGTCATGTCAGTTACCTGATGAGCTCCATAAGAGCAAAACAGGGTCTTGTCATGACTTAAACGCTTTATATATCGTACTTGATTTACAATAGACATGGCTTTCACATCTTGTTTTTTCTGACAGCTATGGCGGTAACCTGGCTTTGTCCAATCACTTTTGCTAATATATATAAATATATATATATATACAGTAATAATAATAAAAGTGGCAAGACTGTCAATAAAGAGCTCAATGAAAACTCAGAGCATTAAATTAAATTACAAAAGCCACAAAAGAGATTTTATTAAAACCTCAACAGTCTGTTTTGCCTTTACGGCTCATCAGGAGGTGATTCTTATTCAAATAGAATAAGATTTTTTTGATTCAATTCTATTTGAATAAGAATCACCTCCTGATGAGCCGTAAAGGCGAAACAGACTGTTGAGGTTTTAATAAAATCTCTTTTGTGGCTTTTGTAATTTAATATATATACAGTATATGGTCAAGATGGAAAAAGAAATGGAGTAGACAGTATTGTAAAAGAATAGAAAACATATGTGTTGGAGATGATTCAAGCTCAGAAAGAATTATGAGAATAAAGCTTTTTATTCTTTTTATTTTTATTTTATCTTTATATTTATCCTCCTGACTCATAGGAAAGCAATGGAGGCACTAATAAATAAGGTAAGCAATTATCCCTACCTGTTTCCGGAGATGCCAAGATATTGTTGTTCACTTGTAATTTGATAGAGATATGACTTTAATTTAGAACTGCTTGCCAAGATCACCAAGCAGGGGAAAGTGCCATTAAGTGTCTTTCCCAAGGACACAACAGAATGGTGCAAGTAGGTTTTGAACTGGGACCATGTTGATCACAATCCCTGTGCTCTAACCACTTGATTACGCTATCAACTTCATGTAAAGGGTGTAATCATAAATGTTTAAATGTTATATCTGCATATGCAGTCCAAGTGAGATGCAAGGAAGAAAAATAAGCTTAGGAAATGAGTTGGACAACGAAACTTTGCCTAGATCTGCACAGAGCAGAATTATGATTAAAGCAGATCTAAATGGACAAGTTGGCCAGAGCAACAAAGAAGATGAAGAAGTGTTAAAGAGAGAAACCCAAAAGAACTACAATGGTAAACTTTGAAAAAAAATGAATTAAAAAAAAGAAAGAAAAGAATCAAATCACTTACAAAAGTGGTGGAAGGACAACTCAGGTAGATTACATTATTGTAAAAAATAGCAATCTGAAAAAAATCAAGATAGTAAGATAATTTTTGCAGTCAGTGTACCAAGACAGCAAAGAGTAGTGATAGCAAAAATGGTATTGCATGTGGGAAAAAACTTAAAATTGTAAAATTATGTTGAGACTGAATTGAGAAAAATGACCCAAAGAAAGTATTACCTAAAGTTAAAGAAACATCAAACTAGCAAGACATTGCAGATACAATAAAAAAAAACAGGTAAAAAGATGCTTGGAATAAAAACAGGAAAAAGAAAATGTGATAAAAAAAACTTGGTGGTGGAATTCAGAAATACAGTAAATGCAAAAATAAAAAGAACAGCAAAAAAGAGTTAAGGCATGCTTAGAGATGCTGCAAATAAGCAAAGGTACAAAACAGCTAGAAGAAAAACAAAATTAGAGGTTACTAAAGCAAAAGCAGAAAGAAGCTTATTAACAACTTTATGATAAATTAAAAATAACCAAAAAAGAAAAAGAGGTGCTTTACGTGGCTAGACAGAAACATAGAGCAGGGATTAATGTAGTGCAAATAAAAATAATGAAAAACAGTCAAGGAAACTTGTTAGCCAAAGCAGAACTTCTTCTTCTTTCGACCTTTCACTTCAATCAGTGGTAGCCACAGCATATCATCTTTCTTTAAGCCATCCTCTTTTTAACGCCTATCTCCTTTGCACTAACTTCCTCCATATCTTCTTTCACAACATCTAAAAATCTTCTCCTTGGTCTCCTTCTCCTCTTTCCCAATAAATCCCTTTCCATCACCTTTCTTCCTACATACTCATGGTCTCTCCTCATGACATGTTCATTCCACCTCAGCCTGCCCTCCCTCATCTTCATTCCTAACCATTCTACCTAAACTGTACCCTTGATGTACTCGTTTCTAATCTTGTCTTTTCTTGTCACTCCCATAGCAGACCTCAACATTTTCATCTCTGCAACTTCCATCTCTTCCACTTGTTTCTTTGTGACTGCCATCATCTCAAGTCCATACACCATTGCTGGTTTCAACACTGAACTGTACACTTTTCCTGTTACTCTAGCTGGTAACCTCCTGTCGCAGATTACTCCTGATACTCCTCTCCATCTGTTCCATCCTGCCTGCACTCTCTTCTTTACCTCTCTCTCACAACCACCACTTTTTTGCACCGTTGATCCCAAATACATAAATTCCTTTACTCTTGGCACTTTTGTATCATCCATCTTCACTGTTTCGAACTCCATTTATGCTCAAATATTCAGTCTTTGACCTACTTACTTTCATCCCTCTTCTTTCCAATGCATATCTCCAGCATTTTAGTCTCTGCTCCACTTCTTCCCTGGTCTCTTCCCAAATCACAATATCATTAGCACACAGCATCATCCACAGTGATTCTCTCCTTACTTTATCTGTTAGCCTGTCCATTATCACTGCAAACAGGAACAGACTTAACGCTGATCCCTGGTGCAGTCCAACCTTGACTTTGAAACTTTCTGTAGTTCCTATTGCACACCTCACCACTGTTTTGCTTTCCTCGTACATATCCTGTACAAGTCACACATACTTTTCCACTATTCCTGATTTTCTCATACAGTACCACAGCTCTTCCCACAGAAACCTGTTGCAAGCTTTCTCTAGGTCCACAAATACATAATGTAGCTCTCTTTGACCTTCCCTGTACATTTTCATCAACATTCTTAAGGCAAACATGGCATCGGTGGTTCCCTTTCCTGGCATAAATCCATATAATATTACTATATGTTTGTAAGGGGAACTGCAGGGTTTTGCTTGTCTTAACCCATATCCGTGTTAGCTAACTTGATGTGGTTAGCATATCGGAACCACTGCCAGTATGCCTTTGTGGCTTAGTGGTGTTTTTTGCAGTTGTGCTGGTGGAACATTGTTTTCATTATACGAGGGTCAGTCAAAAAATAATGAGCCCAAGTCTCTCCTGGCCATATTTGTTGCAATAAAATCAAAAGTCATACATCAAAAGAAAGCCCAGGGATAGGAGATCTCAGTTCTACTTTTCAATGTAATCTCCGCACTTTTCAATTCCAACTGTCCATTGATGAACAAGGGACACTATGCCAGCCTTGTAAAAGTCAGCAGGCTGCATTTTTAACCAGTTTCTTACAGCGTGCTTGACTTCTTGATCACTAGTGAAGTGCTGCCCCCTAACTCCTTCTTTCAATGGTCCAAAAAGATGATAGTCAGATGGTGCCAGGTCGGGTGAGTATGGGGGATGGGTTACCGTCGTCCATCCAAAAGAAGCAATCACTTCACAAGTTTTGAGACTGGTATGGGGCTTGGCGTTATCGTGTTGCAGCAAGACCTTAGACATGTCCAGGTGAGGTCATACTCTTCTCAGTTTCGCTTTCAGTTTGCGTAAAGTGTCAATGTAAGCATCTGAGTTGATGGTAGTACCTTTAGGCATAAAATCTACCAATATCACTCCTTCAATGTCCCAAAACACAGTCGCCATAATTTTTCCAGCTGAACGTTGACTTTTGAATTTCCTGGCTCTTGGGGACGTGGGGTGACGCCATTCCATGGATGATCTTTTTGACAGAGGTTCATAGTGATGAACCCAGGTTTCATCTCCTGTCACTATACGGCTGAGAAAAGTTTTGTCACTTCTGTGACACTCAATAAGCTCCGAACAAGCTTCAAAACGGGCTTGCTTGTGAAAATCCAAAAGTTGCCTCGGAACCCATCTGGCGCAAACCTTTGCAAAGCCTAGCTCATTAACAATATTCACAGCACTTCCATGGCTAACTCCAACATGTTCAGCAATGTCATCAATAGTGATTCTGCGATCATCTCTAATCAATTTCTCAACCTTATCATTGTTTCCAGGATTGACTGCAGAAGATGGTCTTCCACTTCTTGGTCTGTCCTGGAGGCTACTCAAACTTGGATCATCTTCTTCGTGTTTAATCCAGGATACCCACTTTTTCACAGTGCTGTAGGCTAATGAAGCATCTCCATAAACATTTACCAATCTTTCGAAAATTTGTTTTGGTGGCTCCCCTTCCGAAACAAGAAATTCAATCACAGCTCTCTGCTTCTGACGGACATCCAGTGATGACGTCATTTCCAAAACACAATACCAAAAGTGGACACGTTGAAACAATTTTTTTTTACAATTTATCTTTAAAGCAGTAAATTTACTAAACACCCTTAAAATTTCTAGAAAAAATATGAAGGTTAAAGCGGTTAAAGTTAACAGGGCTCATTACTTTTTGACTGACCCTTGTAAATCCATATTGCTGTTTACTGATCTCTACTCTATTCTTTCCCATACTTTCATTGTGTGGCTCATTAGTTTTATTCCTCTGTACATGTAGTTTCAACAGCACTGTGCATTCCCTTTGTTTTTATAGATTGGGATAAGCACACTCCTTCTCCATTCTTCTGGCATCTGTTCAACCATTAATAGTCTGTTGAACAATCTGGTCAAAAACTTTATCCCCATCTCTACAATGCACTTTCAAACTTCTACTGGCAACTCATCTGGCCCAACCGCTTTACCTTTTTTCATCCTTCTTAGTGCATTTTTTACTTCTTCTCTACTGATGCAATTTACTTTTTCGTTAACCACTTTTGCTTCCTCTGTTCTAGAGCCTCTGTTATTTTCTTTGTTTATCAGTTTTTCAAAGTACTCCTTTCATTTCTTTAACACTGCCTCCAAATTTACCATCACATTACCGTTTTCATTCTTTATAACCCTCACATGCTGTATGTCTTTCCCTGCTCTGTCTCTCTGCCTAGCCAATCTGTACAACTCCTTCTCATCTTCTTTTGTTTCCAATATAGCATACAAATCATCATATGCATGTTCCTTTGCCATTGCAACTGCCTTCTTTGCCTTACTCTTCTTTTCTTTGTATATCTTTTTAGTATTTTCATTTCTTATTTTATCCCATGCTTTCTTTGCCTCTTTCTTTTCTTTTATGCTCTCCTGAACTTCCTCATTCCACAATCATGTCCCCCTGTCTTCTTTTCGTTTCCCAAAGGTCACTCCCAGTACAGTTTCAGCTGTTTTTCTTAGCATTTCCGCTGTTTTGTCCCACTCATCAGGTAACCCCTCCTTGCCTCCCAGAGTCCTGGTCACCTCTTGTCTAAACGCTTCTTGACAGTTTGTCTCCTTCAGTTTCCATTATTGTATCTTTGGCGTTACTTTCTCTGCTTTTTTATTTTTCACTATGAGACCATTTTGCATACCATCATACAGTGCTGCTTTGCAACACACTCATTCAATATTACCTTACAATCGCACATTTTCTTCAGGTTCCTCCTTCTGCACATCACATAATCTACTTGGGTACTTTTTCCTCCACTTTTGTAGGTCACCCTGTGTTCATCTTTCTTCTTGAAATAAGTGTTGACAATTGCCAAATCCATCCTTTTCGCAAAATCCACAACCATTGATCCTTCCTTATTTCTTGTTCCAGCACCATTCCTCCCCATTATTTCCTTTGCCCATATGTCCATTAAGGTCTGCACCTAGAACTATCTCTTCCTGTTTTGGTACACTTTCTATCAACCCATCCAGGTCCTCCCAAAAATCATTTTTCTCCTCAATGTTGTTGTCCTGTGGGGCATAGGCGCTTACGATATTTAGGATGAACCCTTTTACCTCCAGCTTCATGGCCATTAGTCTGTCTGACACCCTCTTCACTTCCAGGACACTTTCAACCAGCTCCTCTCTCACCACTATCCTTATCCCATTTTTTCTTCCATCAGCTCCATTGTAAAATAATTTGCATCCACCTCCAATGTTCCTTGCTTTACTACCTTTCCACTTTGTTTCCTGTAGGCACAATATGTCTACATTCCTTCATTCCATTAAGTCTGCCAGCTCTCTTCCCCTTCCAGTCATTGTCCTAATATTTAAGATACCCATGCTGATGAGTGAGTGTCTCCCTTTCCACACTTCCCACTGCCTCTTCACTTGCCTTCCTCCTCTCTTTCTCCTCTTGTTTTTACTATGTTCAGCAGTAGCATAATTTCCACAGGTGCCCTGCTCTGTGGCACCTGAGGCAGTTGTTGGAAACCCAGATCATGATCAATCTGGTATGGATTGATAATGATTATGCATTTGTCTGTTTTTGCAAAAATTTTTTATGCTGGATGCCCTTCCTGCTGTAACCCTCACCATTTATCCAGGCTTGGGATTGGCATCAAGAAACACAGGAATGTGCCTTTGATGGCTGTGTTAGCCAAAGCAGAAAGTATGTTAAAATGATTGTGAAACTATCTCAAAAAACTGATGAGTAGCAAAAATCCCAGACAAGAAAGGGTAATAATTCAAGCTGGTAGAGTTATTGGAGATAAACAGCTTATGAAGGAAAAGTAAGATTGACTCTGAGGAGAATGCAAAATGGCAAGGCAGTTAGATCAGATGAGATCTCATTAGAAGCATAAAAATGTATAGAAGAATCAGATATTGAAGTACTGACAAAAATTTTTAACAGGTTTCTGAAAGGTGAGAGATGCCAAATAAATGAAGAAAAAGTATTCTTATATCAATTTTTAAAAAAAAGGTGTACAGAATTGCAGCAATTACAGAAATATAAACCTAATGAACTATAGCATTAAAATTTATGAACATGTTGCATAAGCAAGACTGCATTAAGAAGTACAGAACTGCAAGCAATGGTATGCTTTTATGCCAGGTTACAGCACTACCACTGCAATATTAGCTCTACAGTTAATAATAGAAAAATACATAAAAAAAAAGAGCATTGTATGTTTGTAGACTTAGAGAAGATATAAGAGAGGAGTTGTGAGACAGTTAAAAAACTAAGTGTCTTAGAAATGTATGTAAAAATAATAGAAGATAGGTATGATGGTAGCATGACAGTGGTTAAGAGTTATGTTGGAACACTGGAGGAGTTTAGTGTTAAAATTAGATTGCACCAAGGATGAGCATTGAGTTCTTTCCTATTTTCTATTGTGATAGACAGGTTGACAGAATGGTATCTAAGAGATGTCACCTTGGAATATGATGCTTGCAGATGTTTGCAGTTGTCTCGTGAAAGCAGAGTAAGTTGGAAGAAATAGAGATTTGTTTTGAAGAAGAGATGAAAGTAGAAGCAAAAACCAATATCTGAGATGTGTCTGAAAAGTAATGAAACTATTGTTATAAAAACTTTATTGAAAAATATTGAAGTATACCAAAGTCAAATTCCTTCAAAGTAATCCCCTTCCACTTGAAAACACTTGTGCATTCACCCTTTCCACAATTCAAAAAATTCGTGGAAGGCATTTTTGGGATTTTTTTGAGCTCTGTCATTTTGATGGAATTGATGTCAGAAAAATAAGTTTCTTCAGAACAGTTTGAGTATAGGGAAGAGAAAAAAGTCACATGGGGCCAGATTAGGGGAATATCAGGGTGTTCAAAAGTTGCAATGTTTTTTTCTGTAAAAAACTGACGAATACTCAGAATTGTACGAGCAGGAGCATTATCATAATGGAGTGTCCATGCATTGGCTTCCCAAAAGCTCTGCCTCTTGTCATGCACTGATCTTATGAGGTGATGAAGAAATTCTTTATAGATGGTTTGACTCACTGTTTGGCCTTGGGGTAGGAATTCAAAATGAACGATGCCTTGAATATCAAAGAACACAATGGGCATCACTTTTACTTTTGACTTTGATTTTCTTGCTTTCACTGACCTTGGGATCCATAACTTTTCCATTCACGACTCTGTCTCTTTGTTTCTGGATTGTATTCAAATACCCATGTTTCATCTCCAGTTATGACAGAGTTGAGCAAGTCTGGTTCAGCATCTGGACGCTCAGCAATGTCTTGGCAGACAGTGAATCTTTGTTGTTTTTGGTATTCAGAGAGAATCTTTGGAACCATTTTCGCATACAATTTGCGCGTTTCCAAGTTTTCGGTAAGAATTTTCCACACTGCATCTCTGCCAATGAAAAGCTCCTCAGAAATCATTCTCACAGTCAGTTGATGATCTACATGCACCAGTTGCTTCACTTAATTGATGTTGCTATAGTCCTGCTTGTCACTGGCCTGCCAGATCTTTGATTGTCTTCATGTTCTTCTCAATCTTCTTGGAATCATTTGTGCCATTCAAAAGCACAAGCTCTTGGCATTAATTCTTCTTTGTAAACTTGCTGTAGCAATGCAAAACATTCCGAAGGTGTCTTACCAAGCTTGGCTAAAAATTTCAAATTAATTATTTGCTCCACAGTACTCATGTTTGCAGGGTATTCTCACCAACAATCCCTACAGTGAAAACTAAAAAATGCGGTGTTTCAAGCACTACAACGAAACTTAAGAAACATGAGGCAAACAAAAAGAGACATTTCAATCAAAATGGATGTGAAAGGAACTCCTTTCACCTTGCAACAGTGCTAACGTTCGATGCAATGCTGTAATGCAAAAAATTTGTCAAAATTCATTGAAGCAAGCAAGCAGCGGTCGCAGTCTTGTTACTTTTTGAACACATGTTGTATGGTGGCTGTGAATGATTAATTAAATTTGCAGGAAGTAAGGATTGAAAAAGTAGAAAACTTTTAAGTATTTCAGATTAAGTGTCTAGTGCAATGGAGAATGTAACTGTAAAGTTAAAAGATGTTTCCAAGCAGGATGGCATGGCTAAAAGAGGGCAACAGGTGTAATTTGTGACAACAAGATATCAGTTAGAATGAAAAGAAAATAGTACAAGGTGTTAGTGAGACCAGCAATGATGTATGAATAGGAAACCATTGCAGTTACTAAAAAACAGGAAGCAAAGTTGAAAGTTGCTAAAATGAAAATTCCAAAATTTCTATCAGAGTAACAAGATTGGACAAAATCAAGAATGAGGTAACTTGTGGGAGAGTACATGTGAGACAATTGCAATATAACTGGAGGGAGTTGAGACTGAGATAATTTGGTGATAAGCAGAGAGCACCAGAAGAATATTTAAATTGAAGAATGCTGCAGATGGAGCTATTGGGCAAGAGATCTAAAGACAGATTTAAGCAAAGGTTTAAGTATGAGTGACTATGAAAGATGCAAGTGACAGGGAAAGTTAAAGAAAGGCAATCTGTTGTGTTGACCACTAATTAGGAAAAGTGAAAAAAAAGAACTTGGGTTCATTAAAATTCAAAGGCTGTATGGAACATTACTTGTAGTTATTTACACATATAGGGTGGGTAAGTTAGAACACATTCTTACAGAACTAATTAATCTCTTGACTGTGACGTAATGACATACTTTGTCATGGTTCCTAAATTGCCATTGCATTATGGCTATGCACACCATCATTGCAACTAATTCCTTCAGCAATACCATGCAGTGTTATATAAATTGTGTTTTGGAGTATTAAATAGTTGCAAATGTAGTAAAAGAAGTAAAAAGGAGCAGCATGTAAGTGCACATCTAATTGGATCTACTGTGTGACTGTTTTCTGGGATCAGAGACAAATCATTGAAAAACTAATAACATACCAAAATGTTCTGACAAATAAAAATAACTTTGCATATTTTTTCATTGCATTCTACGAGGTCTGTTCAAAAAGTATCCGACCTTTTTCCCTCTCGCCAATAAGGTATGAGCAAACTGCCCGTGCAAAGCGTGGCTGCACACACACACATTCACGCGTAATCGTGAAGCGTTTCAGGCCGATTCGTCATTCGTATCTCTCTGTGTAAAGCATTTAGTGCAGGCGTGTAGTACGTGTTCATCGGTTTTTTGATTTTCAGAAAATTTCATTTCAATGACAGAACGCATCGAACAGAGGTATTGCATCAAGTTTTGTCAAAAACTTGGTGATACTCAAGTTGAAACAATTCGAAAGATTCAACAAGCTTTTGAAAATGAGGCCTTAAGCCCAACTCAGATAAAGCAATGGTTTAAACACTTTAAAGATGGCCGTGCATCAGTGGAAAGTGATCCTCGCTCAGGAAGGCCATCCACAAGCCGAAACGAGGAGGCGATGGATCAGGTTCGTGAAAAAGTGTTGGAGGATCGTCGTTTAACAGTACGAGAGATTGCTGCAGAAATGGGAATAAGCACAGGCTCAGTTCATTCAATCCTAACTGAGGATTTGAACCTGCGGAGAGTGTCGGCTAAATTTGTCCCCAAGCTGCTGACGGAGCAACAGAAGGAACTCCGGAAGGAAATTTCGGAGGACATGCTGGATGTTGCAAATCATGACCCAGAATTTATCAAGACAATCATCACTGGTGATGAGACCTGGGTTTATGGTTATGACCCAGAAACCAAGTTTCAATCATCACAATGGAAGCATCCGGAATCACCACGCCCAAAAAAAGCTCGGCAAGTCCGCAGCAATGTGAAAGTTATGCTGACCTGTTTTTTTGATTCCCGTGGCATCGTGCATCATGAATACGCACCAGAAGGTCAAACAATCAACAAAGAGTACTACCTGGAGATTCTACGTCGCCTTCGTGATGCTGTGCAAAGAAAGCGGCCAAACATGTGGGCAGCAAAGAATTTTCAGCTTCACCACGACAATGCTCCCGCTCATTCTGCACATGTGGTCCAAGCTTTTCTAGCCAAAAACAGCATGCCACTTATTAGACAGGCTCCTTACTCTCCCGACTTAGCACCGTGTGATTTCTGGCTGTTCCCTAAGCTAAAAACAACTCTGAAAGGGAGGCGATTTCAGTCAAGAGAAGACATTATGAAAAAAGCGACAGAGGAGCTTCAGAGCATTCCGGGGGAGGAGTTTATGAAGTGTTTTGAGAAGTGGCAGAAGCGCTGGGATAAGTGTGTGAACCACCAAGGGGAATATTTTGAAGGAGATTGAATAAAACTTGCAAAATTTATTGTGTTGTGTGCTTTATACAAAAAAGTCGGATACTTTTTGAACAGACCTCGTATTTTCATTTTATCTCAATATTTATCCATCCTTACTCATAGAAAAGTGATAGAAGCAATATACATAAGGCCAGCAATTACCTCACCTATTTTTGGAGATGCCAAGATATTGCTGTTTAGTTAAAATTTTTTAATTTGTTTTTAGTTTTATATATATATTACTGTAATTTAGAATTGCTAGCTGAGACTGCCAAGCATGGAAAAGTGTTATAAAGTGTCTTTCACAAGGACACAACAAAATGGTGCAAGTAGGTTTCAAACCAAGAACACGTTGATCATAATCATGGCACTCTAACCACTTGACCATGCTATCAACTTACTTATAATATATAAAAAAGTTCAATAAAGCAGTATTAAAAATCTTTCAAAATTGTTAGGTTTTTTTCTATAAAGAAATCAAGATATAAAAATTTGACCTAAAATTTCTATTGAATTTGTCCCAGTACTATTTAAAAATTTCATTAAAAGTCATTTAATGACTACAAAAATGATGCAAAACCTAAAAAAATAATCTCATCACACTTTGTTTTAATAAATAATTTTGTGATATATTCTTAAATTTCATATGGATATTTTTATCCAAAATCACTTTTTTAAATTAAATCTTTTAGTTATTAACAATGTAACATGTAATATTTAAAGAACATTTAGAATCACAAAAAACAAAACAATACAAACCGTAAAAGCAGTTAAATCAACAGACCATACACCTGATGCTTGACATACTGCTCCTACAGTTGGTATGCCAGGAAGCACAGTATAGCCAAAGTTGCAGGTAATGTTTAAAGTATGGTTATAAGAATTTTCTCCAATAACCTAAATACCCAACAAATTTCAGTCAAAACTAATAAAACCATTAATGCACATTCAACATAGAAACTAGCAATTACTAATTTACAGCAGCATTTATAACTGCTTGACCTAATACTGACTAGTCAATCATTAATTGAAACTTTTGAGACTAAGGGCTCAATAATGCAACACCAAAAAGAATTACAGCAAAATCATATTTAAAAAAAATTAAAATGATGCTTGGATCACTTTTTTGATGCAGCCATGCTGCTTGCTAGTTATCACATTATTGAAAACAATTATAAAACTTTTCAACTGAATTAAAAACTGTGCTGTCACAACATATTTCCAATAAAAAAATTGCCTTGATTTTTTAAACAATAAAAAAAAATTAGATGCTGATCTAAAGATAAAAAATTAAGGTTAACAAATGATCTACAGTTTTAATAGGTTGTAAAATAATTTTTTAAGTACTAAAGATATAATCCCAAAATCTTTAAAAAAATAATTCAGAAGCACATTTTCTATACTTTATATCTTTAATTGTTTGATACTTATTAAAAGTTGCTCTGTCTTCTTCCAGATAGGCGTATGGTCTCATTGATAGTAGAACTTGTAGGTATCAAAGTTTTACCCTCACCAGCAAAGCAAGTTTAAATGCTTTATGAATGTTGTTCCACAAGGATCAGTTCTGGCTCCCCTCTTGTTTAATACCTATAGTGTATATGGTCAAAAGATGATTACACTATTAGCATATGTCTGGACTTGGAGGCTGAAGCTCAATCTCACTAAAATGATGCCTGCCTTTTATTTAAATAACTGAGACACCAAATGCGAGCTAAAAGTTTACAACAACAATAGACTTTTACCGTTCAGTCCAACCCCTACTTATCTTTGGGTAAAACAGAACAGATGGCTCAAGTTCTGTCACCATCTAGTGAAATTGCACAAAAGAACTATCTCTGTGTGTCACACTGCAGAGGCAACTTGTATGCTCAGGATGGGGTGCTGGAATGCCAAAACACTGTGCACAGCTGCCCTATCTCTGGTCTATTCAAAAGCTGAGTACTGTGCACCAGTTTGGTGTGACAATGCTCACACTTGCCTCATAGGCAGTATACTGAATGACACCTTGTGCATAGTCACTGGATGCCTGCATCCCACTCCAACAAACCACTTACCCATGGATTCTTTCACGCATCTAGCCAGTTGAACTTTGCTGACTAGAAGCAACATTATTCTTGGCTTACTATGGATCCCTGAATCCTGACCATATCCTGCATAATGGGTCCTAAGATGCACACCAAGGGAGACTAAGATCTAGATGCCAGTTTGTGCCAGCTGTGTGGAATCTTTTAAACAACCTTGTTGGAATGGGCATGTATGTTTTTTTGTGGACAAATTATGGATAGAACACAAAGTACTGTGAGAATACATCAAGGCTCCATGTTTTCATATCCAAAACCATTACCTGGCCTGTTGGAATAAGCTTGGTTTGAACAGCTTGGGTTAAGCTCAATTGCCTAAAGATTGGTGTTGGGGATTCCATTCATCCATGCTCAAATGGGTCTTGCTCTTTCACTAAATTGTGAGTGCAGCAACCCTGAACAAACTGCAGACCATGTCCTAATAGCATGCCCCATAAATTAGGCATGTAGCAGGAGGTCTGATGGTTTTGAATGACAAAACTTGATGCTGGCTCAACATCACCACTGCCAGCATCTGATCTGGAAAGTGCAGCAACCTGGGGTAGTAAAAAAATAAGCCCTTGTTCCCAGTCCAGTTTATGTTCTGACCCAAAGTAACTTTCAAAACAACAATGACAAGTATCTTTCTGCTGGTCTGACAGCTAAAATTGTTAAGTCAAGCTATGAAGTTATTTGATGGCAGGAAAATAGTTTTATCTTACAGCAATAAATGTTTATCTTGATTTATTCTTCTACATCAGTGGTTCTCAAACTTTTTCACACCTTTTCTCCAATTTGAATAAAATATTTTCTACCAACCACAAATCCATGATAGACTCTTAACTAATGCACTGTATCAATAAAGTTAAATATGTGGCCTTGCCTTACCTGCAAGCTGCTGAGGTTTCTGCCAGATAAGCACATGGTCAGAATGATTAAGGAGCTTGTCTGAAATTGAAATTTTATTTGAAATTTTATTTTTATTACCAATGACAGCAAGCAAAGCAGGTTACGCTGTCTAAAAAACAATATTTCTCAGGAATCAATCACAACTCCCCTCCTATTTAACATCTATACGTATGATCTGCTGTCTATGATTTTTAGAAAGTTTGCTTATGCTGATGATTTAGCATTGTTGCACTCTTCTGGAAACTGGAAGGACTTGGGACTTTAAGCCAAGACATGTCTGCACTTTCAGCATATCTTCAGACTTGGAGATTGAAGTTTAGTCATACCAAGATGGTGATGCCAGCCTTTCATTTAAATAACAAAGAGGCCAAACATGAGCTAAAAGTCTACAACAATGATAGAATTTTACTGTTCTGTCAAACTCCTACCTATCTTGGGGTAAAACTGGACAGATTACTCATGTTTTGTCACCATCTAGTGGCATTGCAAAAAACTATCTCCATGTATCACACTGCTGAGGCAACTTGTAGGATCAGGATGGGGTGCTGGTGCCAAAACACTATGTATAGCTGCCTTGTCTCTGGTCTACTCAAAAGCTGAGTACTGTGCAGCAGTCTGGTGTCGCAGGTGGCTTTGTGTTTTTGTGCCCAGGACCAATGCCAGGCCTGTTGGGATGGGCTGGTCCTGAGCAGCTTGGGTTAAGCTCAACTGCTTGAGAACTGGTGTTGGGTGATTCCATTTGTCCATGCGAAAATGAAGTCTTGCTCCTTCACCAAATTGTGAGTGCCGCACTGCTGAACAAACTGCAGACCATGTTCTAATAGCATGCCCCATACATCAAGCACCACATGGAACACAAGGTCTGACAGTTTTGGATGACAAAACTCAATGCTGGCTTAAATACATCACTGTCAGCATCTGATCTGGGCAGTACAGCAGCCTGGAGTAGTAAAAGGATAAACCCTCAGCCCCAGTCTTGTTTGTGTCTGACCTGGAGTGGATGCCCTTCCAAATGACAATGACAAATAATGTTAAAACTTGTATTGGTCTTCACTTTCATCTAATTTAGATTTTTTTCCATTAAATGAAAAAAAAAACAAATGAAGACCAAAATAAGATGTGGAAGGAACTTCTGCAATTGTGAAAGTTGTACTGTGCTTTCATACTTTTTTTAAAAGCATTGTACACTTTGCACTGCACACCAAGAAATAAAAAGATTATTTGTGCTTTATATAACCTATTTTGCAAAAGTGCAATCTATTTTAGTTGTTTTTCAATGTAGGCAATTGGAAAACCAATTAGGATACACTTATGATTTGAAAAAGTACATTATGTTTTAATTGATTTAAAAACCACATTGTGCTGCAGTTAATATAGTTTTTAAAACAGTCTACAATCTGCTGTACATGAATTTTAAAAGCACGTTGCACTTATTGTGCTGTGCTTTAAATATAAGTTGCCCTGTGCCCTACATGAAATTAAAAATACATTGTGCTTACTGTGCAGCATTTTACATGATTTCCAAAACACAATGCGCTTATAGCACTGCATTTTACATGATCTAAAAAACATATTGCACAAGTTGCACTGTGCTTTCCTAAAGAAAAAAAAATGCCTATAAGTGGGTGTAATACACAAACCAACTTCACAGTCTTTACAACAATAAAAGCTTTTCTTTTTTATTCCTTTCTTCCAACACCAAGCACAAGCTCTGAGTGGCCTTGCTTTTTTTTCTGTTGAAGGCAATAATAAGGAAGTGTTAATTAGCTGTTATAACAATAATAGGAAGTGTTAATAATAAGGAAGTGTTAATACCAATTAGCTGCAATGGCATTTCTGAGAGTCATGGGGTCTATGCATAGTAGCAGGCCTTTCAGATACAAATTTATTAGAGTTTTTCATTAAGCATCAGAATAAATTATTACCATGTAACTTTTCCACCAAGGGCTTTGTATGCAACTATCACTATCAGTTGAAGCTCTTTTACTAGAATTGCTGGAGGATTCATACCTAGAAATTTCCAAATTCAATGAATCTTTATCAAAATTCTCCTCTTCCAATAATTTTACAATGTTGTTACAAGACAGATAATTTTTCTTTCTTGCACTAATTCAGTTGTTAAACAAAATAAAAAATTTATAAAATACAATGGCAAAACAGAAGAAAATCTGTAAAACAAATATTTGTAAATGCATCTACTGGTATACTATCCTACTTGAAACTGTCACTTTAGCAAACTGAGCTTGCACATAAAAACCAAGCATTTTTTCCACTACATTTTTTTTCTACATTTTTTGTCATTCTTTCTCTCTATGCAAGTAATAGATTGTGTTGTGACTAACAACTCAATATAACACATTTAAACCAAAAAACAGCTTATGCTATTAATGGCAGTTCCAAACAACAATTTACATGATATATGTCATCGATAATGCTTAACAAGTTAAATTAAAACATTTGCAAATAAGTTATTGTTGCTTTATTGCTGCAGTAGTCCCCATAAAGCATTCATTGAATCAATGCAATTTATTGGCCCCTTGGATGTTTCAATTGACCACTTTGATAACCACTGTTCTACATGTATATTAAGATGAATTATAATAAAAATTTTATTATAAGTTTTGATTTTTGTTTTTTATGATGTATAATAAATTTATGATTATAATAAATTTTATATTGAGTTTTGTTTTTTGTTTTTTTGATAGTTTTTAATTGTATTGTACTCGAGAATTTGGAGGTGCAGAAATTGAAGGACATGGAGTTGGAATACATTGAATAAATTTTGTTGGAATGTTCCATCGTCCAAAAACTTCACAAAAAAGTTGATTTCCACCAGAAAGACTGAAACCTGAGACAATTAAATCAATTGTCAAGAGTTTGTTAAAGTTTAAACAAACCTTAAAAATAAAATGAATCTACAAACAAAAGAAACAACATAAAATAAAGCAAAGAAAAAAATAAACAATTAATTTTTTCACCACTTATTAACAATTAAAACAGCAACAACTTATTACAAAACACTTTTATCAAAAATGACCAAAAGCACCAACGTAATTCGTAAACCACAAATTACTTTTCGTTCAATAATAGCACTTTAATCTTATTTTAAAACTCAGTAATAATTTAAATTTATTCAATTTTTAAAAATTTATAAAATATTAAAAAATAAAATTGCTTACCTGGTTGGCATTCTACAGTAACTTTTGACAAAAGTGGAAACCGAGTATTGGTTGTAGTTTGAACATCAGATATATAATTTGCATAGGAGATGTTTGGATTAGGGCAAGATATAGGAAAGCACTACAAAAAATAATAATCTCCAATGTTAAGATTTTTAACAAAAAGTATGGGGCATTTTTAATCAGGAGCCAATATGACCTCTTAATTATGACTTTTGCTACCTTCAAGAATGTACCAAAAAGTTGCAAAGTTAAATAAATTAGATGCACTAACAGCATTTTGGATTACATAAGTCTTAGTTTATTTTATGTAGATCTTAAGGAAAATGTTTGATTTACTACTTATGGTTGTGCCAATCTAGTCTAAATTGAGATACTATTTGTTTTAATAAGCATAAAATATTTAAAAAAAAATTTTTTTTGTTGTTTTGTGACATAAAAAAATTAATGATAAAATAAGTGTATTTATGATTTTTTTTACATTTTATGTCTATAGCAGTAATGTTAGTCTATTTATAAATAATGTGCTTTTACTAGTTCTTGTTGAATTGGGTTTCAGAATACTTTATGTAATGTTTTGATTAAATTTAAATCAGCTGTTTAAACTGAATTGTAACAAACTTGAAATATGTTCATACAAAAACAGCATTTTATTGTGTGAATAAGTGTTTATGGTTTTTCTTCGATCTCTATCTGTTTAATGGGTTAAATTGTGAATTGGTTTATATGATGTTGACTTGAAATTCAGAATATTAAGGTACAGAGCAAATAAAAATTGAAAGATATATTTAAATAAATTCTTGGTTACCAGCACTTTAAAATAACCGACAAATTGGATGGAACCATTAACTCTTTCAATTTTTGGTAGTCTTTAAAAATGCTGTTTTCCTGAAAATTCTTTTGGCCAACTCTTGTCAGAAGAAATAGTTGGCAAATGATGAACTGTAAAAAAACTGGTTTATCTAGCATTGAAAGACATCAAAAGTAATGGCACCTCTGACTGGCTGGAGAAAGAGAGCACACAATTGGTTATGTCCTGACTTTTGCTGCAAGTGAGAAAGCTTCAATCCATAGCAAACTCTTTCTGGCAACAAAGAAGGGTTCAAGAGACTCTACGAAGGTGGCTTCTAGCATTGCAGATAAAAAAATGATTGTCCTGTAGCCAAATTAGAGAACCAGTTAATATCCAATTTTTCTGGGCAAATTTTGTTGACTGTTGACTTTGTTTCTTTTTTGTATTATTTCTTTTTTGAACATTTTAAATTCAAGATAATTTCAGATATACTGGGCATTTTTCAGGGTTGAATCACTTAGACGTTTGAAAATTTGAAATTTTCTTCTTAATTTCCAGAAGTCTTTATTTTTGGAATTAAGAAGAAAGGTTCTGAAAAGTGCCTGGTATATCTAAAATTACTTTGGATTGGAAACATTTTTCTTGGTGTCATAATTGTTGACAGCAAGGTTAAGTGGTTAAAGTGCAATGCTTATGATTAACATGGTTTCAGTTCAAAACCCACCTGCACTATTCTGTTGTGTCTTTGGGAAAGAAACTTTACAACACTTTATTCTGTTTGGTGGTCTTGGGAAGCAGTTCTAAATTACACTCATATTTTTATTAAATTACAAGCAGACAGCAATATCTTGGCATCTCTGGAAGAAGGTCAGGGTAATTGCCTACCCTATGTATTAACACCTCTGTCACTTTCCTGTGAGTCAGGAAGATAACTATAGAGATAAAATGAAATAAAATATAAAAGACAAAGTCAACAGTCAACAATTGTTTTGGATCACTGTCAACAAGAATAGTTTTCTCTTCGAAAAAGGTGTTGCCCTCTTTTCAAAAGGATGTTTTGCCTGCTCATCAATGAAGTATGAGTGATATAGTATACAAATACTTGTGCCACCGTGATAGTGTGTACATAGTAGAACGTTACAAAAATTGGAAGAATAAATTCAACATGTTCCAAAATTTATTGAAAATAAAGTAAAAACTCAAAAAGATTTCCCTAGACATCAATGTAAATCCACTCAAAACGCACCCATTTTGGATTCAGCTATTGGTCAAAATTTGTGCAGGAAAATTTGATATTAACTGGTTCTCTATTTTAGCTACAGGACAATCATCTTTTCAATTGGCAATGCTTTGAAGCCACCTTCATAAAGTCTCTTAAACCCTCTCTTTGTGGTCAAAAAGGGTTTGTCTATGGATTGAAGCTTTCTTGCTTGAAGAACAAGTGAGCATGTAACCAATCATGAGTTCTCTTTCTCCAATCAATCAGAGGCACCATTACTAACAATAGCTTCCAACAAAAGTTGGTTGAAAGAATTCTTGAGTAAACAGTCTTTTTAAAGACTACCAAAAATTAAGAGTTAATGGTTGCATCCATTCCATTGGTTATTTTAAAGATATTTAACTCATTGATCTGACAGTTATTTTTTTGCTGCAAAATTCTGGGCATATCATTCCTTTGGCAGTGATATGAGTCATTGTTTAGACAGCAAATTCATAACGAAATATCTTCTATTCTATAGTCACATATCTGCTTTTTTGGTATTTTTGAGATAAAGCAACTTTTTATAAAAGTATGATTTCTTTAAATGTTTGTAAAATTTTTGCTAAAAATATTTGAATTGCATTATTTGGTGTACGAAACACTTCAAAAACAATGATTATGATAATTAAACAAAAGCATTTTTCGTTTTAATTAAGGGGATTTTTTGTAGATATGTAACTACAGCATAGGAGCATTTGTTACAAAATTGAAAATTTTCTAATGCTATAAACCATGTATCTGCAATATTTTGAGATTTCAAAGCAATCTTATTTTAAAATAAGTATGAAATGTTGCTAAACAATAATTCAACAAAATTATCAGCTTAACAGTGAAGCCCCTCAAAAAACACATAAATTGGAATTGAAAACTTAGAACTACATTTAAAGCTAAGCACAAATATGAGCCATAGTTCAATAAAGAGTTGAACAAAAGTTTTGCAAAATCTTTCTATTTTGTTTTTTTACTGATAAATTCAAATGAATTTCAGATTGGAACAAACAATGCTTTATCTACTTATTTATTTTGATGGCCATTTATTTCTATAAATTTAACAAATTAAGATATGTGATTAATGAGCAATGCTTTTTTTTTAGTTCACTTGTTTCAGTTGTTAATAAAGCTAAATTAATTGGTTTTGCTGAAATAAACTTGTAAACATAAAAAAAAAGTCTTCACTTAAATCTTAGTTGTTTTGCACACTGATTTGAATCTACTAACTTTCTCCTGCCCAAATGGTGCATTGTCAGTGCCCAAAAAATCTGAGTTTGCTGCAGTTTTCTGCCTCTTAAAGAGGCAACTGCTCCTGATTTTTATGACTATGCACAAGCATTGATCAAACTATGCACACGTATGACTATACACAACCCTTTTTTAAATTGATTTAAACTCTTTGCCATATTTATTTTGGATCTTTGACCAATAAAAATAATTTATCCTTTGATTCATAGTTGCATTGTCTAATTTTTTGTTGACTCAAGTGTGAAATACAATTTGAATTGAATTGCAATATTAATCATCAAATACTAAAGGTGACAACAACATTGACATATTATGAAGTTTAAAATAGTTTTCAGCAACAGTAGGAAAATAAAAATAAAATTAAAATCATGACATCAATAACATTGTTTCTTCAAACAATGCTGTTTTGCTTTGAAAAAAAAAGGATACCATATCTAACTTTTATGTTTAATGTCATAATGCTGTCCAAGCATAAAAATGTAGCACAAAAAGACCAACATCATTCTTTATTATATTCTTTATAAATAAATTCTTTATTAATTACCAACTGATCGTTGTTTTAAACAATAAACTGATTATTTTAAATTGTAGTTATTTGATTTCAAAAGGACAGAATGTTGTTTATGCATTGGGATGACAGGTGCACAGTGACTTTCTGATCACACTGCATATTCAAAGTCCTTTTATGATTGAATTTATTTTCATGTGTTTTCAGTATTTATTTGATGCTTCAAATGGCTGCTAAACATTTGAATAAAGATGATAAATCACAAAATAAGTGACTCTTTGATAAACATTGATAAAAAAATAACTATAAAGAAAAAACGTGAAAAATGATACTCTTCATTAGTGCATGGGCAGCTAAAGAGGCACCCATCACTAAAAGGTTAATAGTGGGTTAATAATTTAATATGCAGAAAAATTTTTTAAAGATAGGCTATTGCAAAAGATATAAGCAAGACTAAAAATATTTTTATAATTTAATCAAAAATTGTATTTAAAACTTAAATTTTTATTTTTCAAATGCATGTTGAAGATAAAGTAAAGCAGTTAGTTGCTAAAAATTATTTATTTTAAAACATAATTTAATTATTTAATATATTTAAAAAATAGCTCTTAACCCTTTGCAGTCAACTGGCGAATATAGCTCACCAGACGAAATGACATCAATCTGGTCGTAAGGCAAGTATAGCTCGCCCAACGTTAAAATCGTGTTTAGTGTGGTTGTAGGGCAATTGCTATTTGCTTATATTGCTTGAAAAGCGGTAAATTCTTCTGGCTGCATGTAACTGCAGATTCTTTAGTCATGCAGAACACACGTTGTAAGTCATTTGGTAACTGTCATTCATAAGAAGGTGTAAGCGTTAGAGCTTGTGTAGCAACTGAACTGAAGGCAAACTTTTTGTTTAGTGTTACATTCACACAAATAGAATTATAGCGTATGTGATCAATTTGTTACATTTTTAGCTTGTATAATCGGTTCTTGACAACATTTCTATTCAATTAGACTGGGTGGTGATTTGTGACCTTGCGAACAGTGCGATAATTGTATGAACAGAATATGGCTAAGCAAATGAGATTGACTGGCAATGATATCCTTGATTTATTTGATTCGAGTGGTGATGAAATGGATGTAGATTAATCAGATGAAGATGTGGACTTTGATCCAGAGATGACTGAAAATGGAAGTGACACTTCAAGTCTTCACAAATTACCTTTTTTTGGGGACAAAGATATGGACGTTAGTGGTGTAGGAGATGCAGATACTAGTGCAGGATGTATATCTGATGATGCTGAAAGTGATGTGGAAAGTGATGGCCATGACGTTGGTTCAAATGCCAATGCTACAAACAATTGGTCTACAAAAAGAGCTGAGGAAGCTATCTTTCCACTTAACTGGAATAGTAATGCCCAGTAGGAAGGGTATGCCAAATGAATTGTCAAAAAAAAAAGAAAAAAAAAGAAGCATGAAGTAGTTGCATTTAGAAAAAATGATGACACAATGGCTCTTCAATGGAGAGACAAACGGGTGGTGACAATGCTATCTTCTGTCTACAACACCCAATGTGAAGATGAAGAACGTATTTTGGGAAATCAACAGTCAACAACCGTGGCAAAACCTATTGTAATTTCTCAATATATGAAGTATATGGGTGGAGTAGATAAGGCAGACCACTACTGTGGAAGCTACAACTTTTTTGAGGAAAACGGCGAAGTGGTGGCGTAAAATGTTCTTTTGGCTATTTGAAGTTGCCATAGTCAACAGCTTTATTCTATATAACGTCCAAAGAAAAGAAAAAGGCTTGAGGATAGTGACCCACAAAAAATATCGCAAAAATCTTGTGATACAGCTTGTGGAAAATGTGCAAAATAAAAGTTCGAGAAAGCGTGGAAGAAATTTTGATGCAGAGTCGATCAAATGTCTATCTGGCAGACATTTTGTAGCAAAAATTCCTAATGGAAGGACAAAAGATTGCGCAGTTTGTAGTGACAAAAAAGTGAAACGTAAAGAAACTGTTTATCACTGTGAAACATGCGAAAGGAAACCAGGACTTCACCCTGACAAATGCTTCAAAAAATATCACACTGAAAAACACTATTGATAATTGTTTTTGTCACCTTTATTCTATAATGATGTTATGATGACTAATAAATTTCTTTCATATCTATTGTAGTTTAATTATTGTTTGCAAACAACATAAGAAAACATATAGCTAAGCAGTAATATGCAGACAGCAGTAGATAGCTTCAGGACAATAGACGTGCATAAGCGATAGTGCATAAAATCAGCAATTTTTAAATATGACCAGTGACGGCGACTACGGTAACATTAAATTCGACCGTAAAGAGTTAATATAATAAATTACTGACTCAATAAAAACATAATCTGTATTGATAAAGGTTCATATAACATACAACCTGCACTTCAGGTGTCCATCTTCCATCCTCATTACAATGTTGTAATGCAAAAAATCGTCGATCACTCAACCAGTATGATGGCTGGCAAGTTATCTACAAAATTATATCATCTTATTATTGTAAATTTAATATTATAGTGAAAGTCAAGATTTTGGAGTCAAATAAATTCTCTTGCAACTCTCAACTATTAAAAATTTCAAAACTCCAACTTCACTTATTCAAAACTTTGCAACTTTGACTCTGCCCTAACACCTGCAACTCTGGCAACTCCAGTTAACATGGTTCTGTTTGCATAAGATATTTTCTACTTATATATTTAATATTAAATTGATATATATATATTAAATTACTTATATATACTACTTATACTTATATATTAAATTTATACATTTTCTTATTAGTTTTATGGCAAACAAAAATTATTAGAGAAATGTGAGTCGGTCTTACCTCTGCCAATGCTTATATAAATATGTCCTAAATTTTCTAGAATAAATTTATATTATTCACAGTGTTAAGTGTAAATACACTGCTTGTATGTCAAGCTGTTTATTTCAAACAAATAATTTAAACTAAATTTTTTCTCTTTACTGGAATTTTAAAAAAGTACACATGTGATATGACAAAACAAGAATTGGAGTTACCAATAACAATAAAAACTCCAATGCATCTAAAAAAAACGTTTCAACTCCACCCTAAAACTACAACATGAGATACCTTATTAAATTTTAGTATTACATAAATGATAAATGTTTACAGTTAAATTTGTTTTAAACACATGTAGACAATCTATACTTGACTAAAACAAAATAAGCAACTTAAACCTCCCAACAAAAATAAGATCTAAATGACATATAATGTTGGAGCATAAAATTTGAAACACTTAAATAATTTTAGAATAAAAAGTAAAGTTAATCAGCATACTTCACAAAACAATTATTTTACAATATTTTAACTCCATGGTTTTATTGTCAATTTGCCAAGCATTTTTAAGCTCTTTACAGGAATATGCATTTCCTCAATTTTATATTTTAAACAAAACAACTCATTGTTGTTGTCATTTGAAAAGGCACCACTCCAGATCAGACACAAACAGGACTGGGAGTGAGGGTTTATCTTTTTACTACCTTAGGCTGCTGTACTTCCCGAATCAGTGATTGAGTTAAACTAAAATCAAGTTTTGTTATCCAAAACTGTCAGATCTCATGCTACATGTGGTACCTAATGTATGAACATACCTTATATCGAAAACTACAAAAGATATTAATTCAATTTAATGGTGCTTTTAATAAATATTTATAAATTCAAAAGCAATTTTTAATCATATCATCATGGGTCGCATTTGTTCAATATTTAACGATTGTGGTCTCTAAATGAGAGCCCTGGGCTTATTGCTTACCCCAGGCTCTATATAAATGTAAATCTTTATCAAATATAAATGGATTAAACCAGTGGTTCCCAAACTTTTCAGAGTTATGACCCACTATTTATGACCACAGCTTATGGTGACCCACTTAACTTTATTGGGCAAAAACATTAATGAAAAAACAATTTTTTAAAAAATTACATATTCAGTAAGGTCTTTGGGAAAGATGAGCCTATGCATAAAAGAACATGAAACACAAATTAAATAAACTAATATTAATGAAGCATTGATAAAGAAAACATTTATTCTTTTCAAATTATATTTTCAGTCAGGCTAGTGAGAAGGATGAGTTTGTTTCTTGCTATTTTCTATAATGGACTTGGTATTGATTTCTATTTGCGATAGTTTCAGGCATAAAGAATTTGAGAGTTGCAGTTTATTTCAAAATTTGCTTTTGATCCCAACCATTGCTGAAAATCAAGCTTTGCATTTATCAGATGATGAGAATGCAATAAGTACTTTTAATGCCTTGGTGGAAATGAGTGGATAAGAGGTTTGATGAGACACCCAATACTGTACCAATTTTCTTGTGCTGAAATTCATTTCCAAGGAAGAGTCTTCAAATAAATCGATAAGTTCTTCATCAGCTTTTGTTGATATCCCAGTCGTCATGGCAGATTGAAAAGGGTTCATAATCCATCTTTTCTGTTGCATAACGTTCATTTCTTCATGGAAATAATATTGAAAACTTTTTTTTAACTTATTCAAGTGTTCTGATATCTTGCTGATTATATCATCATCAACTTCAGTTTCAGTCTCTATTATAAAGGTTTGTAATGTTTCAAAACAGTCATAATTTTGGTTGTTAATACAGTTTTTCCACAGAACAAGTTTTTTCATAAAACCTCTAATTTTGTCATGAACTTCAAATATACTGTACCTTCTGATCCTTGTTAGTACAAATTTAGTTCATTTAATCTCGAAAAAATATCTGCCAAATACGTAAGCCTTAAAATAAATTTTTTGTTGTGCAAGTATTTCACAAAATCACATTTACCTTCCAAAAACATAGCAATTTCCTCACGAAGTTCTGCAAGTAAGCTGATCCTTGTAAGTACAAATTTAGTTCATTTAATCTCGAAAAAATATCTGCCAAATACGTAAGCCTTAAAATAAATTCTTTGTTGTCCAAGTATTTCACAAAATCACATTTACCTTCCAAAAACATAGCAATTTCCTCACGAAGTTCTGCAAGTAAGCTGATCCTTGTAAGTACAAATTTAGTTCATTTAATCTCGAAAAAATATCTGCCAAATACGTAAGCCTTAAAATAAATTCTTTGTTGTCCAAGTATTTCACAAAATCACATTTACCTTCCAAAAACATAGCAATTTCCTCATGAAGTTCTGCAAGTCTTGTTAGCACTTTGCCCCTTGAGAGCCATTGTATTTCTGTATGCAGAAGAAGGGTTTTATGATTGCTTCCCATCTCTTCACACAACTTTTCAAATAAGCGTGACTGCAGTGTTTTTTTTTTTTTTTTTCTTTTCTGTTTTGCTTACAGTAACTCTGCTTTATTGTTTCATTACTACCAAGTCCAGGTAAGATTATAAAATTACCTGCTCTGTTGATTCTCATCACATACTTTTAACTCACTTTTTCCACTTTAATTTGATTTCCTTATTTGGTTGCAACTAATGTGGCAATGCAGCTCTTTGTGTAATTGATTCATGTGTTACATGTCTGCTGAACCTAGTGTTTGTGTTTTTTCATCTAGTAAAGCGGACACCTCAAAAGATATCAACCATAACAGCCTATCTGATATGCTTTCTGATTCTCTGCAAACTAACATAAAAGCCTATAATTACTATGATATTTTCAAACTTAACCCTATAACGACAAGCATGACTTTTTAGTTACGTTTGAATGAACAGCTGTAAATTGTCTGTAAATTTCATTTTTTTCTACAATGCCAAGATTGACGAATTCCTAACAAACTGTTTTAAAAGTTGCACAATCAACACGTGCTCGCATCATTTGATTACTTCTGTTTCTTGGTCTTTCATTCAGACAACGTGTTAAGTAGCAGCTTGGTAGGTTTGAAAAAGATCAAAGACAAATTTCTTAAAACCTTTACAAAATTTTTAAGTCGAAAAATTAGAAAGTTGTTTGCAAGTATGTCAAGAGTTAAATGGCAGAAATTTGAGTAGTTAGGCTTTTAGATTTTTAAAATATACACTAAGTTATTTAAACGTAACTATTTCGTTGACTTTGTCCTTTAGGTGATAATTGTAGTTGAGCAGACTTAGATATGGATGCAATTAGATTTTATGGTGTTCGGCGAAAACTACAAAATAAACTATTTGAAGAAGAAGAGCTTTTGCTTAGTGACATGGATGATGATTGCCCTGATTACGGTATGAGTGTAAATAATTCTTTTTTTTTTTTTTTTTTTTCGTATAAAGTAAACTATAATTTTTGTGCAATTTTTGAGTAAAGCAATATGTCAACAATTAGCTACAGATTTTTTTTGAATTAATTGTTGTTTGAGTTTTTTAAATATTACTTGAGCATGGTTAAAATTAACCCACAAAAAAAATTTATGCAATAGTTACAAAAAAATGCCAGAACTAGGTCCTATTTCTTATTGTAAATTGCTTTTAGGCAGTGATACTTTAGAAGACTGTGATGAAGAACAATTTGTTACCAATGATGACCCTGTTTCTGATCCTCCAGCTACAACATCAACAGCTCCTGATTCATCCCAAGCTCAAAATTTGAAAAAGGCAAAAAAGTCCAAAAAATCATCTGTTAAATGGCGCCAAAACAGAACTGGTTCTATGTGGACAACACCTGATTGGCTTGGGAGTTTAGAGCCTGCAACAAGCATAAAAACTCTGGTAGAATATTTCCGAATGTTTTTTTCCTCTGATTTGCTTAAACACGTGGTTGATCAAAGCAATCTTTATTCTATTCAACAAAATTTGTCAAATTTGAATTTAAATTGTTCGGAATTAGAACAATTCATTGGATCGCTGCTAGCAATGTCGTTGGTTAAGCTTTGCAATTCACAAAAATATTGGAGTGGAAAACTAAACTGCCCTCTCGTAACCGAAGTTTTTTCTTGTGATTGCTGGGAGCAAATAAAAGCCATGATTCACTTCAATAACAATGAAAATCTTGTGACTGACAAAAAGCATCTGGACTATGATACTCTCTTCAAAGTCAGGCCTTTAATTGCTCATCTTGCTGAAAAATTTCAAGAAATTTCGAAATCGCAGAGGCTCTGCATAGACAAGCAGATGATACCGTTTAAAGGTGTCTCTTCGCTAAAGCAATATTTGCCATTAAAACCTTCTAAATGGGGTTACAAAGTTTATTGTTTATGCAGAGCAGATGGAGTTATGTACGACTTTTTCATCTACAATGGCAAAATAGAGCACTTACCTCATGAACCAGATCTGGGAGCTAGCTCAAACGCTGTTGTTAACTTGACCCAAACAATACCAAGCAATCTGAATCATCTTCTTTACTTTGATAGGTGGTTCACATCAATTGCCTTACAAACATATCTTGCAAGCAAAGGCATTCATTGTTTGGGAACGGTCAGTCTCAACTGGCTTCCAGGTGTTGGTTTTGCCAGCGACAAAGATTTTGCAAAGACTGGTAGGGGAACATACCAGGAAAAATGTGCTGTGATAGATAACGTAGAAACAAGAGCAGTAAAATGGATGGACAGTAGGTCTTTCGCGCTTCTTTCAACCTTTGTTTCTGCTGAACCTTTGAGTGAATGCAAGTGATACGACAAAAAGAAAATGTACAATTGTAATTCCATGTCCTTCAATTGTGCAAGAGTACAACAAAAACATAGGGGGTGTGGATTTGATGGATGCACTTGTGGCTCTTTACAGAATTCACGCTTGATTAAAAAAATTTTATCATAAAATTTTTTACCATTTTTTGGATGTTACTGTCGTGAACTGTTGACTTCTTTATCGAAGAGACTGTCAATCTCTTGAAATAGCACGAAAAAACGTAATGATCCTGCCAGAGTTCAACCTCGAAATCGCCGAATGCTTGTTAATGGAAGGAAAAAACCCAGCAGAAAAAAAACAGGCCAGCCATCAGCTGGGAAATCTGTTCTGTTTCAATTCAATAAAAAACAAAAATTTCACCAGCAACAAAAGCAATTCCTTCGGCAGAAGTCCGAACAGATGGCTTCAATCATTTTCCCATTGTGGTTTCTCGTAGATGCTGCAAAAATCCGGGATGCAAAGCTGCCCCTGTCTACTTTTGTCAAAAATGCAAAGTACATTTGTGCATCACAAAAGATAAGAACTGCTTTCTTTACTTTCATACTAAGTAAAGTGCTTATTTTTTTTAGTGAGTGCTGTTTGCGGCGTTACGATTTTGTTTTGTTTTTGAACTTGCCAATACACACAAAAAAACACAAGTTGTTTACTTTTGTTGTAAAAAAAGCACATTTATGTAGCACTTTTGAAAACAGAAGAATAGATAATTATGTCAGTCCTAAACACCGAACGTGACTAATTAGTTACATTTACAGCATAATGCAAAACTTCTTAAACGCCGAATGTGACGATTTAGTTACAATAAAATAACTTTGAACTTGGTAAATTAATTTGTATGAAAATAAATTTAATATGTTTATAACACCCTAATAACATGAAACAAACATCAAAAAAATTTTTTTCTTTGAAAAAAATAAATTCGTTGTTATAGGGTCAATACTACCTTAAATGATTCTTCTCATTTTTTCATTCATCTAAATATTTCATCCCTCCAATCTCATCTTGATGAATTATACAATCTTCTTTTAGAACTAACTCACCCTTCCAGCAAAATCTTCATCTTGGAAACAAGCATTAATAAAGAACCTCTCATTAATATTAACCTACCAGGCTATACTTTTCTTCATTCTCCTTCCCTGTCCGTAGTTGGTGGAGCAGGTGCTTATTTTTCTAAACAACTGATGTTTGCAATAAACAACCTCTTCCAGCTTCATGTTCAAGGGTGCAAAGACCTTTGGTTTAACATTACCTTTCTTAATTCAAAATCGCAATACATTTTTGTAGTACTTTATCGTCATTCCCACAACAACCACACCCCTTTTTAATGCTCTTGATGAAACTCTTCAAATCCTAAATCAGAAAGAAAGCAAAATAATTATTATGGGTGATATTAACATTAACATGTTATCTGACCCAAACTCTCCTCATTTAAAACATTATAATCAAATACTTATTAGTAATGGATTTACGTTGTGTATAACTAACCCTACCAGAATAACAAAGCATTCTCAAACCTCCATTGACCACTTAATAACCAATGTTTACGGGACCATAATTACACCAGGTATTTTGCAATATTCTATCTCTGACCACCTTCCCATCTTTTGTATCGCCTCGTCAGCTAAGCTCAAAAATCCTTTTAAAAACTCAACCCATTATTACATAATATTAAGAATTTAAATGGTGACATCTATTGGGATGATTTATATGATACCTTAACCCCCATAGTACGAAAATTTCAAACCTCCTCCATATCTGCTTCTAATTTCAACCTTCCTTTCAATAATTTGGTAATTGGCATTAACAAAGTAATTGAAAAACACACCTCTTTGCAAAAAGTCTCCAGAAAACTTTCTCAAATACATCAAAAACCCTGGATGACCAAAGGTTTATTAATTTCTATCAAAAATAAACAAAAACTTTACCGTAATTTCTTTCTAAAAGGTACTGCTTTTGGAAAAGACTTCTATAAAGCATATGTTAATAAACTAACACGAGTAAAGAATTTATCAAAAAAATGTATTATAGTGAGTTTATCTCAAAAAATAAATCTAATCCCAAGAAAATGTGGGAAATTACTAACTCTGCTATTTCTACAAAAAATGTTATTTCCCCTCTCACTAAAATAAATATAGAAAATTCAGTCATTGAAGATTTGTCAAAAATTGCTGATTGCTTTAATCAATTTTTCATTAAAATTGGTCACTCTATTGCTAACAATGTCAATAAGTCCCTACATACAGACTACACTACTTACTTAAGAAACCCTGTTTTACATTCTTTAGTTCTAGATCCCCCCACTGCAATTGAAATTTTTCATCTGATTAATTTGATCAATCCAAACAAAGCTAGTGGAGCTGACAACATCAACCCCTTCTTCTTACGTATAGGAGCAGTAGTACTAGCTCGTACATTATCAATATATTTTCAATGATCATTTGATCTTGGTATTTTTCCCCAAGCTTTCAAACTGCCAAAGTAATCCCTATATTTAAATCCGGTAGTAGAGAAATATTAGGCAATTATCGACCAATAGCTTTACTTTCTAACCTGTTGAAAATCTCATCAAAATTTGATTTGATAATTTTTTTTCTAAAAATAAAGTTTTGTATGCAAATCAATATGGTTTTAGAAACAATCACAGTGTTAATCACACTTTACTTGATGTTGTCACTAACTGTTACAATGCCTTGCATTGCTCACAACACATAGCACTGTTGTTTATGGATCTTTGCAAGGCGTTTGATACAGTGTCACATAAAATTCTATTGCACAAGTTACACCATTATGGCATTTGTGGAATGGCATATGCTTTAATCTAAAATTACCTTACCTCTAGAAACCAATTTGTAACTTTTAATAATACTTCATCCTCTACTAAACCCATCAATACACCAAGGACACCAAGGCTCCATACTTGGTCCCTTACTTTTCCTAATATATATCAACGACTTACCAAATGCCATTAACAGTACACCCCGTCTTTTTGCTGATGACACCTGCCTTATACTACAACAGTCATCTTTGTCATCCCTAGAGAAAGCTTGTTTAGACGAATTAATACAGCTTAAAGATTGGTGTGATGCTAACAAAATCCAAATCAATCCAAACAAATCATGCATAATACACCTTCCTCCTAAACAAAATACCCCACCTTTAACCTTTCAAATTCCATATGATAATTCCTTTATAGTTAATAGTATTTGCTGTAAATATCTTGGGATCCTAATTGATAACAAGCTAAATTTTAAACAACATATACAACTAGTTGAATCTAAAATAGCCAAATTGGTAGGAATAGCCAAATTGCAACATATTTTCCCCTCCTCTGCTCTTGTTCTTATCTATTTCGCTTTAGTCCACACTCATTTACCATACAGCCTTCCCATTTAGGGAAGTACTTTTCCAACTTACCTCCAAAAACTTCAACGTCTCCAAAATAAAGCTCTTTGCATAATCTCAAACTGTAACCCTAAAACATCATCAACACCACTTTTTTACCAATACAAAATTTTAAAAATACAAGATTTGTACTATTTTGAAATTGCCAAAATTATGCACCATTACTCCAACAAACACCTTCCGATCTGCTTTACATCCTTCTTAACCCAAACCAGTTCAATTCATAATTGGTCTACTAGATCTAATATTCGAAACAATTTATATTTACCATACTTCTTATTGTCTCGATGTCAACAATCAATTAAATTTCAAGGGCAAAAATCTGGAACTCCATCACTCCTCATATTCAAAATCAATCGTTTAATACCTTCAAACGTAATATTAAAATTCAGCTCTTAAATTTCTATATATGAATCAAAATGATATAATCTGTCATGCCCTAACACAATAATCTTTGAAATTGAATAATTCCGCTACAATTTCTGGGTGACTGCTTGACTAGAAGACCTTAATTGGTCACTTTGCAGTCTCCTGTCGAGATTGTCACTATTTTATTTTATTTTTTTATTCACTGTAGTTGTACATAACCTGTGTTTCACTATTTTGATATGTATTTTTTTTTTTTGTTTATTTTTATGTATTATCTTCATAGTGCGTAATAATCTCTGACAAAATAAACTTCTGTCTGCAAAGGCTTTGACTTGATGAAATTTACTATTTTAACAAAAGTCTTCAAAACATTTTTAAAATCATCAGATATATGTTTTGATACTAATGCAGCCCTGTGAAGATTGAAGTGAGTCCATGATGGGTTGGGATTACGCTCAAGTATTCTGGTCACCAACACTATTGTTTCTACTGCACATAGCATGTGCTCTGTTTGTACATATTCCTATACATTTATGCCAATCAAGACCTTTTTGTTCTGATATAAGTATCAACAGTATTAAAAATTTCTTTGCTGGTACTTTGACTGATTGGTTCACACAACAACATATCTTTATGAGGTTTGGAGTTCCATATATATATAACGTACAAAAACAAGTAGTTGCATTGACCTTTTACATCAGTAAATTCATTGAGTTGTTAAGAAAAAAAAGGACTTTCAATAACTTGTTCAATAACTCGATTATCTACCCATTGAGACATTTCATCAATTCTACATGTGACCATGCTATTAGATATTGGAATTGATTCAATTTCTTTTTTACCTTTATTATCAAAGAAAAGTTTAACTGTATCTTTTATAGTTGGAAAAACTACAGTCTCCCCAATTGTGTGTGGCTTGCCAGCTTTTGCGATTCTCAAGCTAATCAAGTAAGACACATACAAACATTTTTTATTTAAGTTGGTGTAACGGTGCAAAATTCTTTGTCCCATCTTTTAATTGGCTAGCAGTTTCTTAAAAAATCAAGAGGTTTGTGTTTTAACTCGGGGTGCTTAGTCTCAATATGGCAAAGCAATTTGTTTGGACGCATGCTCTCATTTGCAAGTTGTTCATAACAAATAATGCATTGTGGATGTGGGTCTTCTTCATCTTCATTCCATGTAAATTCCATTTTTAAGTATGTGTCATCATACCTTCTCACTACTTTCCTTCACTTTGACTGACTAGTTTTTGATTGACTTGAGTTTTCTTTTTTTAGATTAATTGGAGATTCATCATCATCAACTTCAATTGACTTTTTTAACCATTTATTCATTATAATAAGGGCTAAGTAATACAAAAAAATCAGATTCTGAAAAATAAACTGTTGTATGCTGCTGTATTAACACTAAAATGACCAACTGCTGCCAAAATAACTGACTGAGGTTGCTGAAGCCTAGAAGTTACAACTGCTTCAAAGTAAAGTCAAAACTACAACTGCTAGTTGCAGTGCACATACACAGCAAAGGTGTTTGTTGGTTGTATTGTCTTTTGTCTTGTTACATCATTACACAACAATGGATAATCATCGCAATGCTATGAATTGCTGTACAAAACTGCTATGTGTCAAAAAAGCTACTTTGTCATTTTAGGTAGTTTTATGTGTAACAAATTTCTGTTCCTTTAAGACAGGGTTTCCCAAACTTTCTGTTCATGAGTACCCTTTGGACAATTATAAATTTGCTCATGTACCCCCAAAATTTTCTCATATTTTTAGCTGCAAAGCTCAACTTGCTCTAACACACAACTTATTTTCTATAGCTAGGCAACCCATTACATTCCCTCTGAATTTGCTAAATCTTTAAAACAAAAAAGCTACGTGATTAGTACTAATCAAAGCACACAAAGTTATTCAGAATAATGTAATCTAAGCTTAAACAAACACTACAATCAAACTAACAATATATCGGCTTAATAAGCCCAGCAGTCCTAGCTAATGTGATGGATAAACCTGCTTTTTAGCAACAAGCTCATTAATACGCAGTGAAACATTAGCAAGAGCACAATGAAGATCATGTTCAGGTGTTTTGAGCTATGATCAGTACTTTGATTTGATTCCAAGCATCACTGAAAATGTCAATTCACACAACCATATTTGTGACAACTACATTTATTACTGTAATAAAAAACTCGCCCTATAAACCCAAAACCTGGCTTAATAACCCACACTTTTTATCTTGCATTTGACAGTTTCACACTTCATTACACTGTTATTTGATTTTATTTTCAAACAGCAAAGAGACGTAAATGTTGTTTAAAATAAGTGAGGTCAACTGTATTTGCTTTCTAGTCTTTGTAACTACAGTTCTTGTAGCAATCAATCAGCTGTTTTGTCTTGTGTGCCATCATTGGACAAAATAAGTCATGTGAACTGCAAAAGTGGACTCGCTAGTTACTGTAGCGAGTCCACTAAAGTACTGTAGTTAAAGTTTTTACTGGGGCGAAAATCTGACTTCCTCAAGAGTTCTTAAACTCAGGAATTCAAATTATTAACATCAGGTGATAAAAAATATTTTAATGCAGATTACAAGTTATGGAAAGAATATCCTTATACTTAATCTAATGTACCCCTTGAAAAGTCGAAATGTACCCCAGTTTGGGAACCCCTGCTTTAAGAAGATTGTAGAAGGAAAACTTCAACAGATTAGAATTAAAAATTTAATTTAATGTTTTTTGGTTTTTTTTTAAATTTTAGTGCTGGATTCACCATTGATCCCAATAGCCAGTGGTTAATCAAATCTAATGTGCAATTCTATAACTTTTTACAACCCACTAAGATTCCTTTTGCAACCCACCAGTGGGTTGCAACCCATAGTTTGAGAACCACTAAATTAAACTAAACCAAATTATAAATAGAGTGTAAAAAATAAATACAAATAAATACCAGCATCAACTAAATTTAAAAATCAATCAACAAAAAAATATTTTAATTGCATAGTATTCAAGAATTGTTTTCCTCCAGTGAGTTGCTTTCTGTTTCAAAAGTTGGAAGAAGACTTCTGTCATTTTTAACAGTACCCTGGCTTTGTTACCCAAGAAAAATCTGAATGTAAGTGCTGCTAATATAGCACCAATTATTGGTTTGAATCAGTAAACCCAGTAATTGCTCCATTGTCTGGAAACCACTGTGGGTCCAATGCTTAGCGTTGGATTCATGCATCTGCTGGAAATGTTAAATCCCCCAGAATGCCAACTATTATGATGAACCCAATTGCCAGAGTAGCCAAGTTTGCATTGAGTTTAATTGTAAACAGAGCCTCAAAGTATGAGTAGTTGGTCTGTTGGAGTGGGACACAAGCATCCAGTGACTATGTGCTAGATGTCATTCAAAACACTGTCTAAGGCAAGTGTAAGCACTGTGACACCAGACTGGTGCACAGTACTCAGCTGTTGAGTAGACCAGACATAAGGCAGCTGTACACAGTATTTCTGCATTAGTATTCATCCTAAGCCTACAAGTTGCCTCAGTAGTGTGATGAGTAAAAATAGTTTTTTTGAGCAATTGCACTAGATGATGGCAAATGTGAGTGATTTGTCTCAATTCTACCCCAAAATATGTAGGGGTTGAAAAAAAGTCCAATGCAGTCATAGACTTTTAGCTTACATTTAGCCTCTCAGTTATTTAAATAAAAGGCTTCCAAAACAGTCTTAGACTAAGCTTCAACCTCCAAGTCTGGAGATAGCTGAAAGTGTAGTCATGTCTTGACTGAAAGTCTCCTCCAAGTCCTTCCAGTTCCCAGAAAAGTGCAACATGCTAGTTTGTTGACATAAAAAACTTTCTGAAAATTGTGGAAAGCAGCTCGTTTGTACAAATGTAGAAAAGGAGAGGAGCAAAGACTGATTGATCCCTGAGAAATGCTGTTTTTCAGATGGCATACCCTGCTTTGCTTGCTGTCACTAATAGTAAGAGTGAAACATGATCAATCTGACCATGTGCTTATTTGGCAAAAACCTCAGCAGTTTGTAGGTAAGGTTATGGTGCTATGCACTATCATATGCTGCTATAAAATTGACAAATAAGCACTGGACTTCTTCTAAGCCTCAAAGAATTCTTGATGTTCTGTGTTATCAAAACAACTTGATCTATGGTTGACTTCCTGCATCAAAATCCATCCTGCTGCTTAGTGAGCAGTAGATCAATAATTGGTTTGACATGAGCAAAGATAAGCCTCTCAATAATCTTGTAGACAATACAGAAAGATATCAGCAAATAACTCTTTGGGTCCTCCACAGGCTTTATCAGCTTTGGGATTGCAACTACAAGCATGCTACTTGAGATCTTAAAAGTTTTGAATATGCATAAGCAGGAAGAAAGAAAGACATATAACCATGACTTCAAAGCAGTTCCAGAAAGTATTATAAACTCTGGGCAAAATGGAATCAGAATCTGAAGCATTACCTGGTTTCAAGTGTTGGAGAGCAGCAGTGAATTCTCTCTGTGAGAAATTCTCAAAGATATTTACTGGGTCTAATATTGTGGCCCTCCAAAAATCAAACATGTTTTGAGAAACAAGTCAAAATAACTTGTAGTGAACAGCCTTGCATCTCTTATTTCTGCTAGTTAAGATGCTGTTGTTGTTCTTGTTCTGGTCACTCCTTAACTTCTCAAACAAGCCAATCTAGATTCCCACTTTTGGATTACCTCTGCTGCTTTTAAAGCTTTTTCCACAGACTAGTGGTGATGTGTTGTGTTGGTACTTGACTACAGTTAAAGAGTATTCCACAATGCATTTAAGTATCAGGGTTTCATATGTAGGTAACTTTGCAAGAGTGGTGATTTGTTGGCTCTGGGCTGGCCAGTTTTGTATGCACATGATGTGGTAACTTTTTTATTTTTTCCAGAACTGAGGTATTGTGAGATGATAGTATCTGTGTATGTGTTAAGATCATGTAAAGGGTGTGCTTGTGTTTGAGTCAATTGTTTAGGTTGAGTAGCATAAAGTTTCAGATGGCTGTTTATTGGAAAGACCTTGGTTTTGTCATATAAATATTGAGTATTTGTATCTTGTGTGCAGCCAGTAGCAATGTGCAAAGCTAAGTTTTAAATGGTTTGCAGTTTCTTGATGTTGGTGTTTGATATGATAGGGCTCTATATGGTGCTTGCATATTTGAAAATGGAACAAGTGGTAGCTTTTAATGTAGAGACAATTGATTCCTTTTGTTTACCCATTTGGTATAAGTGAATGCTTTCAGAATATTAAGCTTTGTTTTGCTTTAGTGATGATGATGTTCATATTTTATAAAAATGTCAGTTTTGGGTCAAGAGTAATTCCAAGAATTTTTGGGTGTTTTGTTGTTGGTTGTGTTTGATTGTTTAGTTTAAGTAATAGAGTTGTGCCATATTTAGGTGGATCTGGTGTAAAAAGTGTGGTAATAGTTTTGCTTGTGTTTATATGAAGATTATTATTGGTGGCCCATTCATAGATTTTGTGAAGATATGGTTGAATGAGTTCATCATTGTCATTTGGAAGGGCATTTACTCCTGGTCAGACACACACAGAACTGGGGCCGAGGGTTTATTTTTTTACTACTCCAGGCTGCTGTACTGCCCAGATCAGATGCTGGCAGTGATGTGGTTAAGCCAGCATTGAGTTTTGTCATCCAAAACTGTCAGACCTTGTGCTCCATGTGGTGCCTGATGTATGGGGCATGCGGTTAGAATGTGGTCTGCAGTTTGTTCAGCAGTGCCACACTTGCAATTCAGTGAAAAAGCAAGACTTCATTTGTGCATGGACAAATGGAATCGCCCAACACCAGTTCTCAAGCAGTTGAGTTTAACCCAAGCTGCTCAGGACCAGCTCATCCCAACAGGCCTGGCACTGATCCTGGGCACAAAAACACAGAGACTGGAAGCATTTTCACAGCACTCTGCATTCCACTTATGAGTTGTCCACTCAGAAGCATGGATGCCAGGTTCAGCAAAGTTGTCCAAAAGATTCTGTGCAGCTGGCACAAATATGCATCTAGATCTTTGTCTCTCTTGGCAAGCATCTGGGGACCCACTTAAAAGACCATACAAGATATGATCAGGGTCCAGAGATCCATGGTGGGCCAAGGAGAGTGTTGATCCCAGTTGGCAAAGCTCAGCTGGCTGGATGCCTAAAAGTATGGGTAGGTGGTTCGTTGGAGTGAGATGCAGGCATCCAGTGACTATGCGCAAGGCATCATTCAAGACACTGTCAACGAGACAAGTGGCTGTGACACCAGACTGATGTACAGTACTCAGCTGTTGAGTATACTAGAGATAAGGCGGCTATGTGTAGTGTTTTGGCACCAGCACGTCATCCCAAGCCTACAAGTCACCTCAGCAGTGTGACGTGTGAGGATAGTTTTTTGAGCAATGCCAGTAGATGGTGATGAAATGTGAGTGATTTGTCCAGTTTTACCCCAAGATATGTAAGCGTTGGATAGAATGGTAAAAGTCTATTGTTGTTGTAGACTTTTAGCTCACGCTTGGCCTCTTTGTTATTTAAATAAAAGGCTGCTGTCATTGTCTTAGTGTGACTGAGCTTCAACCTACAAATCTGGAGATATGCTGAAAGTGTAGACATGTCTTAGCTTAAAGTCCCCTCCAAGTCCTTCCAGTTTCCAGAAGAGTGCAACAATGCTAAATTATCAGCATAAGCAAACTTTATGGAAATCATGGAAGGCAGATTTTACATATAGATGTTAAATAGGAGTGGAGCCATGACCAATCCCTGAGGAATGATGTTTTTAGACGGCGTGACCTGCTTTGCTTGCTGTCATTGGTAGTAAGGGTGAAATTTCGGTTTCGAACAAGCTCCATAATCATTCTGACCATGTGCTTATCCAGAAGAAGTCTCAGCAGCTTGTATGTAAGGCCATGGTGCCAGACAGTGTCATAAGCAGCTGTCAGATCAATGAATATGGCATTGGCCTTCTTCTTCACCTGAAAAGAATCCTCAATGTTCTGGGTTAGCAGAACAACTCAATCTATGGTTGACTTCCCATATTGAAACCCAGCCTGCTCTTTAGAGAGCAGTGGATCAATTAATGGCTCAACACAAGTGTAGGTAAGCCTCTCAAGGATCTTGTAAGGGACACAAAGCAAAGATATTGATTGAGAACTCTTTGGGTCCCCCACAAGCTTTATTGGCTTTGGAATTGTGACAAGCGCTCTTCTTCAGATCTTGGGTATTTTGAGTCAGCGCAACTGCAGGAAGAAATGAAGTCGCATAACCAGGACTTCAATGCAGCTCCAGCATGGATTATAAGCTCTTGGCAGATGGAATCAGAGCCAGGAGCATTACCTGGTTTTAAATGTTGGAGGGCACCAGTAAATTCTCTCTGTCAAAAAATGTCAGAGATATTTACTGGGTATGGTGTTGTGGCCCTCCAAAAAGTCAGACACTTCTTGAGAGACAAGTCAAGATGACTTGTGGTCAACAACCTTGTATCTCCCATTTCTGACTAGCTGAGATGCAATAGCATCAGCTGAGATGGGACAGTGATGAGGAGAGTGTCGTGACCTACCAGTAAGGCTGTTCAAAATACTCCACACTTTTCAAGTAGAGTGTGAGAAGTCAATACTCTAAACTGCCTCAGACAATGATCCCTCTTCCTGTCAAGCTTGGCAAGCAGAGCTGTAGCAGCAAACTTGAGTCGTCTCCCTGAGGAGACTTCAGGAAAGTTTCATAGAAGGATTCACACTCTGCATCCCAACACATAATATAGTTGTTGTGATACCTGCGTGGGATAGTCTTTTTGGCTGCTTTCTTGATGATGTTACAGAAGTCCTAGTAAGCTGCATCCACATCAAGTGAATCAGGCAGCAACAAAGTCTTTGTGAATTTATTTGTCAAAGCAATGTAATGACTCCATTTGGCCTTGCAGAAGTTTCATCACTTAATAGGCATGTTCTTGGCACTGCCAGGGCAAACCTTGGTGGTGTAATAAGTGAAGATCAATGTTGTGACCTGGGGAACTTTTCAAGTACATGCCTATCCAGTAAATGACTGTTAGGACCAACACTAGCAAAAGCTAGATCTGGATTGGTGCCAGTGTTCTGAGAGGAACATCATATGCTGTGGCAACTTCTGATTAAAAGAAAAACCCAAAAGAAAAAGATGGTTGAATGAATTGTTGGGTTTTATGGTGTTTGGTGTTAGATGCTGTAATCATTATGTAATCAGCATACACTGTGATTTGTACATCTTTTGAGGGGAGTGGATTGTCAGAGGTGTAAATATTGAATAATGCTGGAGACAGAACTCGACCTTGTGGTACTCTAGTGTTAATTTGCTTAAGTTTTGAGAGTGTGCCATTATACTGAGTGCATGCTTATCATCTGTTTATGTAGTTTGCTACAAACTTGATGATGATGTTAGAAATGTTTGTCAGTGTGAGTTTGTGTATCAGTTTGTGTATGTTCACTGTATCAAATACCTTACTCATGTCCAAAGCTACAGCTACAGTGCTGATGTGAATATTTGGAAATTTGAAATATCCATGTTGATGTGAAATAATTGGAATATTTTCTGTTATGTATAGTATTTGCTTTTTCTGTTGTGTTTTGGTGATAGGTGATAGAAGTAATATGGGTTGGTAGTCAGTGCCAATGTGCAGTCTTTGTTTGTTTTTGGAATGGGGATGATTGTGGCATGTTTCCAAAGATAGGATATTATGTTAGTGTTGAGGAAAATTTTTAAAAAGGTACTAGTTGAGATGCAGTAGGATCAGCTGTTATGGGACAGGGATGAGGAAAGTGTCATGACCCACCAGTAAGATTGTTCAATATACTGCATCCTTTACAACTAGAATGTGAAAAGTCAATGATCCAAACTGCTTTGGACCATTGATCTCTCTGCTTCCTGTCAATTTTGATAACTAAGGCTGAGGCAGCCAAATTTAGGTTGTCTCCCTGAGGACACTGCAGAAAAGTTATATAGAAAGATTCACACTCTTCAACCCAACATGGAATAAGCTGTTTTGATGATTATGGTCTGTTTGGTTGGTTTTTTGATGATGTTAGAAAAATCCTGTAAACTGCATCCACATTAAGTGAATCAGGCAGCAACAAAGTCTTTGTGAGTTTATTCATCAAAGCAATGAAGTGATTTCATTTGGCCTTGCAGAAGTTCTATTGTTTATTAAGCATGCATGATATTAACAAAGCAAATGTTGTTAGGGTAATAAGCAAAGGTTGATGTTGTGACCTGAAAAACTTTTCAGGATCTCCTCTAGCAAAAGCTAGATCTGGATTGGTGCCAGTGTTTTAGTGGCCAGAGTAAAATCTGGCAGCATACTTGGAATTACATAGTGGGACAAGACTATTAATACTTGCCCAGCCAGCCAAGCATTCACTGTCCAGGCTGTTATTATTATAACCCCAATCAACATGGTGACAGTTATAATCGCAAGCATAGAAACAAGGATGAGGAAACATTGAAAGATTGAAGGAATGCAGTCATGTTTGTGGAGGTTTGCAGAGGTTGACTATTTTATAACCATCAATGTTGATGCACAACTACTCAATGTCTAATGTCAGCGGAGATTGGACCAAAAATATATACCTTATTTATTTATTTTATTTTATCTCTATATTTATCCTCCTGACTCGCAGGAAAGTGCCAGAGCAGCTAATACATAGGGCAGGCAATCACCCCAACCTGCTTCTGGAGATGCCAAGATATTGCTGTCCACTTGTAATTAAATAGAGATATGACTTCAATTTAGAACTACTTGCCAAGACCACCAAACAGGGAAAGTGCTGTAAAGTGTTTCCCAAGGACACAACAGAATGGCATGAGTAGGTTTTAAACCAGGACCATGTTGATTACAATCCCAATGCTTTAACCACTCAACCACGCTGCTGACTCATGGACAAATTGCTCAGTTGCTCATGAACAAATGTGGAAAGATCATGTTTTTTTGCTTAAGTAAGACCCAGCTAGTTGGAAGCTTGAAAGGACTAGCCTCTTTACATCAGTGAGTCTCTTGCAGTAGAATAACAAGTGCTTCAAACTAATTTTTATACTGTTGGTCTGTGTAAAAAAAAGAATATTAAGTAAAAGCATATTCTTGTAAACAGCATAAAAATGCTGGAAAAAGTGATAATAAAATTAACTAGTTTCTTCTGAAAAGTTTTGATTTTATTAAAGAATTTTTGTAAAAATTAAGAAAGTTATCAAATTTTTAATTAACATTATCATTTAAGTTTCATAATGCAGCAAAAAATCTTTTGCAAAACCATAACAAAAAGTTAAAAACATTTTAAAAAAATACTTTAATTGATAATTGAATTTAAAGCATCTTAAAATTGAGATTAAAAAGAGCAATTTATAACAAATTAAATTAAAAGAATAATGTACAGTGAAATATTTGTATTTGTATATAGAAATATTTTCAAATTATTTTGATTATATGATTCAGTTTTTAGCCTATCAACAAATTACTTGAGAAGTTGCTCCAATACTAAATATACTTTGATGGGACCAAACCCCATTAGGGACATATTGAAATTGGTCACATAAAACTTTTTCACAAAATACCAAACTGGGGTCATATGTCCAAAACCCATTAGCTTCACATCTACAGCAATAATTTTATTAAATATAAGTTAAAGATACAGTACATTGGGTGTTTAGTAATTTCTGTGACTTTTTGGATACTGGTCTTTAAAACCCCTATATCTTGCTTATTTTTAAGGCATTTTAATAAAATTTTAAACTAATTGATTAAATTAATCATACTTTTTGTAATTAATCATGTAGCTGCTCTCGGCCTTGATGACATGCTCTAGTGTCCTATCTGAAGGCACAGCACACATCAATGACATACCCCTTGTCAAGGTTGGCCCAGTTCTTGGTGATGCAGGCTTTTAGTTTTTTGATGTTTTGTGACCGAGTCTTACACACACTACTCTCCACTTGCCAACACACACTAGTTGGCTAAGGTCCACGCTCTGGGGAGGCCACATTGACCTGAGCCAAAAGTCTTTTTTTAGGAAGGTCTGCATCTTGTTGGCTGTGTGGGAGGGGGTCCCTGTCCTGTGGGAAAACAAAATTCTTCTTGCCAGCCACCTTCCTGATCCAAGGGATTATGGTCAAGGTCATGATGTTGATGTACTCATCAGCATTCAGCCGATAGCCACCATCAAATAAGATGGAGAGCAAGACCTCCCTGTTGCTGCATGCCAGATCAAGAAACATCACTGTGGCTGTGTGTTTTGTTGAGGAAATGTATCTGACATGGTGCTCCACATTGTCATCGAAGTTTATGTATCAGTTGCTGCAGTGGTTACGAACCAGGTTGACCATTGACACTAGATCTGGTGCAAAGCATTCTGAATGTCTTGTTTCTTTTCATATTATTCGACATGATGCAGTAGTTCTATAATTTCACTTTTTACTACACTTTAACTTCTAATAGACGTGGAAACTGACACTGTTTACTTTTTTAAAATCAATTAAGAAATAAGCACAAAAATTTAAATTCAAATTCAAATTTAGTTGCAGGAATTACTAAACACCCAGTAAGGTGCAGCAAAGTCTACAATTTTAATAAAAATTGAGATTAACTTATTAAACCAAAAATTTTTTGTTATAATAAAAATGTTACTTAATGTGTACAAGCAATAAAACCCACCATATTGTTGATGGATTCAAGTACAATTATTATAGTACACTTTCTATGGATTTAAGTACACTTGCACTGTGATGGATTTAAGTACACCTAAAATAATGGTCTAATACATTAGGTGAAGAGTTTTTAAACTTTTTGATATGTGCTCCCTTTTCATCATGCAAACAAAATTTGCATCCCCTTGATGACACCAAAAAAACTCAAGCCCTATCATATTAAAAAATTTAACAGCATTGAATAGAAAAATAGTTAAATTTTGTTAATAAGAAGAGTGTAACTGTTTTTTGAAAACCAGAAGTTTAATTCATGACTTTGGAGCAGATAACGCTGTGTTGTTATTATTAGTGGTGTTGATCAGCTTCACAGTCAAGTTTGTTTCTGTGTTTTGTCTTGATAATAGAAAGAAAAGCCATTTTCAAACATGTAAGTCAATGAAAACAGAAAAACAGAAGGATGACTGAACATACAGCTACAGCACCTACACTCTTGTATATGTTTACATATTTCTCTTAAAAATCAGTCAGTAACATAGCTTCAAAATTGTTTTTTGTAGTTGAGTTACATTTCATTTCCAAAAACTCTTCCTGCAAATCTTGAAAAAAAATATCCTTGTTTAAACGAAAAAGATTTCTTGTCATCTTTAATTTTGAAAGTTTAGTGTTGCTCAAATCTAGAAAGTAGCGTTTAAATTTTTGTTTTAAAAGTTGCAGGTGACCCTCCACCTTGACTTCAAGCTCACCCTTAAGTTCAATTTAGTTTTTCTCAAGGAAATATCTTGTTTAGAAAAAGAAACTGCATTACCTTTTTGAATTCAATCATGCCCAGGCCCAGTTTTACCACAAAAGCATTGTTGGCATCATAATCATTGATACGATTTATATTCTTGCCCTGCAAAATCCAATTTAAAAAAATTTAAGGCTTTGAAAATATCCAAGAGGTTTTTCAAAGTCAGATGAAATTCTTTTGATTCAATAAACAAAAGTAGATCTTGCTTCCCAAAAGCTTCAAAAAGAAAACAGCATAAGTTCATCTTTTATTTTATATATGTGAACTAACATGTTAACTTTTGACAACTACTAAACAGATGTATGAAAAAAGCAGAATTTCATGATTGAAATCCATGTCCTTGCAAAGCTTGGTAAACTGTTTTGTATCAACAGCACTTATTTTAACATAGTTGATGACTCATGTGATTGTTGCAAACTTATTTTTTATAGCAATAAGCTCAGAGCCTTTCAGTGAATCACACAACGAGATCTAACCCCATTAAAAGTTTTTACCTTTGTCTTTGTGATGAATTCACTTTAAGACACAAATATTATCAGACTACCATAAATGTAGACAGCCACAAAAATTTTCCAAATGGATAACAAGATAAACAGTACTATTGTAAAAAGCAGCCATAATGGATTTAGCATTCTTCATTTTATTACACAAACATTCAAAATTATTTATAAAGAAAAACATTTTTGGCTTACTTTAGCCCTCATCAGGTTTCTACAATTTTAGCAATGCTAATTAACTTTAAATTTATACACACACATAAAAAACAACAACAAAAACAATGCATACTTTTAAAAACACAGACTGTACTTTTGACTAACTAGGTTAATTTTAAATCAAAACAAGTGAAAGACTAAATTGATACAAATTAAATTCCAGATTATGATGATGTCAAAAAAAAAGAAAAAAAGAAAAAATATTACAATCGAAATATATTCAATAAATATGAAGCTCCATTTGCATACATTTGTCAATTTAATTTTGGACTTAACTTTTTTTTGAATAGAGCTTTGTAAATTTTGGAACAAAATAAATTTTTATATAAAGATAAATTATATCAACATGATGATGTCAGTATGGGTTCTCCACTGGCTCAACTTTAGCCAATTTTTTTCTTGCTGACATAGAAAATAAGTTATTAAGAAAACAATCAGACTTTCATCCAAAATTGTATTTAAGATAAGTAATGACATATTTGCTGTATTTGATAATCCTGATCACTGCACTAAATTTCTTGATTTGCTTAATTCTCAACATAATAATATTAAATTTGCAGTGGAGCTCCCTTCTGACACCATACCATTTCTTGATGTTGAAATTAGGCTCAATAAAACAGGGATTGATAATTGGGTATGCAGAAAACCTACAAACACCCATTTAATTTTGAATGTTAATGCATTGTGTCCCACTAAATGGAAGTCTGGGTTAATTCTGTTTTTTAAATTGAGCCAAGCATATTTGTTCCACCAATTTTTTGTTTGATAAAGAAGTAAGTTAAAGATGTTTTTGAATAATGGTTATTCTTCATCATTTTTTGATAAAATTCTTAAAAGCTTTCAATCTTCTGACAAATTTTCTAAACAATCCCAAAACATTAGCTTCGAAAATTGTTTTTGTATACCATATTTGGGTTAATCATCTTTCTGCATTAATAAAAAACAAGTACAATTTAAAAATATCTTCCATCTATAAAACTTTTAAAGTAGTCAATTATTTTTAGTGAAATCCAAAACTGTTATGGTTCTTTGTGCAAATGTTGTCTATAAATTCTTGTGTTTGTGTGATACAAACAAGACATACATTGATATGTCTTCCAGACATTCACTAACTAGAGTCTGGGAGCATTTAAATTTTAAAAGTCTACAAGATAGCACAATTAAAGATCATATTTTATCATGTGAAAAATGTTCTAATAATTGGTTTAATAAAAACAATTTTGTAATAATACATAAATGTAAGTCAGAATTTTGTTCCAAGATTCACAAAGCTCTACTGATAAAAAAGTTAAATCCAAAATTAAATTGACAAATATACAAAAATGGAGCTTCATATTTATAGAATATATTTTGTTGTAATATTTATCTATTTTTTTTCTTTGATGACAACATAATCTGGAATTTAATTTGTATCAATTTAGTCTTTCATTCATTTTGATTTAAAATTAGCCTAGTTAGTTAAAATAACAGCCTATGTTTTTAAAGGTATACATTATTATTATTTTTTTTATGAGTGTGTGTAAATTTATAGTTAAGTAGCATTGCTAAAATTGTAGAAACCTGATTAGGACTGAAGTAAGCCAAAAATGTTCATCTGTATAAATAATTTTTAATGTTTGTGTAATAAAATGAAGAATCCTAAATCCGTTATGGCTGTTTTTCACAATTGTTGTTTTGTTGAAAAAAACAACCTCTTTATTGAAACTTTACTTAAGACATACTATTGTTGCAATAAATGTGGAGACAACTTAAAATACATTTTCTTCTCTACATGTGGTCTCTAAGGGTCTAAAAAAAAACATATTCTCTTCAATTGAAATGAAAGTAGACTAACAAAGTAACAACTGCGACATCTGGGCAATATCAGTTGCTTCATCACATTGAATAGAACAAAAAAGGTAAATCTTGTAATTTTTTGAGAACTTGACACTCTTATGTTTTTTGCAAGTTGATCAATGAGTGTTTTAATCATAGAATCTGAGAGTGAAATCTTTGCTATCTTCTTGCTGTATGTTTTACTAAATAACTGCAGTAACTATAAATTAATTCTTAAAAAATTTCATACTATACTTTAAAAAATAAATTTAAAAATTTTTTTTCTCAACAAGCAAATTTTAAATTATCTCAACAAAAAGTTTTTAAAGCAAATAAGTACAATAACTAGCCACTCAAAACAACCCATCAAAAGTTTTTTTTATTAAATAACTTTTTTTGAAATAATTTCACAACAAATCAAAATAGAAATTATTTTCTTTTTAAAATCCTAATTTTAAAATAATTCTTGTTGAAGGGATTTTTAACACTGAAAAATAATTTACTATAAAGATAAACAATCAGTGCTTTGTCAATCAAATGTTGTGTACAAAATTATTTGTAGATGTGGTGACAGCTACAGTAGACAGAAGAATAGAACCTAAAAATTAGAATAAAATAATAAAATCCCAGATTTTTGAAAAACAATTGGGATGTTTCAAAACATTAATACAAAAAAAAAAAAAAAACTGAACCATTGGATTGCTTTAAATGATGTTAAAAATTGTAGCATATTCTGATAATTGGGATAAATAATTAGTTAAAAAAACAATGTTAATACAAAATCAAAAACCACCACAAAACATTGATCAAACTTTGATCCCTTTATATCTATTCAATACATAATTAAATTTGTATTTTTTTCTTCTTTTGATGTAACAGTGTTTTAAGTTTTGTTTTTTTAAAAAAAAACAAAAAAAAAAGTATTTTGCTTTGACAATGAGAAAATTCAACTTTTAAAATTTAAGCATCTAAATCAGGGGTACTCAACCAGTGGGCCACAGCAAGTTTTTTAGGTGGATCAAAGTGAAGACCTTTTTTTTGTTCTTCACCTATAATTTGGAAACCATTTGGTAAAAATACATATGGAATGAAAGTAATGGCCTTTTTTTGACCCTCATTTATAATTCCAAAACAATTTGGTAAAATTGGGTGCAGCATGAAAATGAAGACCATAACAATTGCATTTTATGTTTTTTGAACCAAGGTGTTAAAAAAATGACAATCCCTGGTTTAAATAAAAAATTTTCAACTGCATTGGCTCTTTGCTTTTTGTTGAAAGTTCTACCATGTTCCAGGCATTTTGCTTCAAAACTAAGAAAAATTAGTTTTTAAATAGCAGCTGTTGAATCCCAAGGTTTTTTCTTTTTATTACATGATTGTATTTTAAAATTTTGATGATGTTAGTATAACACAACAATAATAATAATAATAAACTTTAAGTTTAATTCCTACTTGAATCTGAATAATTTTTAAAAGCATGTTGTTTGGCAAGCAATTTTTCTACTAGGTTATTTCAGTTACCAGATTAGCTTTAGATGCACAATTTAATAGCATGGTAATTACTGCAGCAATGTTTCACATAGTATTTATTAGCCTTTTAACTTTCTTCAGCAAATAACTTACTTGTTATTAATGTCTTCAAATTTTTTAAAAGTTCATAAAGAAACTTTTCTTAGTCCTACTTTTGCAGTTGACAGCTGCAGTTATTAAATACACACAATATTTATGCAAGCAAATAACAGTTGCTTCAACATGCACCCACACCCTCACACATATGTTTGACATAACTATCTCTCAAACAGAATGAAACAGGCTGTAGGAATGCCTTTTAATATAATAAATTCATGTGATATAAAATTTATGCAAGTTCTGTATTTCTATTGAGCAATCTATAAAAAATGTCAATTTATTTTTCCAATTTTATGTTTACATTGCAAATAGTCTTTTATTAAAATTAAGTCTTTTTCTGTTAACAAAAAGAAATATGAAATAGAAGAACTTTTTCAAGTTACACAAACCACATAGTTAGAAATTTAGCAGAGCAAATTTTTTAAATAAGATTGGCATCATTTTAACATCAGCACCAAAATAATATATGATATAAAATTTATGCACGCTCTGTATTTCTATTGAGCAATCTATAAAAAAACGTCAATTTATTTTTCCAATTTTATGTTCACATTGCAAACAGTCTTTTATTAAAATTAAGTCTTTTGCTGTTAACAAAAAGAAATATGAAATAGAATTTTCTAAGTTACACAAACCACATAGTTAGAAATTTAGCAAAGCAAATTTTTTAAATAAGATTGACATCATTTTAACATCAGCACCAAAATAATTCAAATCAAATCTGAACAGCTATTTCATTGCAAGAACCAACAATAATTACACAATTAACTGTTGTAACTACTTGATTTGGTCCAGCATCTCCATCACTTGAATCTGTTTTGTATCAGATATTTGATGATATATACTCTATGGTTCAAATGTCCTTACACTAAGCTTGATGAGATCCCTTTGCAAAAACAATATTTTTGGTTTCTCTTAGTTGTGCACACTGATGCACCAGCCAACTAACATTATCATGCCTTTAAATTGGTGACAATAATTTTTGAAACAAATTGTCCTTCCTTAGTTGTGTGTAAATTCCTAAAAAGGAAAGTTTTGAAACTTCTTGGAGAATCAACATGTTAAACTGGATGACTGGTCAGATTCCATGTAAATTAAGTAAGTTGAAATCTGAATCACATGTAAGAATTTTTTTATCTAACTCAGTTGCATTTTATAAACCAGAAGGATCAAATAGTAACATTTGTTGTGCAAACAGGCACCGTTTTTAAGTAGAAAAAAACACCCTATCAAAAAAAGAGGAAATCTTTTAAACTTATGAACAAATTCTTCAACATATTGTTTGGGTAATATATCAAAACAGGCACCAAAGCAAATAATTTGAAAATTGTTTTGAGTGATATGAATAAAATTGAGCAAAGTTTGACATATTGCTTATGTCTAGCAAAGCCTTTTCTGCTTTAAGTTAATTTTTTTGCATCATATCAGTAACAACGGATGATGTAAATGAATGTTTTTAATAACTTTTTTCAGGGCAAATTTTTTCTTAATTGATGCATCATGACAAGTAGCTTGAATTCAAGTATGGTAAACCTTGAATTATCTAGATTGAGTTAATACAGATTGTAGCGTCGCCAAGACGCGAACCAGGTCCGTGTTCGCGCGCTAATTAAAGTTCGCTCATGGCGCCTGGTAATTATGCGCGCTGCAATTGTCTTCCCTTTGGCGATCTCTGTTATGGTAACGATAACACGAGACAGTTCTTTCTTTTTGGTTTGACCTTGCTACAAGAAGGTTACTTAGTAGAGCCTGCTGGCCGCTTATATCTTTCCCTTTGCAATTTAATAGCCTATTGGCTGAAGTGTTCGGAAAGGAACAAATTTGTTTAAACCTAATCTAATCTAATTTGTTGAATCTAATTTGGTGTTTTATATCTAATCTGGCATATAATTGTAAAGTCTGGAATAAATTAATATTATCTGTCCAAGTTCTATTCATTTCTACTTCTGAACTAACAAAGAGTTTAAACAAATTTGTACGAGTTATAGCGAATTTGGCGCAAGTTTATAACGAATTTGGACAAGTTGTAACAAATTTGGAAGAATTTATTAAACTTATAAGATAATTCTAACTGAATAAGAACTTAATAAATTATTTGCTTTGAATAAGAACTTTGAACACATTGCAAGAAGCAGAGTTATTTTCGTTCCATTTGTCTGTGGTGTCAATGGACGCATCTCAATTCAAGTCTTGAAGAAAATTCCTAAGAAGTTGGAAGACCGCAAGGAAAATGGTATTTGAACATTTAAATTTGTCCGCTCCAATACAGAGCACGGAAGGTGTTGAAACTTTAAGTAACTAATTTACTATTGTTAATTATTTATTGTGTCAATTTATATTTGTTTGAACATTTATTACGAATGGAGTCTAATACTCCCGAGATTAACCCGCTTCAAGACGATGTACAAAATGCTATCGAAAGCTTGCGATCTACACTAAACAATAATTATTTAACCGCCGAAAAATTAATGTCGTTGCGTAATCCGGAAATTAAGTCGTTGAACGAGAGCGTTGCTAAAGTAGAAGATTCATACAATGAATTAATGAAAATAATGTCAAGCAATATGACACCTGCGTGAACCATAGCCAATGTAGCAACTAATAAATGCGAGTTTGATGAGCGAATAAGTGACTGGTTCACTCGCACAGGGACTATGGGTTCTAATAAAGATTTTGCCCGTTTTTATGCCGCGCCCACTAGCTCGACTAAATCTAGTAAAAGCTCACGGTCTTCTTCTCTCACGGTTAGGTGACTTCAAGCCACTCTTAATCTTAAAACGGCGCAATTACAAGCTAATCATATGCGAGAACGGGCGGAAGAGCAACAACGTAAGTTACAACTAGATGCGGAAGAGCAAAAGCGTAAGTTACAACTAGATGCGGAAGAGCAAAAGCGTAAGTTACAACTAGATGCGGAAGAGCAACAGCGTAAGTTACAACTAGATGCGGAAGAGCAACAGTGTAAGTCACAACTAGATGCGGATGAGCAACAGCGTAAGTCACGACTAGAAACGGAGCTGGAAGAAAGGGAGGCTCTACGCAAAATAGCTCTTGCCGAGTTAGAGTGTAAAGTGTGGGAAGAGGCAGAAAGTAAGGATGTCAAGGGTCCCTCCTTTTCTAATCCAAATCCCTCAACTTTGTTAACTCCAAGTAGTGTAGGAACTCAATTTCCAACCGCTTCTATGGCTACTAAGAGGGTTACTTTTGGTCAAACAGCTGTATCAACAGCTAATACTAGCCGTTCTGGTTACGAGGCGAATAGTGGGGCAATGCCCTTGAATGAAGGTGCTTCTCGTCCATCTTTAGATGCTCCGCAACATTTACCTACCCGATCTTATTCGCCATTTACCAATACGCCCTACCAACCGTGGCTTTACAACGTCGATTATGATAGTATGTTTTTGCCTAGACCTGAATTTCCTAAGTTTAAAGGGGATCCCCTCGAATTCAAGTCATTTCTTAATAACTTTGAAACACACCTTGAGCCAAGGGTTCATGATGAACGAACTCTGTTTTGCCTCTTGCTTCAACATTGCAGCGAGGATATACAGGGCCAAATAAACCATTTAGCTGGTCAGGAAGCATGCTACCAAAGGGCCAAGCAAAAACTTGTTCGAGAGTACGGATTGCCATGGATCATATCTGACGCTTGCTATCAAAAACTTAAGGAATTTCCGGCAATTAAAAGTGGAGCAAGTCGACAATTGAAAACCTTTTGCGAGCTACTAGAGAAGACCCTAGAGATAACAAAAGACATTCCCTGATACACAAATCTAGATACTTTAGATACTCTTACCGCCTTGGTAGGAAAGTTGCCTTATAATTTACGAGGGCGATGGGTGAAAAGGTCAGTAGAGATAGAAAAAACTAGGGGCTTTGTAGCGGAATTTTCCGATTTAGTTGAGTTCGTGAAACAAGAATCTGATGTTGCTAATTCTTTGTTCGGCCTCAGAACTTTGAATGATAAATCTAACCCCAAGTCCAAGCCCTCTAGCTCTAAAGCAACAGTAGCTTTCTTGGAGGAAGAAAATAAAAGGACGGGTTTAGGATCTTGTTGGTACTGCAAAGATACAAGACATAAGTTGCTGAATTGTGCCAGTTTCTTAAACTTATCGTTAAACGAACGTTATAATTTCGTAAAAACAACGAAGTTATGTCACAAGTGCCTAAGTTCTAAGCATCGGACGCCAGCATGCAAAAGGACGAATACTTGTAAGGTCGATGGCTGTTCTGGAGCATTTCACCATACCCTCCTTCATCGATCTGTCGATAGCAAAAAACTTCATACCTGCGAAAAATCCACATCGACTTCCGACACGATTGAAAATACTAACGTATCTAGCGCTTTACTTAGCAATAAAATTCGTGCTGAGAGTTCTTCTGGAACTGTATACCTATGCGTTGTTCCAGTCCGCGTAGCTCACAAAAATAAAAGTATTTTGACCTATGCATTTCTCGACCAAGGTTCTACCCACACTTTTTGCGACGAAAACCTGGTTAAGACATTAAACCTTAACGGTCCTGAAACCAGCATTCAGATTAAAACTATAAACGGGTCCTCCAAAGTCTATAAAAGTATATTATGCGACTTAGAAGTATCTGCCCTTAATAACGATAACTCGTTTTCTTTAACCAATGTACATTCCATTGAAAGTATTTCTCTGCAACCTAACTCAATCCCACCTAAAAGAGAACTCTCTCAATTTCAACATCTTAAGGATGTAAGATTTGACACTATACCAGGCGCTTCGATTCAAATGTTAATAGGTGCTGACGTTCCAGAAATGTTTTGCGTGGGAAATATACGAAAGGGTCCTAAAGGCACACCTTACGCCATCGAAACCCCTTTAGGTTGGTCTCTATTAGGTCCCTCAATGACGCTTTCTTCCCAATCAAACTCCAATGTTAACTTTCTAAGTTGTAAAGATAATGAGCTGCTGCAAGCAACTGAACGCTTGTGGAAGTCAGATTTTGAAAGGGGTACATCAGTATTGAACGTTCCAAACTCTAAGGAGGACAGAGCAGCTTACGACGTGATGGAAACTAGATTATGCCTTGATGGAGGACATTACCAACTGCCATTGCTGTGGAAAGACGAATGTCAGAAGCAGCTTCCAGATAATCTACCTTTAGCTAGAAAACGACTGTTCCATCTGAGGAACCAATTGCTTAAAGACGAGAAGTTGAGAAAGGCATACACAGTAGCGATCGAGTCATACTTGAGTGAAGGATATGCCCAAGAAATTACTAAAAAGGATATTCAAAATGCTTCCACTGTGTGGTACATTCCCCATCATCCCGTAGTTAATCCGAGTAAACCTGGAAAGCTTAGAGCAGTTTTTGATTGTGCGGCAAAATTTAACGGAACTTCTTTAAACAACAAATTAATGAAGGGTCCAGATTTGGCCAATAGTTTAGTTGGTGTCCTTACTCGCTTCAGAAAGCATAAAGTCGCCCTAGTAGCAGACGTAAAGGCGATGTTTCATCAAATTAAGGTAGACCCCCCGAGACCAAAACGCGCTCAGATTTTTATGGTGGAACAAAGGAGACCTATATAAAGAACTGAAAGTTTATAAAATGGTGGTACACCCCTTTGGTGCAACCTCATCCCCGAGTTGTGCCAATTTCTGTTTGAAGCAAACCACTCGTGAATTTGGTCATTTATATCCATCTATGATATCAGGAGCCGTGCTTCATAATTTCTACGTTGACGACTGCTTGGTTTCAGTTCCAACAGTTAAGGAAGCAGTCACGATGCAACAAAAACTCACAGAACTTTTGGCCCGACGCGGTTTTCACTTGAGGAAATGGATTTCTAATGATGACAAGGTGTTGGAATCTATCTCCGAATTAAAAAAATCAAATTTAGTCCAGTTTATGTTAGATAACGGTGTGAAGGAAAAGGTCCTGGGCATTCAATGGCATGTAAAAGGCGATTACTTTACTTTCGACATTCATGTCAACAAAAAATCTTTCACAAGACGAGGGTTGCTTTCCATGACAGCAAGTGTTTACGACCCCATGGGATTTGTACTGCCAGTAATTTTGGAGACAAAATTATTGCTTCAAGATTTGTGCAAACAACAGAAAGTTAATTGGGATAGCGTTATCAGCGAAGAAGAAAGAGTTAGATGGTCTCACTGGCTCGAGGAATTGCCTTATTTAAGTGAGCTTAGGATTCCCCGGTGTTTTACCCAAGTAGCTGCTGCTAGCTATGAGATTCACTGTTTCGCTGACGCATCTTCGTTTGCATACGGCGCATGTTCGTATCTTCGTATAATTGATACAAAGGGTTTTGTCCATTGTTCGTTTCTTTTGGGAAAATCTAGATTGGCCCCAATTAAGTCTATATCAATACCTAAATTAGAATTAACAGCCGCTGTCCTAGCCGTACGCTTATCTTGCTTATTGAAGGCGGAGTTAGACCTACCAGTAGTTTCAACTTTCTGGACCGACTCTACAGCCGTACTTCATTGCATAAAAAATAACACCAAACGCTTTCCTGTGTTTGTGGCCAATCGTTTAACAACCATTGAACAAAATACTGAACTTGATTGTTGGCGCCATGTGCCGTCAAATTTGAATCCTGCCGATCTTGCTTCTCGTGGCATACGAGCTAACTCTAACGAAGTGAAAAGGTGGTTAAAAGGACCAGAGTTTTTGACAAAGCCCCGCAAAATAAGTTGTCAAACCTAACTCCGCCCGAAGAATTTATATCGGCTAAGGAGCAGACTATTTGTTCCGCCTTGGAATCTCGCTTTACAGGTGAGCTAAACTCAATAGATAAACTCATTAATCGCTGCTCTAATTTATACAAACTGAAGCGTTTGACGGCCTGGATTTTGAAATACAAATTCTTCTTGCAGAATCGCAACAGTTTTGATTGTAAATTGAAAATCCTTAAACAGATTACTGTCGAGAACTTGCAAAATGCAGAAATTGAACTTGTTAAATACACCCAGAGGCAGCATTTTCCATATTTGTTTACGAAAACATCTTCACATAGATGGCCTTTATTCATGCGAAAGATTAACCCTATTTTTCTTGACGGAGTAGCGCGGGTAGGTGGCAGGCTCGCACAACTTGATGTTGACGTAGACATAAAACATCCAATAATTATGCCTCAATGTTCTCATTTGACTGAGTTAGTTATAAGACAGCATCATGACAAACTCGGCCATGCAGGCACTAGTCATACCTGGGCCTCGTTACGACAGCGCTTTTCGGTTGTCAAAGGTGCAGCTGCTGTCCGCCACTCTATAGGTCAATGCATAAAATGTAAAAGACGCAATGCTTCGGTAGGCAAGCAGTTGATGGCTGATCTTCCGAGCTGTAGGGTACAGACAGACAAGCCACCCTTCTATAAAGTAGGCGTTGACTACTTTGGTCCCTTTTTGGTTAAGCAGGGAAGAAGCCGGATCAAAAGATACAGATGCATATTTTCATGCTTGACAACAAGAGCAGTGCACATCGAGGTGGCTAGTGACCTATCTACAGACTCCTTTATAAATGCACTGAGAAGATTTATAGCCAGAAGGGGTCAACCCGATGAGATTTTCAGTGACAATGGCACTAACTTTGTAGGCGCCGAACGTGTTTTGCGCGAATCACTTCAGAGTCTACAACAATCAAAATTGAATAATTTCTGCCTTCAGTTAGAAATTAAATGGTGCTTTAACCCTCCCTATGCAAGTCACATGGGTGGCGCATGGGAGCGAATGATACGCTCAGTGCGCAGAATTTTTAATGCATTAACTCAGATGCAGACATTGACCGAAGAATGTTTAGTAACTTTAATGACTGAGGTGGAGGGGATTTTAAATTCCAGACCTTTGGTCCCATTAATGCTCCATGATTCTGAAGAGGAGCCTTTAACCCCCAACCATCTGCTACTGCTAAGAGGCAACCCTAACTTACCACCTGGCACGTTCGACACAAACAGTTGTTACACACGCAGGTGTTGGGCCCAAGTGCAATTTTTAGCCAATCAATTCTGGCGACGTTGGGCCAAAGAATTTCTTCCAAATCTTTTGCAGCGGCAAAAATGGTTCAACCGCAATAGAAATTTCGAAGTAGGGGATGTGGTATTACTAGTTGAAGACATGCAACATAGATCAAATTGGGTAGTGGGGAGAGTGATTCGAACCTTAACTGATAAGGAAGGCCTTGTGCGAGTGGTCCAAGTTAAGGCGCGCAATACCGTATTAACTAGACCCATTACGAAATTGTGTTTAATTGAAAAAACGGCTCAGTAATTTGAGTGAATTTACGTTGCATTGTTTATTTGCTATTTATGATAATTTGTTTACGAAGACTACGTTGAATAGTGTAATTTTTGTTTATTCTAAGTTCAATCTCCATTTGTGTTATTAATTTGATGTGTATTTATGTTGGATTTACTTTATTTGTGAACTGCTGTTACCGCCGTGTTGACGACGCCTTTGTAATGTTTAAAATGTTAACGTAACATTTTGGGGGGGAGTGTAGCGTCGCCAAGACGCGAACCAGGTCCGTGTTCGCGCGCTAATTAAAGTTCGCTCATGGCGCCTGGTAATTATGCGCGCTGCAATTGTCTTCCCTTTGGCGATCTCTGTTATGGTAACGATAACACGAGACAGTTCTTTCTTTTTGGTTTGACCTTGCTACAAGAAGGTTACTTAGTAGAGCCTGCTGGCCGCTTATATCTTTCCCTTTGCAATTTAATAGCCTATTGGCTGAAGTGTTCGGAAAGGAACAAATTTGTTTAAACCTAATCTAATCCGATCTAATCTAATCTAATTTGTTGAATCTAATTTGGTGTTTTATATCTAATCTGGCGTATAATTGTAAAGTCTGGAATAAATTAATATTATCTGTCCAAGTTCTATTCATTTCTACTTCCGAACTAACACAGATCTTTACTTAATCCAGATAAAACTGTAAGTACATATAATTTTCAATGTATTTTTAATAAAAATCTTTGAATAAACAAGATTTTTATTCCAGATCTTTGCCTATTTTGGATAAAGATTGTTCTTTAAATTTTCACTATCTGGATTTTTCTCCATCACTACTGCGGCAAGCAGGCTGTCTTTTCTCACAAGTAAAAGTGCTTAATTGAAAGTTATATCAGTTTAAATTGAAAGTATGTTTTGTTTACAAGTGTGTTGTATAGATAGCCTATTAGAGTATCCATATTTGTTTGCTATAAGTGTGCTATGTTGTATCAAAATTTTATATCCAAAAAAATATCACAGTCACTAAGATACAAATTACCAAATTTTAGCTTACAAGATCAATTTATCCAACACAGCATAGTAACAATAGATTCATACACTCAATCAAATCAATACTACTATTATGCAATTTAAATTTTTAGAATAATTTTTTCTAAAATATTTCATATACAAATGATTTAATGCTATTCAAGATTCTTTTTAAGCTTAACTTGTAATGAAGGGAAAACTTCCAATTTAATATTATCCAATATATATATTGCAAGATTGAATTGATCTTCCTTGCAGAATGCTAAATTGCTTTGCTTAAAAGATATAAAAGGGAAAAAAATAATTGGTAAATGAATTTTTTTGGTTTCCCAATTATTTTCTTTCCTTTCATATCTTTTATAACATGTTTAACTTGCCTTCCCTCACCTTTAAATGAATGCAAAACTTTATGCTTGGATTTACTATATTTAGAGTCATTTATTTTTTTTTGTATGACATCTCTGGAATTGTATTATTTGCTTGATTAAATTAATTACATATTATTTATCACATACATACTATTTCTTTTTACTAATAATAACTATATTATTTATTTTTCTAGTAACCATCTGATGATTCTATAGGATGAAACAGACTGTTGTTGCTTTCAAACAATGATTAAATACAATTTTTATTATATATACAGGGTGGCCGAAAAGTCCCAGGACACTATACATGTATTTTCAATAAAACACAGTATTTTATAATGAAACACACAGAAACGTATATATTCAACAAAAAAGAGAACTTTATTAGAAACACAGCAGAAAACAACTAGAGTAATTTAGTGGTCTAGGGGATCAGTATGTTGGCCCTCATTGTTCTTGCACAATTCCATTCGCCTCCATGTTCTTTGTGCCATTTTTTGGAGAGAATTCCTTGATACGCTAGCAAAAGCTGCAATAATCGCATGCTTTAGCTGATCAATGGTTTCGTATCTAATACCAGAAACTTGACCTTTAATAAAACCCCATAATGAGTTGTCTGGAGTGGTCAAGTCGGGGCTTCGTGGTGGCCAAGCAAAAGAATTTGATCCGCGGCCAATCCATCGATCAGGAAACTCTGCATTTAGCAGCGCTCTCACAGGAAGTGCAAAATGTGCAGGTGCACCATCTTGCTGTAGCCATACACGATCCTTAATACCAAGTTCTATTAACTTGGAAATGAACCACTTTCTAATCATATTGGCGCTCCTCAACAGTAAATACACTGATGTCACTCATGACCTTAAATAACCTGAAAAAATAAATCAAATAAATTGTTTTAACAAGATTAGAATATTAAAACTGCATTTAACAATATTTAACAGCATTAAAATATTAAAAATAGAGTGTCCTGGGACTTTTCGGCCACCCTGTATATATATATATATACAAAGGACAGTGCTCAATGATTTGAAGATCAGAGCAAAATTATCAAATTAAGTACAAACACTGCAGATAAAATTTATTTATTAAAATTTGTGACAGTCTGTTTCACCAAAATAAATAACCCGGAATAAATATTCTATTAGTATTTATTCTGGGTTATTTATTTTGGTTATTGTATTTATTTTGTTTTTGCTTTTAATTTCAGATAATCGCCTGATGAGCTGTTTTTATGGTGAAACAGACTGTCACGAATTTTAATAAATAAATTTTATCTGCAGTGTTTATACTTAATTTGATATATATATACAGTATATATATCCCTATAGTTTAGTAGAATAAATAAATGAAATTGAACATGAGTAAGACCTGATTTTTATCTTTCGTTTTCGAACAGATTTTATAAACTGGCCATAAGGACAAATGTATTCAATTGTAGAATCCACAATAGGATTTAACTCCAAATGAGATCGAATTATTATAGGTGGTTCAAGACCACTTACAATATTGGGAGATGGAAAAATGTCACAAGACACTGGAACACATTTTAAAGTATCTTGAGGTGATGGAGTCCATGCACCATGAACACAAGTTGAAGAAAAATAAACATTCTAAAAATAATACATGAGAAATTAAAAACTTGTTAAAAATACACAATAGTATGTTGATTGTTTTTAAATGTTTCATAAAGTTAATGCTATTCTAATGTGAAAAATAAAAAATAAGACTTCTGTTAAAGATTCTGTTTTTTTCTGAATTCCACTATTATTATTTGTTGACAGAAAATCTTACTTTGCAATATCACATACAATAATGTAGGTGCATATTATTAACATATTGACATATATCATGCTTTTCATAACAAGTATGGAGAAAAAACATAAAAAAGAAAAAAAAGAAGCTGAACAATTAAGTAAACACTTGTAGAGTTAATTAAAAAATATTTAAACCAAATAAAACTAACAAGATTAAGAGTTAAAAAAATTGTATGCCTATGTTAACAACACCTACAAAAGCAAAAAATTTAGTTTTTTTTTATCACATAGATACTAAATTTTTCTTAAATCACTTTAAAAAAGTGTGGTCTCAACACTAAAAAATAAAACAGTGTAGTTCTAGCACAGTTCTATAAAAAATTCATCTTTTTAATCTTTTCTTGTTAATATGAAATTGATATTAAAATAATAATTGTAAAGGAAGTCACAATTGTAAGTAAGCAGCATGTCCCTATTTAGAAATTTTTCATAAAGTGTCATTTTCAAGGGCACAGCAAAAATCATTCAGCTTAACTGAACATCAAAATTATGCCTTTGTTATTAAAGTTTGTTAGCACAATTTTTATTAGCACACTGAAATATCTTGCTAACTTTATAAATGTCATAAACAAATAAAAAAGGATTGAACTATACAGCAAATCATAATGAAATCTACATATTGTAAAAAAGCATTGCTACAGCTAAAACTTAAAGGCCGTTGAGATAAGTGTTACTTTTGTCCTAAAAAAAATCAGAAAAAATTGATTATTGATTTTTTAAACCATCTCTATGCATATTAGTTTAATAAACCTGATAAAATTGAATGTCAAAAAAAGTACTTTAAAAAATCCATTGCTGATCCAGGTTTTTTCAATGCATCGATATACAACACTCTGATGAACTACACCTAAGTAATCAGTGTAACGAGATGTTTGCTCTATGATTGCAGCATTAACAACAGGAGGTTTAGTACATTGAGAAGGAATGCAAACTTGTGATGATGTTGTCCATTTTCCATCATGATGACAGGTAATGTTAATAAGGTTAGTTCCAGAAACACCAAGAACACGATAACCTAAAAAGTACATTCTTTACATAAATGTAAAAGCAGGTTTTTAATAAAAAAAAATAAATAAAAAAAAAAACTAAATAAATTTACTACAATCTCCATTTGCAAAGAATAGTAAAAAAATGTTTATAATAACCAATGGAATGGACAGAATCATTAACTCTTTCAAATTTTCAATAGTCTTTAACAAGACTGTTTTTTAAGAATTCTTCATGTGAATGGTGTTTAGGCAACAGGCCCCATCCTGAGTTTACAAGTCACCTCAGCAGTGTGATGCACAAACATAGTTTTTGGTGCAATGCCACTAGATGGTGAAAAAACATAAGCAATCTGTCCAGTTTTACCACAAATTAAATAGAGGTTTGACAAAATGGTAAAAGTCAATTGTTGTTGTAAATATTTAGCTCACATTTGACCACTCAGTTATTTAAATGAAAGGCTGCAGTCACCATTGTAGTGAGACTGGCTTCAATCTCCAAGTCTGGAGATATGCTGAAAGTGTAATCATGTCTTGGTTTAAAGCCCCCTCTAAGCCTTTTTTGTTTCCAAAAAAGTACAACAATGCTACATTGTCAGTGCAAACAAACTTTCTAAAAATGACAAAATGATGGAATGTATAGATATTGAAAAGGAGAGGAGCCAAGACTAATCCCTGAGGAACACCTTTTTTCAAATGGCGAATCTTTTTTTGCTGCTGTCACTGGTAGTAAGGGTGAAACTTTGGTTTTGTCTGAGCTCCATGATCATTCTGATCATGTGTTTATCTGGCAGACACCTCAGCAAGTTGCAGGTAAGGCCATGGTGCCAGAAGTGTCATACACTGCTGTAAGATTGACAAATAAAGCACTAGCCTTCTTAGTTTGGAAAGCATCCTCAATGTTCTGCATCAAAAAAACGACTTGCTTCACAGTTGAATTTTCCTGTCAAAACCCATTCTGCTCTGCAGGGAGCAATGGATCAATAATTGGTTAAACATGGGTGTTGATAAACCTTTCAAGGATCTTGTAGGGGACACAGAGCAGATACATTGGTAAATAACCTTTTGGGTTCCCCACAGGCTTCATTGGCTCTCAGATTGCAACAACAAGTGCTCTTTTCAAGATTTGGAAAATTTTAAGTCAACACAAGCAAGAAGAAAGGAGTCATGTAACCAGGACTTTACAGCAGATCTTATAAGCTCTGAACAGATGGAATCAGGTCTTGATGCTTTACTTGGTTTTACATGTGCTCTAAAGTTGACTTAGTTTTTATTAGGGATGTACCAATACCACATTTTAAGCCGATACCGATACCACCATTTAGAGCCGATACCGATACTACCGATACCACCGATACTTTTTTATCTATCGAGCACCATCAGTAAAAGTTTTTGTAAGTAACACCAAAGAATGTATTTACTAAATCTAGCTTGTTATTGCATTTTGAATTTTTTGCAGGTATATATCTATCATTACACTAGTCTACACAATTTTGGAAACAAAGTAGAAAAGATGTGCCCTTGGCTAACTTTGGGACGCTAATTTCAAATCTGATGTTTGTTTTTTTGTATCAGCCTTAATTTTTAAGTAATCTTATACTAACTTTCCCCCAAAGAGCTTTAAAATGCTGTATAGCATACACCAACTCTTTGCAGTTTTTAAAAGCTGCATGCACAAATCTGTTGGCTGATAAGTTTTGTAAATCGTCCACAACAATATTCTTTATTAGAACGCAACATTTTACCTACCTATGTGCTGCATCATTCTGTGTTTTGCTCTGTTTGGCATTTCCATGATGCGTTTCCAGGTGTTTCTCTCTACCATGAAGAGTTAAATGCATGGAAAGCATTCTCTAATGTAGTGAAAAACTTCCAGGGAATATAAAATTCCCAAATTTCAGCAAACTTGTTGAAAGCTTATTATAGGCTTTTCATAACTTATGCTGTAACATGAGGTGTTAAAGTACATTTCCTGCATAGCCATCTGAAGTATTTTTCAAAAAACTTAGGGGCATTCAGTGAGGAATAGGGTGAAAGATTTCACCAAGATATAAAAGTGATGGAAAAAAGTATCAGGGAAAATGGAATGTCAGTATGAGAGCAGAGTATTGTTGGGGTTTGATACGTGAATGTTCAGATTCTTGCATTGAGAATTACTTCTAAGACATCTCTCGTCAATCTAAAAGAAGGAAACTTTTGCAATAAAATTGTATTCAATCCATTTATTTTCTCCTTTGTGCTAAGTATGTGCTTTTGTATTCACAGCTTCACATTAATTAATGCTTTTCAATGTGCAGCACTAAAATTTAAAATCGTATTTTCAGAAAAATTTGACCTGCTATGGCAAAATCGATGGCAGATTTGAAATCAGCATTCTCAAATTAGCTAGAACGCATAGTTTTTATTCTTGTTTTTGATACTCCATCAAATTTTGTAGACCTGTGTTATTCATTACAATATTATTACAAATCTGTAAAAGAAATCATTAATTATGTTAGAAATCCAATCCAGTTCCAGGGGGGAACAAAAATTTTTTATATTTATACGAAAAAAAAATTTTATATTTATTTGGTGCTTAAAAAGTATCGGCAGGTATCGGCTATATTTACCGATACCGATACTACTAGCCGATACCACAAAAATAGGCCGATACCACCGATACCGATACTTAAGTATCGGTACATCCCTAGTTTTTATTAATGGCACAAGCTTTTGTGGGCTACTGTGCACTTTATCAGGTGCAATGAAACCATTTGCAGAACTTTACTTCATTTAATTTACAGAACTTGAATTTAAGTATGCAGAATTTCCATTGCATTATTGAACTGGACAAAGTGAGCAGTAGCCCACAAACACTTGTGCCTTTAATAAAAACTAAGTCAACTTTAGTGCACAATTTTTTGTTCTTTTCTGATTGATTTCAATAGTTGATGCAGCTTTCCAATTTTTATTCCTTCGAATTTTTTGTTGGTTTTAAATGTTGAAGGGCAGCAGTAAATTCTTTGTGTAAGAAAATCTCATAGATATTCACTGGGTCCAGTGTTGGGCCCTCCAAAAGTCAGACACTTCTTGAGAAACAAATCGACATGCCTTGTAGTGAACAGCCTTTTATCTCCCATTTCTGACCAGTTGAGACACAATAGCATCAGCTGAAATGGGACAGTGAAAAGGAGAATGTCATGACTTATCAGTACAGTTGTTCAATATACACCATGGTAATCATTATCATGATATCATGTATTAATTCTTTTAAGTTTCAGGACAAAGAATGGGGCACAAAATGGAAACAATTAAACAATTATTGCATTTATTCGAGTATAACATACAACATTTTGTACTAAAAATGCCAACAAAAAGCTTGGTGCACGTTATACACAAATAAATATGGCGTATTAATTCAAGTACAATGAGCAACATTTTGTACCAAATACACCAACAAAAAGCTTGGTGCACATTATATTTTAATAAATATGGTGCAACAATTTTTACTTTGAAAATCCAAGATGTTGTTTGGTAAAAAAATTTTTTATTGATTTTTTAATGTTATTGGGTTATAAAATTCAAATAATTTGCTTTAAACAAGGTTCTAATTAAACCTAAACTTGAATCTGAAAATAAATATAAATAAAACATATTACAAACTACAACACAAAGAGATGTCAAATGTTGCTAAGTAAATTCAAACAAAGGACAGAAAAAAAACTAAAATTAAAAAAAGAAAATTATGCTTTAACCCTGAAATGTGCCATTTGATGTGGTTACATGACCCAATTTCTAAAAATATATATCTCAGTTACCAAAGGGACTCCAACCTGTTATTATGTTTTAAATAGTTGAAAATATTTGAATTTTCAAATCCAATGCCAAAAACACTAAAATAATATCATTTTTTATACTTTATAAGATTGAAATAAAAATATTATGTCATTAGCTTTTGTTTCAATCAGGTGAGTTTGACAGATGAATTAGTCTATGTGATATTACATTTCTATGTTGCACTGAGACAAGTCACATATGGTTCATTCTCATTGTACACTCTGTCTAATATTCAAAACAAATTTACATGATAATTGCAGCAGTTTTTGTAGCACAAATTTCAGAAAAGCTAAATTTACAACTGAGGAAATGTTGAGAATTTTGTTAGAAATTCCATCTGAAGGTGGAAGTGACTTAGAGCCAAACAATGTGGCTAATAATGACTCAAATTATGAAAATGATGCTGAAAGTGTTGAAGGTTCTCTTAGTGGGTCTGAATATGAGGATGAGAGTACTGAAAATTCTTCAAAAAATGAGCCTGTGCCATTGACAAGTCAAGATTCACAACCAAGAAAAAAATTCTCAAAAGTTTTAAGGGATAAAGGGTTAAGCAAGTGATGCACCTGAGGGCATCAAATTGATTACCAGAAATACAATGAAAGCTAATTTATACGTCATTTTTCTCCTTTAAAAAAAAAACAGCAGCTATTTACACACAATTAAATATATGGAACAAAACCAAGTCTGTCCACAGATTTCCTAGTTGAGTCAATTGATGCAAATGACAATTGTCTTCTGCAGAATTATTTTGAGAGCTTATAGAATCATCTAATGATGTCATTTAAATCTTTATTGTCAATTGAATTTTTGTCAAGAACAAGAACATAAAAATTTTCTTCATCTTGCAGATTTGCTTGATTGATTTTTTCATGGGATGCCTTGTTTTCTGAAAAATACTTGTGATGAAAAGTGAGGTCTCTTATTGTTTTGCTTACAGACTCTTATAGAGACAGTTGTTACTTGAATAATCTTGATGATGGTGATGTCATCAAGACATGGGTAACAACCTTTCAAACTGTTTTTCTTGAAGCAATTAATAGCTTATTGAAATTCCAGAACTACATTGGTAAGCCCAAAAGGTAATCATTGCCGTTAAAACAAGCCATTTTCCACTTGGAATGCTGTGTATAAGTGGTCTTGAGTAAGGCTCAATCTAATGGAAAGCAGATTTTAAGTCTATATTGTGGAAAATACACTATAAGTAGCAAGTTCACTTACAATTAAATTAATCTGAGGCAAGGGATGTACATCCAAGTAAGTAAACCAGTAGATTGTCTTGCTAAAGTCTACCACTATACACCTTTTGACATTATTTTCATTTTTTGCAACTAATAGTTGGGTTCTCCAAGGTGACTTGCCTGGTTCAATATTTTTTCATGAAGATGTTGTGTCATAAAGTAAACCGTAAACTAGGCTTTTATTCACAAAATTATGACTAAAATCTGAAAAGAAAGCAATAATAATAATTGAAATAGAATTAAGCGTTTGAAATTAAATTAGCTAAAATCCATTAAACAAAACCAGAGTGCTATTTAAAGTTTAAAAAGTTCGCGCAAGGCAGCAAGTTACACAGAAAGATGACAACGAGAAAAATGAATAAACTTATGAATAAGGCAAGTGTTACGGTGGTTCGAGTCCAGGTTAAATCATGATAATCTTCCTACGATCGAAAAATAAAACGCAAATTAAAGCAAACAAAATTAGTGAGTTATGTATACGCCAAATCTGTCCGGTGGTTTACGCGTTCTAGTCGAGCGTCTCAAGTCTGAACGATTTTCATCTCGGGAATTGGAAGGCAGTGCTTGTTGAGATTTCTCTTCACGCAGTTCACTGCTTTGAGATTCATTCAAAGGAGCGTTGGGCGTTGATTGTGGTCGACCTACGGCATAAGGATCGATTTCATTTGCTTCGGTTTCGTGAGTTGGAGAAGGGACAGAAGGATTGACTTCACTTGTTTCGGCTTCGCTGGTAGGATAAGGGACATAAGGATTGATTTCATTTGCTTCCACTTCGCGGGTCGGAGAAGGAGCCAAGTCTGCAACAGAAACTGTTGACTCTCTACCGTCTGAAAATTTTACGATAGCGAAGTTGGGATTTGCTTCAACTAGTTCCACTACGTCAACAAGGGGTTGATTCTTTGTTCGCACGAAACGCCGCAACAGTACCGGCCCAGGTTGCAACAACCAGTTAGGAAGAGAGCGCCCCAGCATGCTTCTGCGGTGAAAGTTTAAGAAGCGTTCGTGGGGCGTTGCGTTAGTTGTCGTGCATAGTAAGGATCTAACAGAATGTAATGATTGAGGGAGCACAGTTTCCCATGAAAGCTCTGGTAAATTCAGGTTACGTAGCGTTAACTTTACCGTTCTCCAAACAGTTTGGTTCACTCGCTCACATTGTGCGTTACCAGTAGGGTGATATGGCGTTGATCTACTGGTAGCCACTCCTCGATCGTTCAAGTATTGTTTTAGTTCCCTGGAAATAAAACTTGAACCACGATCACTATGAACATAAAGTGGTAATCCGAAGATGTTGAACAAAGTTGACAAACATGATATTACCGTAGCTGAGCTCATGTCTTTGCATGGAAAGGCAAAAGGAAAGCGACTAAACTCATCGACAACAAATAGAACATACTTATTTTTACCTGGCAACGGACCTTTGAAGTCGACACTCAATCTTTCCCATGGGTGCATAGCTTTAACAAGAGTTTCTACAGGTTTTCGAAAGAAGCGCGGTTTTATCTCAGCACAGATTTGACAGTTTGAGCATACCTTTTTGACGTCTTCGACAGAAAATGGTAAGTTCTTGGTTTTTACGAAATGTGACAATCGAGTAACTCCTGGATGGCCAAGTACTTTGTGTATTTCCACTAGATTAAGCCCGTTGTACATCACACTACACACTCTTGATAAAGTATCTGGAACAATATTTTGCTTGCCCGGCCTATGAACAATATTGTAGTCAAAATTGCCCAGCTCTGTTCTCCAAAGTTGAATTTTCGTATTCTTAATTTTTCCTAAACGTTGGGGGTTAAACAGAAAAGATACAGCTCATTGATCGGTGATTAGTTGAAAGCGTTTAGAAAATAAAAAATGACTCCATTTTCGTACAGCGTCGATGATTGCCGCCGCTTCTTTTTCGACAGCCGAATATCGACGTTCGCTGGGAGAAAGAGTCCGGGAATGAAAAGCAATAGGGCGACCACCTTGATTTAGACTAGCTGCTAAAGTATGGTTAGAAGCATCACATTCTACTGTAAAAGGCAATCCTTCATTTACACAAGTTAAACAAGCAGAAGTTAATTCAGATTTAAGCATTTCAAACGCTCCTGCCGATTCATTAGATAGAGGAAAAACATTGTTTTTGTTTGATTCAATAAGGGGTTTAATTTTTAAAGAAAAATCAGAAAGCCACTTTGCATAGTATGAAAACATACCGATCGCTCTTTGAAGTTCTGTTTTACTTTTAGGCAGGGGTAGTTCACGCAGAGGGCGCAATCGTTCGGGATCAGGCCGTATCTTTAGATGAGACACACGATATCCTAACAAGTCTATTTGGTTTTTCTCAAACACACATTTATCAGTGTTAAAGGTTAAGTTTTCAGCTTCGGAAGCTGCTAGTAACGCCTTTAGTTTTAAATCATGGTCAGCCTTGTCATAGCCAGAAACAGTGATGTTATCAACATAAGCATAAACTCCCTTTAAACGATATTTGTCAATCAATTGGTCAATCACACGTTGGAAGTAGGAAACACCGTTTGTGACTCCAAATGGTAAACGGGTGTACTGGTATAGCTTGCCGCAGGCTTCAAAAGCCGTATATGGTCGGTCTTCAGGACATAATGGAAGTTGGTAATAAGCAGACTTTAAATCTAAGGTGCTAAAAACTGTACCTTTTGCAATTTCACTTACTTGCTCATCTATGTTAGGTAGAGGGTAAGCGTCTAGTAGCGTAAATTTGTTAATAGTTTGGGAGTAATCAACAACCATTCGGCGTTTATGGCGTTCATCTTTCGTTACCAGTACTTGAGCACGCCATGGAGAATAAGACGGCTCTATAATGTTGTCATTAAGAAGTTTACTAACCTCGTTATGGATAAACTGTCGATCATCGTTGTTAAATTTGCGTGATTTCGTAACTATCGGTTGACATCCGGGGATAAGATTGCGAAAAAGTCTCTGGGTATGGACTCGAGATGCAGCTACTCCACAATGTGCTACTACCAAACCTTTTTTTGATCCTCCCAGTTTAAAAACTACTTCCTCGTGCTGTCTCATAAAAGCTTGTCCCAAGACAATGTCAGCGCATAGTTTAGGGACTACGCCTAACGTAAGGTTGTCATAGGTTCGTCCTTTTAACTTTAAAGTTTCTTTTACTTTACCAAGCACTTTGACTGAGAATGCTTGAGAGGCCATAGCGACATTCGTTTTTGCTCCAAAGATTTTGAGTCTCAATTCATCGACAACCTTTTTATTTATGAAGTTTTCAGAGGCACCAGAGTCTAACAAGCAATCGAGCTTCACATCCTTCAAGAAACCGGTCACTACGGTTGGCTTCAAACAGCACGGTGCGCTGGCGAGAACGGCTAAAGAGTTTTTACAGTCGTCATTTACAGTTCCAACAGCTGAAATATTTCTCTTGTTTTTATTTTGGCATACCTTTTGGTAGTGTCCCAGTTTTCCACATCCGTAACACTCTCTGTTCTTAGCTGGGCAGTTAGACCTTCCTCCAGCGTGCAGAGCTCCACCACAAAAAAAACACTTTTTCTTTGAACGTTTGAAACGTGAAGTTGTAGCAGTTAAAGAGACATTTTCTTCGCTGTTAGAGACCTTGTCGTTGGGAACAAAAGTAGTTGCTAGACGGTCAGTTGAATCTCTGTTTTGGTCAGTTGAATCGCTGTTAAGTTTATCAAGGGATTTAGCGTAAAGTTCAGTTTGTTGCTTAGCCACTTCCAATATTTCAGCTTTTTTTATAGCGGTGTCCAAATCTAAGGTTTCTTCCTCTAAAAGCCTCCTTCTGGTTGTATCAGATCGAATTCCGTTGATGAAAGCGTCCCTAGTCATATCATTTTTGTACTTTTCTGCTGATACTGCTTGAAAGGAACATTCTTTTGCAAGACCACGGAGAGCGTGAACATATTGAGAAATACTTTCATTCTGTGCTTGCAGTCTTTTCATTAAGACGTGGCGGGCGAAAGTAACATTCTTTTTCTTTTGGTATGACGAACAAAGTAATTGTACGGCTTCTTCGTATTCTGTAGCTTCACTTATGTAAGCGTATGTTTGAGGTGACAAGTAATTAGTCAGCAGGGCAAGTCGATTCACAGCTCCTTCGTTATCCGTAACATTTGTAACAGCAGATAGAAAACTTTCAAACGTTTTGAACCAGTATTCAAATACTTTAGCTGCATCAGGATCTTCTGGCAGCGTTTCAAGTTTCTCAGGTCTTAACAAACGATCCATTATAGTTTAATATTTTGTGAATAAAATTGTCATAAAGTAAACCGTAAACTAGGCTTTTATTCACAAAATTATGACTAAAATCTGAAAAGAAAGCAATAATAATAATTGAAATAGAATTAAGCGTTTGAAATTAAATTAGCTAAAATCCATTAAACAAAACCAGAGTGCTATTTAAAGTTTAAAAAGTTCGCGCAAGGCAGCAAGTTACACAGAAAGATGACAACGAGAAAAATGAATAAACTTATGAATAAGGCAAGTGTTACGGTGGTTCGAGTCCAGGTTAAATCATGATATGTTGTGTTTCTTTTTTTGATAAATCCTGCATCTTCTTGATCATACTTTCAAGATTTGTCTGCTATAGGCATACAATCTCTGCTTAAATGTCTAAAAGTAGTTGAAAAGTAAACATGCATTTGTGAAAGTGAGCTCAGAGACAATGCAGGTCTTGTCCCATCAAAATTAAAGGTTACACTTAAATATTCTTTAAAAATTCTTTCACTAACAATGACATCAATGGATAAATCGTTCAAGATATGAAACTGAATGTTTTTAAGAAGTGCAAGGTGAGCAAGAAAGTGTGAATCATGAAAATAACGAGCATTCTTAAGCCTCTTATCTTGCAAAAATGTGGCAAGTTCATGATGAAGAAGGAAAACCCTTTCCAAAGTTTTTCCCTGTGACAACCACCTGACAACAGTGTGCATTAATAATGTGTGATGATTAGAATTTTCAGTGATGTATAATTGTTTAAACATGCAAGAATTTTGATCCCTAGCTTTGACATAATTGACAGTGGATATGACTACCTGCATCACATCAGAAAAGTTTGGAGACAAGTCTATTGAAGCCAAACTCTGGCAATGGATTATACAGTGGTTTATTTTAATGTGAAGATATTCCCTCAAAAGAATTCCCAACAATCCAATATTCTTTCCCATCATTGATGGGGCACCATCCATACTACATTCAATCATTTTATTTCAATCTAGGTTATTTTCCGTGAAGAACTTATCAATAACATTAAAAATATCTTTGCCTCTTGTTGTGGTTTCAAGTGAAATGCAAGCAAGCAGTTCCTCAGTGTTCGAGCTCTCATTCAGAAATCTTCCAAAGATTAGGAGCTGTTATATCAGTTGACTTATCCATTGCCAGGGATGTCCATGGAGAATTTTTAAAATCCTCTAAAATCTGTTCTTTTAGATCAGCTGCAATAGTTTGAATGCATCTTGTTATGGTATTATTACTAAGAGCAGAATCATGAACAGCTTCATGTACCTTTCTACCAAGAGGTTCACTCTCAAATATTTCACAAAAGCTTTATAAAGCAGGCTTTATGATAGTCTCACCCTCAGTGAAAGGTCACTTATGCTGAGCAATAAGAAAAGCTGTCTGGTAAGAAAATATTTCAATCTTTTCTTTTTGTGATAAAGCTCTACATAAAACTGCCTGCGACTTGGTACAATTTTTTATAACAATAATGAAAAACTGTCTTGTGGGCTTCTTCTGACATGACAGCAATGGCCCAGATGGTAGGTGCTTTCTTGCAGCCTGGGCCGTAAGTAAGTCTGTTCATTGGTGTTTAAATGACAGACCAAAACCAAACCTACCAAAACACAAGGCTATCTGCCCATTTTGATGTTCAGTGTGAATCTGCTAGTTGGCAAACATCCTTTTAAGGGCAGGGCAATGCCAGGATAAAACTGCCCTTTTCAGGGCACATTGCCAACAAGTTACAAAGACCCACTATTCTTCAGCTGAACATGGAATGTTTCACTGCAAGCAAGATGAACGTTCTTCATCACCTTGCTATGCAGTCTGAGGCACTCGTCATCCTACTGCAGGAGACCCACTGCACTGATGCAGAGAAGTTGGTACTTCCAAACTACCAACTAGTTGGGTCTTCTTTAAGCAGGAAGCATGGCCTTGCCATGTTTGTCCAAGAGTAACTAAGATACATGCTTTTGGACCAATCTCCACCAACATCAGAAATCGAGTGGCTGTCTGTATTCATTGATGGCTATAAAATAGTCAATGTCTACAAACCACCGCCAATGCAATTGTAAACCTGGATCTTCCAGTGTTCATCACCCCTGTCTTTACGCTGGTGACACTGTTGTCATGATGACTGGGCTACAATGATAATACTCTGGATGGTGAGTGCTTGGCTGGCTATGCAAGTATTAATTGTCTTGCCCTCTATATAATGCCAAGGATGCCGCTAGTTTTTATTCCGGCCGCTGAAATACTGGCACCAATCCAGATCTAGCTTTTGCTAGTGTAGGTCCAAACAGTCACTTACTGGATAGACGTGTCCTTGACAAGTTCCCCAGGTCACAACATTGACCTTTGCTTATTACACCACCAAGGTTTGCTATGGCAGTGCCAAGCATGCCTGTTAAGCGATGAAACTTCCACAAGGCCAAATGGAGTTACTACATTGCTTTGATGAATAAATTTGCAAAGACTTTGTTGCTGCCTGATTCACTTGATGTGGAGGCAGCTTACCAGGACTTCTGTAACACCACTAAGAAAACAGCCAAAAAGACTATCCCACATGGATACTGAAATAACTACATTCCGTGTTGAGATGCAGAGTGTGAATCCCTCTATAAAACCTTTCTGGAATCTCCTCAGGGAGACGACTCAAGCTTGGCTGCTACAGCTCTGCTTGCCAAACTTGACAGAAAGCAAAGGGATCGATGGTCTGAGGCAGTTTGGAGCATTGACTTCTCACACTCTGGTCGAAAAGCATGGAGTATTTTGAACAACCTTACTGGTAGGTCACAACACTCTCCTTGTCACTGTCCTGTTTCAGCTGATGCTATTGCATCTCAGCTAATTAGAAATGGGAATACGAGGCTGTTGACTGCAAGTCTTCTCGACTTGCTCTCTCTAGAAGTGTCTGACCTTTAGAGGGCCACAACACTAGACCCAGTAAATATTTCTAACACTTTTTCACAGGGAAAATTTACTGGTGCCCTCCAACACTTAAAACCAGGTAAAGCTCCAGGACCTGATTCCATCTGCCCAGAGCTTATACTCCACACCGGAGCTGCTTTGAAGTCCTGGTTACATGACTTCCTTTCTTCCTGTTTGTGCTGACTCAAAATTCCCAAGATCTGGAGAAGAGCACTTGTGGTTGTGATCCCAAAACCAGCAAAGCCCGTGGGAAACCCAAAGACTTATCGACCGATATCTCTGCTCTGTGTCTCCTACAAGATCCTTGAGAGGCTTATCTACACCTGCGTTGAGCCATTAATCGATCCACTGTTCCCTAAAGAGCAGGCTGGGTTCCGACGTGGGAAGTCAACCATAGATCAAGTTGTTCTGCTAACCCAGAACATCAAGGATTCTTTCAAGGCTAGAAAGAAGGCTGGTGCCATATTTGTCAATCTGACAGCTGCTTATGACACTGTCTGGCACCGTGGCCTTACCTGCAAGCTGCTGAGACTACTTCCAGATAAGCACATGGTCAGAATGATTATGGAGCTTGTTTGAAATTGAAGTTTCACCCTTATCACCAGTGACAGCAAGCAAAGCAGGCTACGCCATCTTAAAAAAGGCATTCCTCAGGGATCAGTCTTGGCTCCCCTCCTATTTAACATTTATACGTACAATCTTCCTTCCATGATTTCCAGAAAGTTTGCTTATGCTGATGACTTAGCATTGTTGCACTCTTCTGGAAACTGGAAGGACTTGGAGGGGACTTTAGGCCAAGACATGTCCACACTTTCAGCGTATCTCCAGACTTGGAGGTTGAAGCTCAGTCACACCAAGATGGTGACGACAGCCTTTCACTTAAATAACCAAGAGGCCAAATGTGAGCTAAAGGTCTACAACAACAATAGACTTTTACCCTTCCATCCAACCCCTACTTATCTTGGGGTGAAACTGGACAGATTGTTCATGTTTCGTCACCATCTAGTGGCATTGCACAAAAAACTATCCTTGTGCATCACACTGCTGAGGCGACTTGTGGGGTCGGGATGGGGTGCTGGTGCTAAAACACTACGCATAGCTACCTTATCTCTAGTCTACTCAACAACTGAGTACTGTGCATTAGTCTGGTGTTGTCATGCTCACACTTGCCTCATCGACAGTGTCTTGAATGATGCCTTGTGCATAGTCACTGGATGCCTGTGTCCCACTCCAATAGATCACCTATCTGTACTCTCAAACATCCAGCCAGCCTTGCTTCGCCAACTGGGAGCGACACTCTCCTTGACTCACTGTGGATCTCTGGACCCTGATCATATCTTGTATGGTCTTTTAAGTGGGTCCTCAGATGCTTGCCAAATGAGACTAAGATCCAGATGCCCATTTGTACGAGCTGGGCAGAATCTTTTGGACAACCTTGCCAGACTTGGCAGCTGCCCTTCTGAATGGACAAACCACAAATGGAAAATGGAGTACTGTGAAAATGCTTCCAGGCTCTGTGCTTTTGTGCCTGGGACTGGTGCCAGGCCTGCTGGGATGGGCTTACCCCAAGCAGCTTGGGTTAAGCTCAATCTCCTGTGGACTGGTGTTGGGCGATTCCATTCATCCATGCATAAATGGGGTCTTGCTCCATCGAATTGCGAGTATGGCGCTTCTGAGCAAACTGCAAACCATGTACTAACAGCATGTCCTATACATTGGGCACCACATGGAGCATGAGGTCTGATGGTTTTGGATGACGAAACTTAATGCTGGCTTAATGACACAACTGCCAGCATCTGATTCAAGCAGTGCAGCAGTCTGGGGTAGTAAAAGAATAAACCCTTGGCCCCAGTCCTGTTTATGTCTGATCTGGAGTGGATATCCTTCAAACAACAACAACGACAGCAATGTTTGCATGAGTTTCCATGTGTCTCTGAAGTTTATAAGGTTTGAGTGATTTCTCGGCAAGTTCTTTGGAACACACAACACATATTCCTTTACCACTTACATCAGCAGTCCTGTACTTATTGAGGAATAATGGATTGATAAAATATTTTCGTTTTTTGGTGAAAGTTTAGTAGATGTTTTAAAAAACTTTTCCATTATGGCTATAAACACATTTTGATAAGTTTTATTACACATGCACACACATTACAGGGTGCGGACAAAGTACTTGGAGAACTTTAAAATGCAATATTTCTGTAAATAGTGAATAAAACTTCAAAATATTGAAGAATATATTTTACAAGACATTTTTAAACATTCATACTAAATTTCATTCAATATGTCCTCCTCTGGCCTGAATTACATGCTTAAGTCTGCTACGGAAGCCCTCTGCCACTTTATGCAGAGTTTCTTGAGGCATTTTGGCCCATGCTGTCACAAGAGAGTGCTTCAGAGCTTCAATTAACCCATGAGGAGAAGCACAAGCATCTGCCTCTAAAAGGAACTAAACACAACAGTCTATTGCCTTCAGGTCTGCTGATGAGGGCAGCCAAACCTCCTTGCTCCAGAAATGTGGAAAGTGATCCCGGCACCAGGTTTCTTTGGAGACTTCTATGTTTTTGGAAGTGGCAGCCCACACCATGACAAAAGATGGTTTCTGGCATATGAAAACCCTTCTCCTGGAATCAGGAACGTCTGCAAAAGATTTTGCTAGGACTCGGTCATTTTGTCAGTTGCAGATTGCCTCAACAGTGAACAATTTCTCATCAGAGAAAATGATATCGTCTGTGTCTGTACATGACCTCATCTGTACATGACCGTATCCGTAAATGCCTTCAACCTGTTAAGAAGAAGCTTTGCTTGATCCAGTCTCTTTTCTTTTTGAAGGTCTGTGAGGCGCTGACAAATTTGCATTTTGAGAGATAACAACTTCAAATCTGTCTTAACGATGTTTTTCATCATCTTGTCACTCACATTCATATCACAGGCTATTCCCCTCATGAATCTCTTTGGATTGTGCCAGACTCAAGCTCTGACAGCATCAACAACCTTTGGTGTCTTCCAGAAGATTGCAGTCTTCCACATCAAGGACAATCTTCACTACTTTTGAGTTCTCGAAACCTTGTAACAGTGTAATAAACAGTCGATCTTGCAGCTTTAAGAAGCTTCACTGTTTCAGAGTTTTGTCTTGGCCGCGCGATGGAGCTCAATAATGGCTGTACATTTAGCACTTATATTTGGTATTAAAGCAAAATTTTTAAAAAATAAATGATGAAATCGAAAATATGAGGCTTGTTATAATTCATAACACTAAAAACTTAACACATATACGTATTTAGACATCTATTAAATTGAATTTTAAAATTTGTCCAAGGACTTTGTCTGCACCTTGTATACATGCTCTTATGTATACTGCCTGTCCTTATTTTTGTATACGAGTGTTGGCCAATAAAAAAGTAAAAATTTGCTTGAACTTACTTTACTTATTTCTTGAAAAAATATAGGTCAGTTTTACTTTATAGCATGCACAGGTAGAGGAAGTGCTTACTTGCCTCTGCTAGGCTATCATTTATAAAATGACTGGATTAAAAAAAATTTGACTGCTTAATAGCCATTATACGCTATTTTGATTGAAGACTTGGAAAAGTCTAATCTACTTTTTCACTGCTATTCCAACTTTAAATTAAATATGGGTTAATTTGAATATTCGTTCCAATACTTGTCAGCCTACCAATAATAAACTACCTTTACTGCAGAGTGCATACAAACAATTCAAATCTGCAAATCAACAACAAGCGATTTCATTGTGAACAATCAAACAGTGATGCCACAATAAGCACCTATATTTTCAATAGCATAAACATAGAGCAATGCCCATAAACCTGTTTTGTAGTAAGCAATGGTACAAACAAATAAATTTAACATGGTTTGTCAAATCTTAGATGTTTTATACATCCATTCTTTACAATACTTCAGCAACCCCACTGACCCTTTGACCTGTTTGCAACCCCATCTAATTACCACTCCCCAACCCCTGGTTTGGGAACACCTGCCTTAGAGCTAGTGCTCATTTGCTTTCTACATATTTTTTGAAAACGGCCAATTTTTCCACAGAAATTACATGTTGCATATTTTGCAGGACAGTGGTACAAAAGTGTTGCTGTCTGCTGCAAAAGTAACAATTTTTTTGTTCCAGGCTGCTTTTGCTGTTGAAATACAAACATTGCCTTCCTTTGACTTGCTACATCAGCATCCATAGCAGCTCAAAAATTATTACTAAGCTGAAAAGCTTTACAGTTTTTGTAAGCTATCTCTTGGGCTCTTGCTTTGTCATAAGCATCTTGAAACAAAATATATCAAAGTAGCTGATGTATTGTAGTTGACAGAAGTCCCACAATCAAAGCATCACTCATGTGCTCTTATCGGTACTGTTTGGCAATCATATTTCTGAAATCACATTGTTCACTTAGCTGTTCTAATTGCTGTGCAAAATGATTCATGGTCTCGCCAGGTTATTACTTGCATGACTTCAAAATTCATGGTGTGCAGCAACAACATTTCTTGGGCTGACATAGATTCCTTCCAAAACTGCAATGGTTATGTCAAAATTAGTTTCTTTAGCAATGTCACTTATACTTTCAGTGACACTAGATTAGTCAAAACCTTTAATCAGTTAAACTGAAGCTTGGCTGAAGTTAATGCTGTGATATAGCCTCAAAGTTTTTAGCCAATGATTAAATTCTTCTGTAGCATTAGAAGATGCTATATCAACATAAACCTTTCTGGCTGCAAAACTTTATCTATGGCAGTATTATTAAGTTTAATGAAATTGTTATAAAATTTAAATTATTTGCCAGAAATGAGGCTTAAATTAAACTTAAACTCAAGTATGAAAATAAATATAAATAAAATATGTTACAAACTATAACAGAAACAGATGTAAATGTAGTTAACCAAATTCAAATGAAGGACAAAAGAAACCTAAATTAAAAAAAAGAGAATTATGCATTATGCAAGTGAGGTGTGTGAGGGCTGCATGTCAATTATTACAAACACAGTGCAAGCCAAATTATATATCAAATACATATGAACATAAAAATTTATACTTTAAATGTTTGTTTTAATAAGTAGTATAATAGATATTGGTTGAAATAATTTGAAGTTTGCATTTGAGTGTATGTATAATTTAGGCCAATTTTGCAAAGTAGTATTAAAAAACAAAACTGTAATAAAAAATTTTCCTTCTCCATAAACAGTAAATTTAAATTTGAATGCAGATTAAAAAATTTTGTACAAGTTTTGATCAAGTAAAAAAATTAATAACAAGACAGTATAACCAAGACACTATCAAAACTATTAAATGTGCCATAGATCTGAATCTAGAATTTCTACTGCAACATCAATAATGGAAAACAGTCATAGCAGTTTGTTGGTATGGTTTGTTTGTTTTATCATTACATATTTACAGCTAGTTGATTCAGACAACAGCTTGCATTTAGTTAGTCTCATAAAAGCCAAAATGAACAATTTTGACTATGAATTCAGAAAATATTCTAAATTTGGGACATAATTTATATTAACTATTGCTTGGCAACTAAATACAATAGAAAAAAAAAAATCTGAATCACTTCAAAAATTTGAACAATTGCAAGAGACCTTTTTATAGACTTGTTTTTTACAATTAAAATAACAACACTCTTTTAAAGCATCGAACTCTATATGACCCAGTTTGTTGGGTCACATGCTTTATTTTTAACTCTTTTGCTTTTCATCCTTATTCTAAATCAGAGGCATACAGTTATGGCTCATGAGCCAGAATGCAGTCTGTGATACCTCTTTGTATGGCCTGCTTCTGGTGAACTAAACAGGAATTAAGCAAAAATGTTCAAAAAAGAATTTTTTTTTGGTAAAAATAAGAAATAATATTTATTTAAAGTTAAATATAGAAGCCACAAAAGAGATTTTTATTGAAACCTCAACAGTCTGTTTTGCCTTTTTGGCTCATCAGGAGGTGATTCTTATTCAAATAGAATGACTTTTTATTTGAATAAGAATCACCTCCTGATGAGCCAAAAAGGCGAAACAGACTGTTGAGATTTCAATAAAAATCTCTTTTGTGGCTTCTGTAATTTAATTTAATGCTCTGAGTTTTCATTGAACTCTTTACTGACAGTCTTGCCACTTTTATTATTATTTTATTTAAAGTTAAATGAATAAACCATATTTAAAAACTGTTTTTAACCTGCTTAACAGTTTTCTATTCTTATTGCTATTTCACACTAATTAAATTCAAACTACAAACTGTGGCAATTTGCTCTTGTTGCATCATAATGCTTGTTGAACTGCGAGTTAAACATGAATATTCATTATGAAAATCAGCTCAAAAGTGTAAAATGTCTTCAAGTAAGAGAAGGTTGATTGTGAAAGATTGCTCAGCAATGAGTGGTACAAAAAATACTTCATTATTCAACATAATGAAAACATAATGGCACTTTTTGCTTTTTAAAAAGCACCAACATAATTTATCCGATTTTCTAAAATACTATAGCAATAATAAAATAGTACAATATAAAGCATCACTATTGCACAAACACACTGCCAAATTTGATGGCATTGAAGGTCAATTATGGTTTGACGAAATAGAGCAGTTTGAAAACTCCTTGAACATGCAGAAGGTATTTCATGGATATGAAAAAAACATTGAGCTTGTTACAGAATAGATCTTTAAGATATCTGAAGTAATTGTATAAAAAGGAAAAGCTTACAGTGATGGTGAATTCATTAAGAAATACTTGGAGTCGTTTACTAGACATGTATTGTGGAGAAGCTAAGTCTGTCTTGGTTTACAGTGGCAAGACAAATAGATAATTTTTCAAAAAACATCAAACTTTTTTTAAAGTAGAAAATAAGCAAACATTTTTCTTTTAGTATTGTTTTGGGCAAGAGTGCAGACATTAGTAATACTGTGCAGCTAGTTTTTCAGTTATCTCATAAATATTTTAATGTTATGTGTAAATTAATTGAGAAATTTTTTTACAATACAAGGTATAATAACAACAGCTGTTTTTGCTTGGTAATAAATTGTTTGGCCTGCAGCATTACTACTATTATACATTTTGGCCCATTGAGATAAATAGTTGCACACCCCTGTTCTAAATCCAAGTCATAAATGTCATTTGATAAAAAACTGCTATTTTCTAGATAAGACAATAGCAGAGTAGGCTACAAAAAATGTTACATTGATCAATGTTGTGTGCAAATAGTTCAAAAAATTTGGAATAAACCAAAAAAGAAATAATGATTTGTATTTGTTTTAATCATTTTAGTTGATTTTAATTGTGTTGGTAAAATATTCTAAAATTAAACACTTTATTTACTTATATAAACAGTTAAAAATATCATTCAATTTGTGATTTATTGGACTACTGTCACACTTCATTCATAATTCCATTCTGAACCTTGTAACTTTACAGTTGATTTTCAGTCTTTCACAGTAATTTTTAAGCTTTGATTATATTATCTTTCCATTATTACATAGAAGAATTGGAAAAAATGAAAATTGGAAAAGCTGTGTCAATAATTGAAATCAATCAGAAAAGAACAAAAAAATTGTGCAATGAAGTTGACAGAGTTTTTATTAATGGCACAAGGTTTTGTGAACTACTGCTCACTTCATTAAATGCAACGAAATCTGTTGAATTGTAAAGATTTTGTTTGCAAAATGATTCTGTTGCACCTGATGAAGTGAGTAGTAGTTCATGAAAGCTTGTACCATTAATAAAAACTCAGTCAACTATAATGCACAATTTTTTGTTCTTTTCTCATTGTTACATAGTGATTGCATAATCATTACACAACCTCTTTACTTAATTTTTTTGTTTGCAAGTTGTTCTTATAAATGTATCATATATAAACTCGTTTTATCATTTTATTCAGGTGCATTAATTGACTTAAGTTAAACATTGTGATGTTTTGTGGCATTATTATGTAGTTTTTTCTAAAGCAGGGATGTCCAACCTTTTTTTATGATGGGCCAAATTATAAATTTAAGTACATTCAACAAGCTGCAAATTTAAATGCATATGAAATTCCTTTTTTTAGTATTAAATTTCATGACTGAATGATGAGTAATAAAATATAAATTTAATATTAACTAATTAGGAATCTACATGAAATGTAAAACAATTAAAATCATTACATAATTAGTATTAAAAGTGTCCATGCTGAAGGTGTTTAAAGTCTCAGTTATGTGAGTTTCTTTCTTCCTGTTTGTACCAACTCAAAATTTCCAAAAACTGAAGAATCTTTTTATTTTTATCTCTATATTTATCCTCCTGACTTGCAGAAAAAGGACAGAGGCACTAATACATAGGGTAGGCAATTACTCCAACCTACCAAGATATTGCTGTCCACTTGAAATTTTAATAGGGATATGACTTTAATTTATTAGGTTGAGGAATAAGTTCATAGCATTTTTATCAAAGATTTTTATTTAAACAAAAATAAAAGTCATGGCTATAAATTAATAAATTATGTATTCTCCATTGCTGTTTACAACCTCCTCCCACCTCTTGACCAATTTGTTGATGCTGTTCCACCAAAAATCCCTGGGTCTGATATCGAAGAATTTGTTGAGCCAGTTTTTAAGGTCCTCTTCATTGTCGAAGGTAACACCCCTCATATGGTTCGACAAAGAGCAGAAAAGATAGTAATCCATGGATGCAAGGTCTGGAGAATATGGCAGATGCTGAAGGACCTCTCATTTGAGCTCTTGGAGTGCGGCTTTGATGACTTGTGCAACATGAGGCCTGGCATTGTCGTGAAGAAGTATGGTTTGGCCTTGTCAATGAGGTCTTTTCAGTCAAATAGCCTCATTCATGTAATGTAGCTGGGCTATGTAGAGCTTCTTGTTGACTGTGGCATTCCTTTAGAGCATTTCCCAGTGCACCATGCCCTTGCAGTCCCACCAAACACAGATCATGGTCTTCCTTGGATGGAGGTCAGGCTTAACTCTTGGCTTTGGCATATCTCCAGGAGCCACCCATTCCTTTCTTTGCTTCATATTTATATATAGGCACCATTTTTCATCTCTCGTGATGATTTGGTACAAAAAGCAGTGTTTGTGACCATGTGTTGCTCGATGGTGGCAAGATGTTGAGAAGCAATTTGAAGGTGATTTTCTTTGAGGTACCCTGACTCCCAGTTTTTCGGCAAATCTCATTGAATGAAGATGATTGAGAATTGTTTTTTGATCGGAGTTTATTTTTTGGCTAATTCATGACTGGTTTGGCAACTTTCCTTTTCAAAAGTGCTTTGAGATGGTCTTCGTCAAATTCAGAAGGTCTTCTGCTGCAGGGTATGTCATTGATGTCAAAATTGCCATTTTTGAACTTGCAAATCATTTTCTTGCCATAGATTCGCCTATGACACCTTCACTGTATACCATGCAAATATTCTGGGCTGCTTCAGCAGCTTTTTAACCTTGATGAAAAGCAAAGAATAGCAGCTGTCAAAAATGTTGCTTTTTACCCCCTGGATGTTCCATATGTAAGCCTCACAAATAGTAAAATTTCAAAATACTCAAAAAGACAATCAGCACAGTTTTTTACAGTAGAAAGAGCTCTATCAAATGAATATATAGATTTTGCCAAGTAGTAAAAAATCATTGTAAAATAAAAGAAAATAGAAAAACGCTATGAACATATTCCTCAACCCAATAGAACTGCTTGCCAAGACCACCAAGCAGGGGAAAGTGCTGTAAAGTGTCTTTCCAAAGGACACAACAGAATGGTGCAAGTAGGTTTTGAACCAAGATTACGTCAATCACGATCCCAGCACTTTAACTACTTGTCTACCTTGCCAACTTTTAGTCTTATTAAGAAGAAGGGTTGTAGTCATAATCTCAAAGCTGATGAACCCCATAGGGGACCCAAAGTGGTATCGACCGATATTTTTTCTCTTTGCCTTTTACAAGATCATTAAGAAGCTTATCTACTAATTATTGATCCATTGCTCCCTAAAAAGCAGGCTGGTTTTGACACAGAAAATCAACCATGGATCAAGTCATTCTATTGATAGAAATCATTGAAAACAAATTTTTTGATTTGTTGATCTGACAGCAACATATGACTCTGTCTGGCACTGTGGTCTCACCTGCAAGCCAGATAAGCACATGATCAAAATGATCATGAAGCTTGGACAAAACCAAAGTTTCACCCTTACTACTAGTGACAGCAGCAAAACAGGATTTGCCATTTGAAAAATGGCATTCCTCTGGTATCAGTCTTGGCTCCCTTCTTTTTTAACCTCAATAAGTATGTATACAACTACTTTCCCTGACTTCTAGAAAGTTTACACATGCAGATGATCTAGCATAGTTGCATCCCTCAGAAAAATGGAAGGCCTTTGTGGGGACTTTAAGTCCAGACACTTTTAGCATATGACTACACCTTTAGCATATCTTCAGACTTGGAAATTAAAACTCAGTCACACTACAACAGTGACAACAGTCTTTCATTTAAATAACTGAAAGGCCAAACATGAGCTAAATGTTTACAACAACATTAGACTTTTACCATTTTGTCCAACCTCTATTTAATTTGTGGTGAAACTGGACAAATTGCTCATGTTCTGTAACTATCTAGTGTCATTGCACAAAAAACTATCTTTGTGTGTCACATTGCTGAAGCATCAAAATGTCTGATCCTCTTTCCACCCTCCAAATAAATGTAGATGATTAATTTTTTTACCACTAGCAGTATCACTTCTACTACTATAATCTTATTTCAAATTACTCTGCATTGGTTCAAAGTTACTACCTTTACTACCACTAAGGTCATTAACTAACTTGATAATGTAAAAAAATGCTTGGAAATAACACATTCAATACAAATTTAATCACAAAAAATGTGAATACTGAAAATGATGCTTGGGGAAAGCATCTTTAATATAAGCTCAGCCTACAAAAGTTTTCACAGATCAATTCATTAAACATCACTTGATCGAGCAATCAACTGACATATTCACAAATTCTGTATAGTTATAAAAAATAAAAAAAAACTTGAGAGTCCAGTTTTATGAGAATTGTTAATGTTCTTTTGATTTTTGTAAATATATTGTTTATACTTGAAAACTGTGGTTTCTTTCTATTTGTAGAGTGAAGTTCTTTAACAAATCAATTCATACTTAGCCAGAAATAACTGTTTCAAGAACTTCAGTCTTGCAGCAAATTATTTGTAAAGCTGAAATAAATAAAAATAAACATAGCTTTACTTTAGCACAGGTGTTTGGGTTAACTAGTTCAAGTGGTCCTTTTGGATTGCAGAGTAAAGTTGTGACAATTACTATAAAAACATTTACCTGGAAGACAGACATAGGTCCAATTATATCCAAAAGCTATTGATCCAGTAGAATACAATGTATTGTTAATGGATGGAGGTTTGCACAAGCAAGTTATATTCACACAACCTACAGCATTTAATGGTTGTGGTTCCCACCTGCCACTACTCTGTAAAATATTTGTTTACAAAGATAGATAAAAAAACAATAGCTATACAAAAATTTACTAGACTAATAAGATTCACAAAAAGTAGTTCCAAGAGTAAAAATATAAAAAAACACCAACAAAAACCAAAAATTAATTAAAAAGTCAAAATTTTAATCATACTTGCTTAACATGCTAAATAGTGTTACAAATAAATAAGGTTCTGCAACATTGCACTTTGTCATCCTAAACAGTTTCTTAGTTTGTGCAGCAGTGGTAAACAATATATTAGATTTTGCACACCACAGGAATGAAACCTAGACATACTGTATATCAACAAAGTTCCAACAATTAAATTATCTAGAAAGTCTAAAAATAAATTGGTTGATAATTAACATGATAATCTTCCCCAAAAATTGATTTAATATTTTTTGAAACAATAAGTAAATGAAGATGAAAACAATAAAAAAAAGTAAAACATTTGATACAGATACAAATTAAGAATGTTCATCTAAAAACAATCTTTAAAAATTGTTAGTTTCAGGACAAGAAAAAATTGTTATAAAAGATTAATAGAAAATCACTCCTAACTCTGCCAATGTTCTAATGGATATGAACAAAATTACTTTTGGTCTGTAATATATCTAATTGATCGAAAAAATGTACATACATGAATAATTTGACTTTTTTTCATCAGGGCAAACATTACATTACTGTACAAAAGTACAAACACTCATTCAATTTTCAACAATAACACATTAAATTTTCACCAATAATACACATTTGTTCTTCACTGTTTACAACTGCATTGGGTTTCAAAGTCCTTTTTCAAAATTAGTCTGATTATTAATTGCACTTTGCCAAGTCAATTTTCACCAGTAATGGTCCTGGCTGCTGAAAAATAGTTCAAAGTGGTGATAACTATGAAGTACCAAAGCAATGTTAATCAAAATTGATATAGTCCTTATACTTCTGGATAATAATTTATCATTTGTAGGGTATGTGACAATTTGGCAGGACAAATTTGTCATTGAGTCAATTTGACAGAAAAATAAATAAAAATGATTTACCTTCACTAGCATTGAAGCAACAGCAAAACAGTTTTGTTATGTCACAAAGGCAATTAAAGAGGCAATTGTAATTTTTCAGCTGATAACAGTGAAAATTTTAATTTAAAGTTGTTAAATGCATTAAATTTAGTGATGTTCCTAGCCAAATATTTTTCTATTTGAATTTATAATAGCTTAATTTCGAATATTTAACCTTTATTTTACCACTTATAGTTCTGCTGATTGGATTTTTATGAATTTTACATATTTTGCCATTGTTGTGATAAATAACATTTTCGCAAAGTTTTATCGGAAGTTATGTCATGTTTCCTTTGTGGAACATTGGAGGTCTACTGTACAAGTTTTTTCAGTTTTTACTGTATATTTCTGTACAAATTAAAACTATGTTTTCCCATTAAAGGTTACAGAAACACTCAAGTTGTGTAAAAAGTATGCTTTATTTGTGCTTACACATTAGCAACAAGTATGGTAAGGTTTGAAACAAGTCTTGCCACACTCCTTATCGAGACAAATGTTGCATTTTGTGCACATAGCCTACTTCTTGTATTTTTTTTTGCACACTTTACATCAATCTTGCGTTGTTTCAGGTCCGTGGAAGTGTTTTACTCCATCAAAATGTACATCTAGTGGTAGTTCAGCAGCAACACTACTTTCTATTTCATGGTGTTGTTGAATTTTGAGTAGGCACAGTGTCACTTGCCTCCTAAAATCGATGTAGGTTATTTTCTTATCTATAATCTGACAGTGAATTCTCCATGCAGTGACAACTGTAATATTGAGAAGATTGACAAAAAATGGCCAGTATCATTTTTTACCATGTATTGTTAGGTGGTAAGCTTCCAACAAGTGATCCATGAGATCAATGCCCCCCATCCCTTTATTATAAGAGTTTATGAGATGAGGCTGTGGTACTTCTTTTACACCTCCCTTTACCCGGCATCTAACCTTGTAAACTAGAATGTGACTTTCCCAGTTGCATGCAATTGCCACAACTAAATTGTCATGCCACTTAGCAATATAAAGAGTTGCATCACAGCAATATTTCCGAAATTCTTTTCTTTCTATTTCAAAAATTCTTTCTTCCTAGTTGATGGTAGAGTCGTTTTTGATTCTTCATCACTCTCAAAGTCTTCCCCCACTTCAAGTTCCCCAGCTGGCTCAAAAATTTCTTCCATACTGTCAGCAACATCTTCAACATTGCTCTCCTGGCTACCAGAGTTTCCTGCCTCAGGCGGCAGTGCAACAATATTGATGATGTACTACATTCAACAATATTGACTTCTGCCAACATTGATACATGGGTTACCTTCTAGCACCGTAAAAACTCTAGTATTCATGTTTGACCCAATTTTTTAAACTTTGCTGCTACTGTGCTTGAAACAAACTGTTGATAAACGTGTTTTTTTGCTTGCTGAGAGTTTGAAAATAAAGCAACACCATTGCATTATTTCTCGATAATCTGCTCTGTGACATCACAAAAATAGAACAATGAATTTAATCCTAAAACAAATAAAATCTCCATCAACTGCATTGAAATCACAGCTGGATAGTTTTATATGAAAACTGCTACTTTCCTATCGGAAGACAAAGGCCAATGTATTTCAAGATATTGCGATTGAAAATCAGAAAATTGTGTCAGGAAAACCACCATTGTTCCACAAAGGAAACAAAAAGATTTCAGATAAATTTTACCCTACCCAATATCTATATTTTGGATTGCTTTTTGCATGGGGGTGTGACCGAATGTGTCTACTAAATATAATAACACACTAGAAGCGTTTTACAAACAACAAAGATTTTTATAGATTCATAAGTATGCCTTACACCAAAAATGCAATTTTCATAAAAATGGCAATCACATAAATATTCATATACACAAAGTATTTTTCATTAACCCTTTCAATACTGATTTAAAATAGTTTAGAATGAAACTCAATTTTTAGGTTAACCTAACTAAAAGGATGCTATATTTGAGTTTTCTAAAAAAGAAAAGGGAATTTTACTTAATTTTTAGTTTGTTTTTATTGTGTGATATATTTGTCCCAACAGTATTGATGATTGGCACAATTTTGTCCCACCGGTCAAAAATCAGAATTTCTTTTTTTATGTGTTTGCAAATGTTATGTTGATTTTTTTTCATCAATATTGCAAAAAAGTACAAACACTTAAAAAGCTTGCATTATTTTATTATAGAAATTGAAATTTTATCAAACTAATGCAACAATTCACTCAATAATTGTTTGTTTTCAGATCAAAATATTCTTAGCTATGGTAAGCAGTAAAACAGTCCATGCATAATGGAGCATTGCACCACTGACACTTTTCAGGAAGTGCATTGGATGCATCTTCTTCAGCTTTTGATTTTTAGTGGAAGATGCCCACTAGTGCCCACTGCATTCATTTTCTTGAAAGAAGCTGAATGTCTTCCTACACGCTTTGTTTTCTTTCAGGTGCCAACTTTGTTTCTACCTTCCTTCCTCAATCATGCTTTCTGCTATCTGTACGAAAAACTCAATATAAGGAATTTTTTTGTGATTGGTTCCACAAAAAATGATGTAGAAATTATACACAGCAGTAAGCAGCATTCGAAAAAAAACTTTTTGCCACCACTTTTGGCTTTTTCTATCCAAATCATAGAAGCTGATTATTTGGTCAGCATGATCGACTCCTCCCATATATTTGTTATAAAAAGCTATTGGCCCAGGACATGCAACATCTTGTAATGAACCATCTTTCTTCTTTCTATTTATTTTAGTTTCTTCTGGTTCATGACAGTTTGACATCAGCAATACATCTTTTGTATCTCTCGAGTGTACACACAAGAGACCCTCTTTGCAGCATGCCATTTCACTTTCACCTTTTTCGGTAAACTTTTCGCATAATTTAGCCACATTTTTTCTGTTTTCATTGTAAGTGCCAACTGCTGGAAATCCAATAGAATTTAATGAATTAGTAGATGTAAAAAACCTGTCAAAAATCAAAACAACATCATTGCAAACAGCTTCTACGAATTTTTTAACAACACATTCACCAAGAGTCCCTTCGACCTTTTCACTTTCTTTTCCACAATAAATATTGGTATCGTACACATAACCTGTGCAAGCATCGCATCTTGTCCACAGTTTGATTCCTCGTTTGATTGGCTTGAGCAGCATATACTGTTTCAAGGATGATCTACCCTTGAATTTAGTCATTGATTTGTCGATTGATTGATATGTACTGTCTGATCTTGTGTTTATGAAGTTAGATTTGAGACAAGTCAAGATCTTATCCAAAAAATAGGTTTTAGTGGCATCTTGAGGCTTGTTTGGGTCAGAAAAATACAGTTTAGAGAAAATTTTTTGGAAACGATTTCGAGAAATACCATCACTTATTGCAGAGTTGCCAAGTGATTTTTTAGTTGACCAGTACATATGCATTGCTGCCACTCTGTTGTAGCACATAACCAAAATGCATTCCATAACTATCATCATCTCTTCAGCTGATGTATCATCCAGGTAAGGCTCTTTTTTACCAATGCTTGAAGATTTTTGCATCTCCAGTCTCATATTTGTATACAGGGTGTCAAGAAAGTTCTCGATCCTAAACAAAATTATATAGGGCTAATGACAGAAGGTTAAATCAACAAAAGGTTTATTGTGGTGATAGAACAAAGCTCCATGAACATAAAAAAATCTGGTTTATTCAAAATGACCCCCATCTGTATCAATAACACGTTGGAGCCTCTGTCGGAAATTCTGACAAGCAGCACAAAGGGCATCTTGAGGAATTTTCTCCCATGCTCGTTTCAGGGAAGCTCAAAGATCCTCCAGATTGTTATGGGGGTGAAGAACAGGCTTCTTTTTCCAGAATACCCCACACACAGAAATCCATAGGATTGAGATCGGGCAAAGATGGTGGCCACAAATCTTTGGTCCAGAATGAAGGAAAGTGCTCTTTGCACCACTTCTGTGTCTTCTTTGATGTGTGAGAAGGCACGCCGTCTTGTTGGAAGGTGAAGGACTTATTTTTGAACTTTTCCTTCATCGATGCAAGGGCAGGGGTTAAAATATCATTGACATACGAATCTGTATTCACTTTGACCCCCTCTTTAACAAAAATGAGGGGAGATTTCCAAGATTTGGAGATCGCACCCCATACCATCACAGACGAGGGTTTCTGTCGGCGTGAAACGAATCGAAGATGATCAGGGAGGTCCTTGGGCGACTTTCCGAGAATCCTGTCATTCTGGGTGTTGAACTTTGCCTCCACCGAGAAGAGTTTTTCGTCTGAAAAAACGATTTCGCCTTTCTCCGTGCCTCCCTTCAGACGGTTCAGCAGAATTTTGGCCCTCTCCTTTCTTTTTCACTTCTGGAGGTCAGTTAGGAGTTGTCTTGTCCTGATTTTGTATGGGGACATTTTGAGATCCTGTTCAACAATTGTTCTGACAGATTCATGGCTGATATTCATGTCTTTAGCCGTTTTCCTCAAGGATCGTTTGGGGTTCCTCCGAATTCTCTCCCTGAGGGCCTTGATCTTTGCTGGAGTGCGAGCAGATCAAGGTCGTCCACTCCTATCCCGATCCTCCATGGTTCCAAGTTCTTGGAAGCGCAAGATTGTATCGCAAACAGTCGATTTTGGTGCTTTTAGCAACTTCATAATTTTAGAATTTAAATGTCCCACACGATGAAGTTGAATGATTGCAGCTCTTTTACTCATTTTATTATTATTTTAGCCAAAAAAATTTGAAAAGTGTATCTGAAACATTGAAAAGGAGGATTAAGTGGAAAAATGATGTAAAGAACTTATCATAATTCATTGAAGTTTTTGAATTACATTAAATTTAAAAATCGATCGGGAACTTTCTTGACACCCTGTAGGCAGGTATTTCTTCAAACAGCTCCATTGGAAAAAGCTTCAAAAAAGTGTTCAACTCACTAGTTGATCTGTTGACATCGACCAGAACTACAGGTTCAACTTCAGAAGGAAGTGTCATTTTTGGCTTGAAATCATTCAAATTTTTTGTCCAAGAAAACATATTCTTGGTGTTGTCATCCGTATCCATAGGCCTGCTTATATCTGGTGTTTCATTGCCATCTGCAGTTTCACTATATACACTTCCATCATCACTTCGCTCTCAATTTCATCAGATTCTTCAAGGTATTTGCAACACAAAATCTGCATCCAAATCAGAATCATCATACTCTGATTTAGAAGAAGAGCACTGGGCTAAAATTTCATCAGTCATCATTTATTTGCCAGCAATTATGTAAAAACCATACTAACAAAAAAGATTTTATGATACCATTGGGACAATATTATCCCACAATTTAGTACCGTTGGGATATTATTGTCCCAAAATATAGATTTTGATGAAATCATTACCATATTATATTTCTTTGCCAATTTTCTCTGTCTAAACATAATTGCAGTTTTGAGCTTTGCTTTTCATTTAGTAGACTAAATCACACTCGCCAAAGTCTCTTAAAAATTAGAAAATTTTCTACATTTCCAATAAAACTGCTTCATTTAAACTGCTCTAACTGCCTATAATCACTCAGCCATAAATTACAACACGTGCATGAGTTATTACATAACATTAATATAACAGTGAAATACCAAATTATCCCATCCCATTGCATTTTTAAAGCAAAATCTAAAGATTGGTATTGTGGCATACCACCATGGGACATATATGTCCTGACAGGTTTGAAAGGGTTAAGTGGGTCAATATGGCAAAACAACTCCTTAACAACACACAAATAACATTACACTATCTATGATTAATAGTGGGGGTGTTAAAACAGCTCTGAAAAATTTGTTCCCTTTATGGAACAATGGTAACAAAAAAGGTTAAATTAAAAGAGATACTTCAATAGATAAATTTTTGAATCACAGCTGTTTAACATATATCTTTTACAAAAAAAGTACAATAATGTAGCTTACTACAAAGACAACAGGTTTGAAGTTTTATGGGCATACAAAGTTATGACATCATAATAAGCATTTTACTATATCTAAACAAATCTATTCTGGTCAGCACAAATAAACAGTTTTATTTTAACTATTTTTTTTTAGTTTAACAGTTTGTTTCATCTATAGAGCTCATCAGAAAAGCAATCAAAAATTTGAAAATCAAATACAAAAAGTAAAGCTTAACAAAGTGATAAAAAGTTGGCAAAAAAATTTAAAACAAAAAGAAAATTACGGCAGTGATTAAATTAAAAAGTTAAACCAGTTACAATTTGTTTAAATTAAATTTTAATGTGTAAAGTTTCTTTCTGTTGCTTATGCTAAAGTTTCCAAATTTGAATTTATTATGGCTAATATCATGATTAATGATTCTAGCATTGTGGGTAAAAATAAACTGCAAAATTTGACGAGATAAATGTATATTTAATCTTTTCATAATATAACTAAACAAAATTATTGTAATGTGAATTCGAAGTCGCTATGCTTATTTGTTACCTACGTGCTGACAATAAATGCCATCTTTTGTGATATCACAAAATTCACACACTTGCAAAACCTTAGAACAATTCCATTGCATTAATCACAACTGTGCAATTAATGACTTCTGAAAAACACTGATTACCAATATGAGAGTTGTTCAACAATAGAACAGGAACAAGTCCAAACAAAAGATACAAAAATTCAATCAGGTTTGTACAACAGAATAATAGAATGCATAAAAATCTTTAATTTTTTTTAAAGGTATTTTTAGAGAACTGTATTTGTTCATTATTTCGAAACTTTAGCGCAAGCAAAGGAAAAAAATTTTACACATTGAAATTTAATTAAAAACAATTTTTAACCGCCTTATATACTCTTCTGTAAGCTTTGCCATTTGGCTTGATCTAATCTTTTGTCTTGAGTGTTGACAATTGTAATCACTGCCACAATTGCTGAAATTTTCTTTTTGTTTTAGGTTTTTTTGCCAACCTTTTATCACTTTGTTAAGCTTTACTTTTTGTATTTGATTTTCAAATTTTTCAAATTTTTGATTGCTTTCTGATAAACCCTATAGATGAAACAAACTTTTAGAACTAAAAAAAAATAGTTAAAATAAAACTGTTTATGTGTGCTGACCAGAATAGATTTATTATGATTTCATACGTGCATAAAACTTCAAACCTGTTGTCTTTGTAGTAAGCTACATTACTGTACTTTTTTTGTAAAAGATATATGTTTTAAAGAACCATGACTCAAAAATTTAACTATTAAAGTACCTCTTTTAATTTAAATATTCGAAATTAAGTTATTGTAAATTCAAATAGAAAAATATTTGGCTAGGAACATCACTAAATTTAATGCATTTAACAACTTTAAATTAAAATTTTTACTGTTATCAGCTGGACAATTACAATTGCCTTTGTGACATAACAAAACTGTTTTGCTGTTGCTTCAATGCTAGTGAAGGTAAATCATTTTTATTTATTTTCCTGCCAAATTGGCTTGCTGTCAAATTGACTCGATGACAAATTTGTCCCGCCAAATTGTCTCCATCCAAATTGGTCCCACCAAATTGTCTTGCTTTGTCATTTGTATCCCTGTGTAAGCATTTTCTCAATCATTAAAATATATTTATTAAAACATAGGCAGATTTAAAAATGATTCTCCACTGATTTTCCTGTAATCTCAATAAAAAAAGATTATGATTTCAAAATATACCTACTTCACACACAATTTTTGCAAATGACTTCTGAAATTTTTCAATCCACTGACCATTAGGGCATTTATAAGTGGCCTCACTTTTGTATATTACACCAGTATAAGATACAGATAATGTAGGTATTTGAATGGGAACACCACATTCACGACCTGTAAAATGATTGGAGTTTATCTATATTACTTACTTTATTCTTTTTTGGGATCATTTAAATTTTTATTCCTTTCTAACATATAAATTAAAACATTAAAATTAATTGAAAAAACAAAAAAGTGACATTTTTAACAAAAAAAGTATTCAGTGCTAACTAAGTAGAAATTGTACAAGATTAAGATAAAAACATCAAATTAAATTTAATAAAATTTGGATTTAATCAGAAAAATGATTTAAGATTTTTTTTGTTGCTAATAGCATTTATATTATTGTAACCTTTATTCATATTTTTCTGAAATATTAGAATCTGATTTTAAAATGCTGTTAAAGTCTTTATTAAAAGATAAGAACAATAATTAAAAAGTTGAATTTTTGATATAGACCTTTCTAAGCAGAGAAATTGAATAAAACATAGATATCATCAGCATAATATAATCACAGAAAAGTGAAAAAAAATTATTTGTAAAATGTGCAGCAACAGCAAGCAGGATGAAGTTATTTTAAAGTTTTTAAGTGGCTGGATAAAAAAAATTGGTTTTATGATTAATAGCATGATTATTTAATAAATATAAAAGGACTTAAAAAATCTTTTAATATAATCTGTTTTTTTTTTTTATATATCATAGTAACCTGTTAGTGTATTTAGTAAAATTGCTTAAACAATAACTTTTTGTCTCCTTCAGGTAACCAATAAGACAAGCCATACCATATTAAAAAATAGAAATAAAATGTAAATGTGTTTTGTTAGAAATAATATGTCAGAGTAAATTTTAGGTTTCAAAAATGTTTTGTGCAGTTACAATTATATTATACAGTATAAATATATTTTTGTTAATTTTTGATTTTATTATAGATACAAAGTTAAAATTTATTCAAGCAAAATAAACATTTTTGTTTTTGCAAAAGACTGAAAAAATGATAACAACTTAGCTAAACTACTGTATTAAAAAGTTGAATCATTTAGATTGATTGCAGAAAATTTAGTCATAATCAAGCTATTTAACAAGTTGTTTATTAATTTTTATAATAGATTTTTTTATAAATTACAACAATAAATCAATATCTAGTAATTATATAATGTAACATCATACCAATACATCGAAATACAGCAGGATTAGGACCCCAATATCCATTTTTAGAACACAAAGATGTGTGACTATCATGCCCAGAAGCAAACCTAGTACAATAAATAGCAAAAATTGTAATCTGATAAACAATGAAAATTTTAAAATTCATTTGCATTTAGTAGGTTTTAATGTTTTATGGTTTTGTAAAACAGTATTAAAATAAAAGTTAGTAAATGATATTTAAAAAAATATATTCTTCGTTTGGGTAACAACAAAGTAAAGAAAACCTTGAATAAAAATAACAAGATTTGATAAAAATACTTTAACTAATTAAAATATGCAACATGTTGAAGTTTTATTTGAATAATTACACATACTTATATTAGTAGCCAAACAGACATATTTTTACTGTTTGTCATGGTGAGAGTTGAAAAACTTATCTGTTTTCTTTATATAGACACTATATTTGCTAAATGTGATAATTGCATCTTGTAAGAGTGTAATAAACTCATTTTCATCATATCAAACTTAAGAAATTGACTTCAAATTATAATGTACAAGTCTTTGGTTTAATTTCATTTAACATTTAGCTATCAAGCAATTATAAATTTGATTTCAATATTTTTAATTTTTCAACATTTTCAAAACTTGATTTATAAAATGAAGTTCACAAATTCTATCTGCTTCCTCCCAATAAATTTTTGTTAATCCTAAAATACAAATTACACCCCTGACCATTAAGAAATTAAACTTCAAATTATTTGAAAGTGCAAAAAGTTTTGTTTACAGTATATGAACTGTACAGAACAATAGAAAAGCAGCAAAATTAATTAAAATGACAAGGAAATAGGATTTATAAAATATTGGTATTGCATTTATAGATTTTAACAGGCATGTTAAAAAGAAAATGATGTTTGTGAAAATTTTAATAAAGTAAATGATATAAAAAAAAATTTATAAAAATGCTGTTAGAACTAAAAAATTTTAGATGCAAAAGATGTAGATGGTAAACAAATGATGTTAGAAGAAAAAAAAGTGGCATTTAAGGCAAAAATGAATACAACAAAGATCTTTTATATTATTTTTATATCATTTTATTTCTCTATTTATCTGCCCAACTCACTAAAAAGTGTCAGAAGTGCTATACATAGAGCAAGAATTACCTTGGCCAGCTTCTGGATATGCCACATAGCTTTATAGAGATGTAACTGAAATTGCCAGGACTGCCAAGCAAGAAAAAGTGTCTTAAATTGTTTTTCTAAAGGACACAACAGAACAATGTGAGTAAGTTTTGAACAAAGACCATAGCAATCATAATCAAAGTGCTCTTAATTACTTGATCATGCTGCCAACATATTAACTAAAAAGGGTGGCAAGGTATATGAAAGATGTAAAAGCAATACTTGAAAAATTTCTACACATGCTATTGGAAAAAAAATTGGAGAAACCAAAAATAAAAGGTTATAACAAAAAACTATATAATTAAAAGAAAACCAAGTTTGACTAGTTATAACAAAAAAAAGAATAACAAAAAATTTAAAAAAATGAAGAACAAATTCAAAGCCAAAATTTAAATTTGCCAAATTTAAAAAAATTAAATTGTTGTAAGTGTTACAGGGAAAATGTTTCAAAGATATATAATGAGTTATGTGAAAAAAAAGTAGTTAGAAAGATGTATGCAGGGTGGAAATTACATTTTGGCAATGTATATTTGTTACAATGTTAAAAAGATAAATTGGATGATTTGGGTTCAAGAGGAAAATGTTTTGTGTTTTAATTTGTGAAAAACAAATGTTATTTTTAATGTATTTATTAGACCTGCTCCTTGTTTGTAAGTGTTATTTGTTCTGGTAGGTGAGAAGAGAGTAATGTTTGGTATTTATTGGTATTGTTGTTGCTTCCCATCTTCCAAGGATATCTTGGAGTAATATCTCTTAACCCCTCAAAGAAGCCAATCTAGATTCCCACTCTTGGATTATCTTTGGTGCTTCTAAAAAGCCTTTTCCACTGACTAGTGGTGATGTGTTCTGTTGGTAATTGACTACAGCTGAAGAGGCAATTGGTGTCATGTGTGTGTGTGTGTGTTGAGCATAGTGGGCATTGTGGCATGTAAGTATCAGGATTTACTGTATGTAGGTAACTTTGCAAGAGTGGTGATTTGTTGGTTCTGATCTGTGTAAGTTTTGTATGCATATGATGTGGTAATGTTTGTTTTGATAAATGTGTGTAAATAATGTATTAGGTTGTACCATAATTAATGTCCTTTTTTTAAAACTAAATATATTACAAATTTAAAAATTAAAAAAATTTTTTTTTAAATATTATTCTCAATGAGGAATAGTGCTCAAAAATCGTTTTTAAAAATTTTTTATTTAAAAATTTGTGCAATATATTTATGATTCAAAAAACGTAAAAATACTTAAACAACATTTGTCTTTCGAGTAAAGTATTGCAAATTTGCACTCTCTTTTCTTTTTGTGCAGAATTGAGGCTATGAGGAATCCATTGGCTTAACTTTTTTTGGATTCTTCAAGATTCTTGAATCAAGATCTTGAAGACTGAGTCTTCTCTTTCTTCCAGTGCATTGTTGATCTTCAAGATCAAAATTTCCTTCCTTAAATCTTTTCAGCCATCTTTGGCACGTTTTTTCTGTAATGGTGTTGTTTCCATAAACATCACAGATTTTTTTTGTGGCTGCAAACGCGAAAATTTTTCCTTTAGACTAGTGGAAGAAGAAAAGTAGCAGGTGTCGGCAATGAATTTTGGGGAGATTTTTCATTATTATAAATTGTTTAAATTTGCGGAAAAAAATATTTATGATTTATTTACACATTCTCACATATAAAATTTTAGTAATAAATGTCTAGAAAATTTTAAAAAATTTTGTAAATTTTTAAATTTGCAATATAATTAGTTTCAAAAAAAGGACACTAATTATGGTACAACCTAATATGACAAATAAATGGGTGCAGTGTTAATAACTTTGTTTTTTTCTTGAAGTGAGGTATTGTGAGGTTATGGTAGTGTAAATGTGTTTGAGGTTTTCTCTACATTCCTCAGGTGTTGTGGGTGACCAGTAATTCCACTCCAGTAAATTTTACCATAGGTAAATTCTACCACATATATTATACCACAGGGTTTTGTTAGAGTTAGGGGTTAGGTTAAAGTTGGGTGTTAGGGTTAATGTTAGAGATAAGGTAATAAATGTACTTGTCAACTACTGTACTTGGCACTTGTCAACTTATAGCATGATAAATCAACAACAGTCTACAAATAAAATAAACAATCAACAGGGCGTGATATCAAGATGGAATATACATACTTAGAAGCAAGTTATGTCTGGTTCTGAAACAATGATGATGTTAGTGTGCTCATTGTTATGAAAGATTCTAGTTTCATGTTTCTTAGTGGATTTGAGTATGCATTAAGATCATGTAAAGAGTGTGTTTGTGCTTGAGTCAATTGTTTAAATTGAGTCAGATTAAGTTTAAGATGGGTGTCCATTGGAAGAATCTTGGTTTTGTGGTATAGGTATTAAGTGTTTCTGTCTCATGTGCAACCAGTATCAATCTGAAAAGCTGTGTTCAGAAGGGTTAGTTTCTTGATGTTGGTTTTTGTTTGGTATTTGGTGATGCTAACTTAATTCAGAATTTTGTAGTGTTATAGTGTCTGCTTGTGCATTTCTAAGGAATAATTCTAGTTCCTCTTGTTTTGTTGCAGATATCATTTGAGTTGAGTGTTCTGCTTTGTAAGATTATTGAAGATTCTGGGTTTGTTTGCATAAAATTTGTAGTTGATATAAATGTTGTGAAGTGTGCAATGCAATATCAGATAATCTTATAATAAGTTTAACCCTTTGTGGTCCACTATTTTTTACCATTGCAGTCACCACAGGTCCAATTTTTTTTATTGCATTTTTCGTTAGTTTAGCATATGTAATTAATGTTTTTGAAAGTTTTAGTTGACAAAAACATGTAATTTGTTTTTTTTTTTTTTTTTTTTTTTTTTTGGAGGGGTTATTTTTACAGGTTTTTGGCTCTTTTTAGCTTTGCTTGAAGTTGAACTATTGCTTCTACATACAACAGTGAAATACACACATCATTTATTTTGGTCATTATTTTAGATGAACACAAATAAAAATATTCCAAACAAAAACATCACACCATCATTGAGTTTTTTTTTATTTTTGGGTGTTTTTTGCATGTTTTATTATTGTTTATAGTTCACCATTATGTGGTATTTTTTGAAGCAATTTTCTGGGTGCAGGCCCAATTTCTTTTGGCAATTCTCACAGAAAAATACCATAGTTTTTTCTGTTTCCATTGCTGCTGCACACAAGGCAGTTCTTGTTGTGACCTCTTGCAGCTTTGTCAATGAAATGACGCATTTTGTTCAGTTGCTCAGCAACATCATGTCCACTTGTTCTTCCCCATTTTGCTTTGCAGTTACAAATGTTGCCTACCAGTTGAATCTGATTCTGATTCAGGGATGCTCTGCAAGTTGGGTCCAACATTGTTTCCAGTAAAAGAGTGATGAGGGAAATCTGTGTCATTTGCATGCCATGCTCTCCAACCACTGCTATGAGCATCACCTTCAGAACTGGATCCATTGTATGTGTCTTCACCATCATCAGAGCTTCCATCAGTACTAAACTCCATGTCAGATTCAAAAAAGTCACTCTCTTCATCAACTTCCATATCATAATAATCACTAAGCATATCAAGAACCTAATAGCCATTGTATGATTTTTCTGAAATAGTGTAGTGTGTTTTATTGAATGAAAAAATATGCTAAACAATAAATAAATGAGCTAAGAAGCATCATATGAAATGAAAAATTATCAAGCACCTATATGAGCTTCATAAAATGTGCAATACAGCCAGTTGCAGCCAATTCATAACCATAAATGCTTTTGTGATTTCAATTAAACTATTGGGCTCTTCAAAAGCTAACTATACCAGTATGTAATGTAGCCTAATAGGTTATCTGCTCATTACATTAGCTAAATCATGCCAAAACTTTACTTGCTAGCCCAGGAGAAACTTATAAAGTAAGCCTATTCAACTTAGATGCAAGTAACAACACTACATTGTCTGTACTATAAACATTTCAAACTAAACCTATCATTTAAAATTATATGAAAACTGCTGCCATGAACAAACACATTTTTTTAGTAAATCTCGCTCTTGCAAAAGAAAAATACCCCAACTTGATACAATCTAATATACATAAAATAGATAAAAAAATTTTGTTATAATGATAACTAGCAGAATTATTATCCCTAGCATGCACATGGACTTCACAAAGCCACTGTGGCAAAAAGTCATCCCAGGGATGATGGTGGACTGTATTACATAAATTGCATGATCATCCCAGGGATGACGATAAACTGCAAAGGATTAAAATACTAGCTTTTGTTGCACATAATCTACTGGAAGCAGTAACTTAATCATTGATTACGAGTGGCCAAAAAAAAATTTTTTTTTTAAAACACAAAAATACTCCATCTAATAGAAATAAGCCAACAAATAAAAATTATCCATCACGTTATAGCTAAATGAAGCAGACTAGCCAAAAAAAAATCCAATAGGTACTACTGCCAAATAGCTGAATTCGAAACTTTTTAGACAGTATGACACCAGAGGCAATATGAAAAATAAAACCTAATGCCATATAATTTGTTTTGCGATATAACTTACCTGCAAGAATTTTTTATTTTGCTTTCCTACAATATTTTTTTTCAATCACATAGAATATATATTATATTATAAAGAGAAATATTGGAAATGCAGGGAAATAGTATGTAGATTATATTGATTACTATTATGACGGTGGGGTTAGTACTTTACTTTAAACTTTTAATCTGGTGCATTTAAAGACAGAATCAACTAGGAAAGATTATTACCAAAAAAAGAGAGTTTTAATGTTAAACTTTAGTACAAAGTACGTACTAAAAACAATTATTTAATTTAGTGCTTCAAAACAAACAAAAAATAATGTGATCAAAGCCACAAAACCTCAAAATGTGGCATCAAACAACAATTAATCAAAACAAAAGTTTATCCAACAAGAGCTAATTTTCATAATTTAGTATTCTCTCTTTGTAAATTTAAATTAAATCTATAAAAAATCAGAAAAAATCTTTGAGAAATTCTGTTTTTTTAATTTTTAGTTGCTACTTGTTAAATTGTTTTGCTTGTAATTTTAAAACATAATTATTTCAACAAATTGTTGTTTGATAAAATGTTATTAAATAAATTGTTGTCATAATATCTTTTATAAGTTGTGACTACTAGATCAGATCATTATCCCTTATTCTAAAAAGTAAATTAAAAAATTATTCTTAGTACTTTGTGAATAAGTATGATGCTTATTGCTGACATTCAAAACTGAAACTGTTACTTTGTTTTATAATCTTTGTGTTTGAATACACCAACTTAAAAATTTCAAGTGAATTTGCTTGTTTGTTTATTTCTAACTATGACTATTTGGCCTTTTAATACCAATTGTAAATGTCTTGTAAAGGTAACAAGTGAATTCTTGTTTCAATAAACTATTGTAAAATAAAAACAAATTAGTTTATAAAAATAAAAACACTGTTTTTGGCTTACATTTTATCTGTAGCAGATAAATTTTTAAAAAGCAATAGATATAAAATCATGAAATTAATAAGCAGCTGTTAGATTATACAAGTAAAGTTTTATTAACACATTAATGACTGATGAAGCATTGAAGAAAAGTTTAGTTTAAACTTACACAAAGATACTTCAAAAACTTTTATTTAAAAACTTGATAGCTTCAACTATTTAACTTCTTACTTAAAAAAAACAACTTTTTATGACATTTAAAATTTTCATGATTCTCAAAAAGCATTTTTCACAATTTTGAGAAAAACTTATTAGACAAATTTTTACATGCATTATTAATCTAATAAATTTGATTAGAAACAGCTTTTTAACATATAATTTACTAATAAAAAGTCAAATTATAAAAGTCTAAAAGTAAAAAAAAACTTTGAGTAACTATTCAAGTGTTGTAAGGGTTTTTTGAGTTGAATGTAAGGTAAATTTAATAAAGGAATATTAAGATTGCTTTAAAATGAAAAATAGTTGCAAAAGAAAGGAAAAGCTACTTACATACAACTCATTATAATGCAATAGCAATCTGACTTGTAAAACAACTGTGGAGACATTTAACATTGATTAAATAAAAGATTTTGAGATGTAGATTTTAATTCAACACAGTAAGACTTTAAAAGTAAAAAGTAACAAAATTGATTCTTTTTTTACTTTATCTTGTTAAAAGAAAAAAAGTCAAAAGCAAAATATTTGAATTATTAATATATAGAAAATTTTAAGTTTCTTCAAAGCATTTTACAGCATATACAAGAAAAAAAAGCATGAATACAAGCTTTCTATTGTTTACTGGTTGCAACAAACTTCTTCAAAAAAAATATAGATCAAGCATTTGATTTGAATTGCAATGCAGTTGAATATTAACTCACAAAACAAATAAGCAATTTTTTTTGTTGCTTTAACTGTTGACAATACATTTCTTCAACACTTCAGATTTTATATAACCAAACAAAAAAAATGCAATTTTTTACTAATTATAATTTAAGTAGCATGATGAACTTAAAAAATTTAAAATTTAAAAATAAGTGCAGTAGTTAACACTTAAAAAAAAATTTTTGCACCAGTTTGACAGCACTTAATACAACAACAACAATCCAATTTTAATCTGGTTAAATTTCCCCAGTGAATGGAGTTTGTCAGATGCATCTTACTACTCGCACAACTCTTTCTACACTTTCTCTCCACCTGCATCACTTTGCCTTATCTTCTTTTTTTATATAAATTTTTTACATGTTTTATTCAACTTGTTCCCTCCATTTAATCTTTGGTTGGCTCTGTTTATGTTGTCCATGCACTTCATGTGCCATTGCCTTTATCAAAGCATCTTCATCAGGTCATCTCAAAACATAACCATACCACCTCATACCATTTGCCCTTGCCAGTTTATCGACTGCTTCTTTCAATCTCAACATGTCCATCAGCTCCATTGTATTCTCGTTTTCCACCAACTTTACACTGCACATTGTCCTTACCATAGATCTTTTTGCTCTTCTCAAAATAGCTGCTTCATTTTCTCTCAAACACCACGTTTCACTTCCTAATAACATAGCTGATCTTACATAGCTTTTATATACTTTTCCTTTAATCTGCAAAAAGAATATTTTTTCGAACAGTACCTCTCCACAATCTCTGAAATTTTTCCATCTCAATCTTATTCTTGCAGTCACTGCCACTTCACATCATCTGCTGGTATTCAATCTATTGACAAAATAGCAAAATCCCTTCACAGTTTCCACTTCATCACACATTACCTCTAGTTGCACTTTTCTTGCACCATTTGTCACTTTATCACATTTACTACAAACAAAAATTTTTACCATATTTGGAGTTACTTTCTTCAACTTAAAACATCTTCCATGAATCCATTGGTCACATTTTGTACATAACACTGAGTTTACAGTCACCCTTTTGCCACATATTCCACATGGGTCTATTCTACTTCATATTACTTCACCTTCTGACCCACACACCATCACCTTCATCTTCTCAAAATTCACTTTCAATACTTTTCTCCAGTGCATTTCTGCATTTTAGAAACCTTTTCTTCAGACCCTCCAATGTTTCACTTATCAGTACCAAATTATCTGCATACAAAACCTCTTTCATTAAGCCTTCTCTGGCATTCTCTGTCACAACATCCACCACAATTGCAAACAATAAAGGTGACAAAACAGATCCCTGATGTACACCAATCACTACACAAAATTCTTCTGAGAATTCAGATTGAACTTTAACCTTTGTCTTTGAACCCTCAAACAGACTCATCACTGCATTCACCAAGATGTCTAGTCGTCCTTTCTTTCTCAGTGCCCATTGCATTACTCTTCTTGGAACTCTATCAAAGGCCTTTTCTAAATCCAAAAAACACATGTACAATTTTTTATCCTTTTTCCTGTATTTCTCTTGTATTCTTCTCACTGTAAAAGACCATCTGCAATCTCTCTTCCTGTTATAAAACAACATTGCATATCATCCACCACCATCAATGCTCTTATCCTTTTCTCCAATACCCTTTCAACAATCTTCATTCCATACTCTAATAACTGTACTCCTCTATATGCTCTGCAGTTTTTCACATCTCCATTTTTTCTTGTTGATTAGCACCATCACAATAGTCTTCCAATCTTTCACATTTCTTTTTTATCAAGTACTCTCTGACAAAGTTTCATCATCACATAAAGGGTATGTCCTTGGTATAGCTTTAAACTAGAGCACATAAGAAGGCTTCAGCTAAGAAGTTCTAAAGTTATAGGGAAACTGGAGTTTTATTCTGAAATCTTTTATTCCCATAATTCCTAGGACTTCTGAATGGGAGCACCTGTTTGGGTTCAAACTATGGATTAAATAAATCAATCTGTTGCCTTGCAGGTATTGTCTTTTTAGGCAAAAGTTATGTTTATAGCAGACAACTGTGGCTGGTGTCAGCAAGGCCAATAAAAATTTGTTTTAAATTCTCATGAAAAAGCAACACTTAATATTAATCATGTATTAAAAACAATAGTTTTTAGTAAATTTTAAGCAAAGCAAATAATAGAGTATTTTTCATGTATGTACTGTAAAACTAAAATTAGCTAACATACAAATAATAAAAATTGAAAAATTTACCGATAACCTGGCATGCAGTAATAAGTGACAGTACTATTCACATATAAAGATCCAAATTTGTAGTAGCCAAACAGAAGTTTAGGAGGCATAGGACATAATAAAGGGATACAATAAATATTTTCAGGAGAAGGATTCCAACTAAAAACAAAAATTATTAATTGAAATATCTAAAATCAACTTAATTTGAAGTTATTTTCAACAATTGTTTTATGTTAAAACAATTTAATTACACTTTCTACATTTACAAATTCGGACTCAGCAATTTAGATGAGAAAGGTTAATCAAAATATACTTGTAAAAAACTATAATAACTGAAACACATTTTAAGCACAAATCATACAATTTAAACAAGAAGACTAAAAACATTGTACAAAAGAGCAGAAATGCTTAAAAATACAAAAAAAATCATTCTGATCATTATTGTTTGATAACTAACTGTTCAATAGTTCATGCTTGCTTTACCAGATTTAGTTAGATGTGTCTCAGTAGAGTTCATAACATTTTCCAGGTTCAGTTGTTGATAAAAAGTTTATGATAAAGCAAAAGATCAGGGTTACTTTTTCATGAACTGCAATACCACCATAATCTGTTAGAAAAGTTATGCATGTCTCATCATCATTGTTTAAAGAGATATCCACTCCAGGTCAGACACAAACAGGACTGGGGATGAGGATTTATCATTTTACTACCCCAGGCTGCTGTACTGCCCAGATCAGATGTTGGCAGTAATGTTGCTAAGTCAGCATGGAGTTTCACCATCCAAAACCATCAGACTTCATACTCCATGTGGTGCCCAATGCATAGGACACACTATTAGGACATGGTCAGTGGTTTGTTCAAAGGTGCCACACTCATGATTCAGTGAAAGAGCAAGACCTCATTTGTGCATGGACAAATATAATTGTTCAACACCAGTCTTCAGGTGATTAAGCTTAACCCAAACTGTTTGGAGTAAGCCCATCACAAGAAGCTTGGCCACTGGTCCTGGGTATGAAAATACGAAATATTCTTACAGTATCCTCACAGTACTCTGCATTCCATTTATAATTCATCCATTCAGAAGCATGGATGTCAAGTCTGGCAAAGTTGTTTAAAAGATTCTGCACAGCTGGCAGAAATGGGTGTCTAGATCTTAATCTCTCTTGGTGAGCATCTAAGGACCCACTTAAAAGATCATACAGAATATGATAGAGTCCAGAGATCCATAGTAAGCCAAGGAAAGCATTGCTCCTAGTTGGCAAAACTCAGCTGGCTGGATGCCTGAAGGTATGGGTAAGTGGTCTGTTGGAGTAGGATGCAGGCATCCAGTGACTATGCACAAGATGTCATTCAAGACATTGTCTGTGAATAGCCGTCTAGTAGCATGTATTTATTTATTGTCTCAATATAGTCAATGCACATTCTTTTCTGGTCATAACAACTTGTGCATGCAAAGGGGAAAAACTTGGTTTTATAGTGCTTTCTTTCAAATCATTTTTTATTTCAGCATTATATTTTTTGTAGTCACATTGTATGTTTGCACAACTTAATGATAACAGGTATTCAGTCGCTTGCTAAATGTTTTAACAATTGTGGAACAACATTTTCCTTAATACACAACAAAAGTGTTGCAATACCAAAACTAAATCAAATGTGATCATGCAGCCTTATAATTAATGTCTTGCCAAGCAATAATATCAGAGTAGATTTTTAAAAGCAAGCAGTTTTGTACCACAATGGGTTCAATTTTGCAAGCAAATTCTAGAGAAACAAAAATTTTTACTTTAAAAACAGTTTCCAGTCTATTGCTAAACCAATGTTATTACTCTTGTTATTACATTAAAATCTATTAACAATGGCAAAGTTTTGATTGATATGATTCAATATTGAACCAGTACTAAGCCAGTATCGAGTTTCGTTATCCAAAACCATCAGACTCCATGCTCTATGTGGTGCCCAATGTATAGGGCAAAACATGGTCTGCGGTTTGTTCAAAGGCACCAAACTCACAATTTGGTGAAGGAGAAAGACCTCATCTGTGCATGGACAAATGGAATCATCCAACACCAGTCCACAGGCAGTTGAGCTTAATCCAAGCTGCTCGGGGTAAGCCCATCCCAACAGGCCTGGCACCAGTCTCAGGAACAAAAGCACGGAGCCTGGAAGCATTTTCACAGTACTCCATTTTCCATTTGTGATTTGTCCACTCAGAAGCATGGATGCCAAGTCTGGCAAGGTTATCAAAAAAATTCTGTGCAGCTGACACAAACAGGTATCTGGATCTTAGTCTCACTTGGCAAGTATCTGAGGACCCACTTAAAAGACATACAAGATATGATCAGGGTCCAGAGATCCACTGTGAGTCAAGGAGAGTGTTGCTCCCATTTGGCAGAGCTCAGCTGGCTGGATGCCTAAAAGTATGGGTTGGTGGTCTATTGGAGTGGGACACAGGCATCCAGTGACTATGCGCAAGGCATTGCTCAAGACACTGTCAATGAGGCAAGTGTGAGCACTGCAACACCAGACTGGCATGCTGTACTCAGCTGTTGAGTAGACTAGAGATAAGGTGGTTATGTATAGTGTTTTAGCACCAGCACCCCTACCCGAGCCTACAAGTTGTCTCAGCAGTGTGACATGTAAGGATAGTTTTTTTGCAGATCCCACTAAATGTTGATGAAATGTGAGTAATCTGTCCAGTTTTACCCAAGGTAAGTAGGGGTTGGACAGAATGGTAAAAGTCTATTGTTGTTGTAGACCTTTAGCTCACATTTGGCCTCTCGATTATTTAAGTGAAAGGCTACCATCACCGTCTTAGTGTGACTGAGCTTCAACCTCCAAGTCTGGAGATACACTGAAAGTGCAGACATGTCTTGGCCTAAAGTCCCCTCCAAGTCCTTCCAGTTTCCAGAAAAGTGCAACAATGCTAAATCATCAGCATAAGCAAACTTGCTGGAAATCATAAAAGGAAGATCGTACGTATAGATGTTAAATAGGAGGGGAGCCAAGACTGATCCCTGAAGAATGCCATTTTTAAGACGGCGAAGCCTGCTTTGTTTGTTATCACCAGCAGTAAGGGTAAAACTTCAATTTTAAACAAGCTCCATAATCATTCTGACCATGTGCTTATCCGAAAAAAATCTCAGCAGCTTGCAGGTAAGGCCATGGTGCCAGACAGTGTCATAAGCAGCTGTCAGATTGACAAATATGGCACCAGCCTTCTTTTTAGCCTCGAAAGAATCCTCAATGTTCTGGATTAGCAGAACAACTTGATCTATGGTTGACTTCCCACATTGAAACCCAGCCTGCTCTTTAGCAAGCAGTGGATTGATCAATGGCTCAATTCAGGCATAGATAAGACTCTCAAGGATCTTGTAAGGGACACAGAGCAGAGATATCAATCGATAACTTTTTTGGGTCCCTCATGGGCTTCATTGGTTTTGGGATCATGACCACAAGTGCTCTTCTCCAGATCTTGGGAATTTTGAGTTGGCGCAAACAGGAAGAAAGGAAGTCATGTAACCAGGACTTCAAAGCAGCTCCAAACAGCATGGAGTATAAGCTCTGGGCAGATGGAATCAGATCCCAGAGCTTTACCTGGATTTAAATGTTGGAGGGCAGCAGTAAATTCTCCCTGTGAAAAAGTGTGAGAAATATTTACTGGTCTAGTGTTGTGGCCCTCTAAAGGTCAGACACTTCTAGAGAGAGCAAGTCGAGAAGACTTGCAGTCAACAGCCTCGTATTCCCATTTCTAACCAGCTGAGATGCAATAGCATCAGCTGAAACAGGACAATGACGAGGAGAGTGTTGTGACCTACCAGTAAGATTGTTCAAAATACTCCATGCTTTTTGACTAGAATGTGAGAAGTCAATGCTCCAAACTGCCTCAGACCATCGATCCCTCTGCTTTCTGTCAAGCTTGGCAAGCAGAGCTGTAGCAGCCAAGCTTGAGTTGTCTTCCTGAGGAGACTGCAGAAAGGTTTTATAGAGGGATTCACACTCTGCATCCCAACATAGAATATAATTTTTGTAATACCCACGTGGGATAGTCATTTTAGCTGCTTTCTTAATGGTGTTACAGAAGTCCTAGTAAGCTGCATTCACATCAAGTGAACCAGGCAACAACAAAGTCTTTGCAAATTTATTCATCAAAGCAATGTAGTAACTCCATTTGGCCTTGCAGAAGTTCCATCACTTAACAGGCATGCTTGGCACTGCCATAGCAAACCTTGGTGTAATAAATAGTGAATGGTGTAATAAGCGAAGATTGCTATTGTGACCTAGGAAACTTTTCAAGGAGATGTCTATTCAGTAAGCGACTGTTAGGACCTACACTAACAAAACTAGATCTGGATTGGTGCCAGTGTTCCAGTGGCCAGAGTAAAAACTGGTGGCATCCTTGGCATTATATAGGAGTGCAAGACAATTAATACTTGCATAGCCAGCCAAGCACTCACCATCCAGAGTATTATCATTGTAGCCCAGTCAGTATAATGACAGTTAAAATCACCAGCGTAAAGGCATGAGTGAGGAAACACTAGGAGATCCAGGGTTTGCAATCGCGTTGGCGGTGGTTTGTAGACGTTGACTATTTTATAGCCATCAATGAACACACACAATCACTCAATCTCTGATGTCAGTGGAGATTGGTACAAAAGCATGTATCTTAGTTGTTCATTGCCAAACGTGGCAAGGCCATGCTTCCTGCTTAAAGAAGACCCAACTAGTTGGTAGTTTGGAAGTACCAACTTCTCTGCATTAGTGCAGTGGGTCTTCTGCAGTAGGATGGACAAGTGCCTCAGACTGCATAGCAAGGTGATGAAGAATGTTCATCTTGCTTGCAGTGAGGCCTTTGATGTTCAGCTGAAGAATAGTGGGTCTTTGGAACTTGTTGACAATGCACCCTGAAAAAAGCAGGTTTATGCAGGCATTGTCCCATCCTGAAAAGGATTTTTTCCAATTAGCAGATTCACGCTGAACATTGGAATGGGTGGATACCCTTCCATTTTGGTAGGTATGGTTTTGGTCTGTCATTTTTAACACCAATGAACAGACTTACTTATGGCCCAGGCTGCGAGAAAGCACCTACCATCTGGGCCATGCATGTCTATGCATGTCTCAATCACCTGCAAAACTATATCAGCAAGAGGCATTTTTTTGCTGCTAGGAAAATATGTCATCTATGTAAGAGCAGTCTACAGCTTAAAACCAGACATAGTAAAAAAAACTTTAAATTTGTACAGATTATGCTTATTAGTTGTGGCAGGCAAACAGCAGAAACAGAGATAACTGAAAATAGACACTACTGCAGTAGGGGTTGTCTTCTTATGTTGACTTGAGTGTTGAGCAGTCCAAAAAAAACTGCATTCTGATACATGACAGAGACACCTTACTTTTAATAATTGTTACCTAATTTTTAATTAGCCCTTGAGACCAGAATGATAACTTTTTTCTGAAAGATTTTTAAGGCAATATGAATGATTTTATCATACATTGTCATTATTTGAGAAATGCAAATGATCCAACTATAAAAAATCATGAAACAGATTTTTGCTTTTCCTAGGCTGCTTGCTTGTCATAGTTAAAAAAACAATACTTTTGATATATACCTTATGAGATTAAATGCAACTGCACGTAAAATTCTTGTGTTTTAGAGAATAGTGGAACATATAAAGGTTTCATGAAGTCAACAATTTGAAAACTTTCTCAGTTTTAAATATAAAGCCTTTGCCAACAAATATATAGTTGTTTTATAAAAGCTTTTCCAAATATGATTATTTTAATCACAATGTAATAACAGTTTTGCAAAATGATGTAACACATCTTTATTTTTTCTACTTTTTTGATATCTGGCATACCAAAAATTTTATGTTCTACTTTATTTTATTGAATACTGAATGTGTTCAATTGCAAACCTCACAACCTATTGTGTCAAATTATATTAACAAATTTAATCAATATTAAACTGTACCTCCCAGAGACACAAGAAGTAACAAATTTGTAAGTTCTTGTTGTTAATAATGATGGTGATATAATAAATCCAGGATTACATTGATAAGTCGCCTGAGGTATTCTACTAGAATCCAAACCAATCTCAACAGTTGAATTGCTGATCTATAATGCAAACATTTATCTCAACTCATCATTCAATAAAAACGTTTTTTAACTTATACTCACACTGGGTAGGGGATTAGTACAGATTGGTGCATCACAAATCATAGTTTCTGGAGCAGGCACAAGCTTTTTTGAAGAACAAACAGATTCCAGTTTAATTCTTATGCCAGACATCCATTGACCACCATCACATCTAATTTCAAAAACTGTCCTGCACATGGCAACAAAGTTAATAGGAAAACATCATAAATATTAGTAAGAAGCAAATTACCCTGTAGCATAATGTGAATTGTTCAAACTAGCTTTGGAACCATCAGGTTGAATTATTTTAACTACTTTTAAACCAAGTGGTAAAAGCGGCTTTCTGCAACCAATAAATACACAGCTTAATAAATCTGGATCGGGAACCCACCTACCATCAATACAAACTGATTCAAATTTCAAAAGATTATTTGGAAAAGAATAACCTATAAAAAACATCAAATAAAAACAAATTTAAAAAAATTCCAAACATTTTGTTGTAATGCATTTTGCAAAAACTTTAAAAAATCCTATATAAATTATTGTCACATTCAATGTTTTTTCAACTATTTACCAAGATTGCATGTATATGTTACAATATCATTTTCAATGTAAGATGAAGGTAAACCACGATCAGCATTAGTCACTAAAGGTGGAAGATCACACCGAAAAAGAGTAGTACGAATACATTGAAAGTTAGTAGGTTCCCATATAAATTCATCATTGCAGGTAATATTCCATTCCCTTTCTGTCAAGCTTAAGCTATAGTCCTAGAAAAATAATTTGTATATAATTACAATTATTAATAATAACACATAAAATATTTTATCAATTGAACATACTCTAAAAGCTAAAACAATCAAGTTAACATATCAAGAAGATATCATACAAAAAATACAGAAACAAATTTTATTAGTACTTTTTATTTATTTTTTAAATTTTATCTTTATATTATCCTCTTGGCTAACAGGAAAATTTCAAAGGCTTTATAGTTTGGGTGACTTTTAACCTACTACCCAAACCGGCTTCAAATGATTCCAGGATATTGTGGTCCAGATAAAAAATTTTATTTTATTTTTTTCATTTTTATTTAAAGGTATGACTGGAATTTAGCTGCTTGCTAAGACTTGCCAAGCACAAAAATGTGCTGCAAAATGACTTTCCTAAGGACACAACAAAATGATGCAAATAGGTTTCACACCACAACTATGTTGATTGTGTGCACCATGAAAACAGTGCTATTACCATCAACCATACTGTTGGGAGCAGTTAACCTTTATGTAAATGATCTGTCACCAATCAGTCAGAAAATCAAAGATAAAATTCAACTAAACAATTTTTTGTTTGTTTTTTAAAAAATGTATTAAAATAATGAAAACTAAAATGTTTGAACAAAACAATTTACAAAGAAATTTTACAACTTAAATAATAAAACCCATATATAAAAACTAAATGGAAAAATAAATGTCATCCCAACTAGTGCTTACCTGTATGCATTTAACATTTAAGACACTGAAAGGCAAATAGGTTGTATTTTTCAACATCACAATTGCATTTTCAAAAGTTGGTGGTTCTTCACAAGTTACCAGTTTACATACATTGTCAAATTCTATTAAATATAAAATTTATTAAACTAGTGATAAAATTAATTGAAAATCTTTTATCAAATTAATGCAAAAGAACAAACAGTACAAGTCAAATTTAATTTCATTATAAAAGATTAATATCTTCAGCTAAACTTTGCCATGAATTCAATGAAAATCTGAAAATATTTGGTTTTAATTTTAAAATGTTGTCAATTTAGACTATAAAATTTGTTTCTGCAAGCTGGTTTTAAAAAGTGACCTCTTTATAAAACAGTTAGATTAATTAATAAGCAAATAAATTTTTTACATAATAATGCAAATACCTCAAAAATACATACATTACCATCAAAATAAAAATAAAAAAAGCATTCATAATGTTATTCTGTTTGTTGTTAAATAAAATATCCAATGCTTAAAAAGTTAATTTGGAAAAATATAATTAAAAAAGTAATTATCAATGTAATAATAAATAAATGCAAAATTGATAACAACACAAAGTTTTAAATAGTGTGCAGTATAATTTTGTAATATAGATAAAAACATGTATTTTTGAAATTCATTTAGTAACTATCAGCAAACTACAAAACAACCAAAAGATTTGTTTTCAAGTTTTTAATTTCTCATTTACCCATTAATGCCAAATGGAAACTATATTTACCACTTTAAAAATATGCCTATTACTAAAATAATGTATAATTTTTTTACAATATTACATGTTGGATGCAATCTGTTTAAGGTTTTAAACAAATATAGTTGCAGTAATCTGCATGCAACAATTGTAGTTGCCTTTCAAACCTAAGAAAAAAGGGTGTGCTGCAAGATGTTTTGACTCAATAAAACAAAAGAATGAATAGATAATCTTTTTCTAATTTCAAAAACAATTTTTAAATAAATTATCTGAGTTGTGTGAGTTTTAAGCTATGTACATTAAAATTACTGTGTGATACACTTGAGTACCATAATCAATGTAAACAGTAGCATGGTAACTATCCCCTGGCATTGCTGTTTTCACTCAGCTATGTTTCTGTCTGTGTTATATTTTTGTATGAGTGTTGGTGGTAAAAATTTTATTAACAAGTGTTGCTATTTTTGTGTCATCTTTTTTGTACCAGTGATGATAACATTATTGGAAGTAAGTGTTCATAATATAATCACAACAACTTATAAAAGCTTCCCATTTTAATTAGTTCCATTCATATACAGATTCACACAAAATTTTAGAAATTGTCAAACTAATACTTAGTGAATAGTGAATTTTTAAGAATTAATAGTCTTAATAATAAACCTTCACTCTTCAGTATCAATAATATTAGCCTAACTCTTAATATTAAAACTTCAATAAAAAAAATCTGGTAAAAAAAATAATAGCAATTATGACCACACTTTGTGAAAATTGTCTTAAGAAAGTTTTTATGCCAGCTAAAAAATGTTTAAAAAAAAAAATGCAAAATTACATGGAAGAGGTATTTAATGATTCTATTTCACCAGTCCAGTGAAAGAAAAATAAATTTCTAAAGGTTTAGTCCAATAAATTGTAAGATTTTCCTTTACAAGCATCCAAGAGTTGGCACAAAAATACCAAAAAATATATAGTAATTGGTGTTTCTACCTCAAGAAATGTGTATAACAAACATATGAAAAGAATTGATCTCTTGAACAACAAGTATCTGTGTATTGCATCAAGATATGATTGACAAATTGTAGGCGACCCGTATCTGTGTGGCGTTTGAATGCACAAGTTGTAAGTGCATGAATGAAATACCAAAAAATAAATCCTGAAGTAAGCTGGTTAAATTTTTTTACAAACTTTAGTGATAACTTTGTTGAAATTGTTTGGAAATGCACAAAACCATCCAGGACAAACCTTTACCTTTAAAATCTACAAGAATTGAAATAACATACAATCAAAAACAAAACTGGCCAGCTAAGGGTGAGAAGAAGCATGCTATATGCCAGCAATGTGCCATTCAACATACATTTGTAATATGTGTAAAAAAAATTTTCATCCAGACTGCATGAGGTCTGTCCAAAAAGGATCCAAACTTTGGGCATAAAACTCACAACACAATGATTATCAGAAAGTTTATCTAATCTCCTTTGAAATACTCCCCTTGCAAGTGCACAAACTTTTCCCAGCACCTCTTCCACTTTTGGAAACACATCTTGAACTCCTCCTCTGGAATGCTCCTGAGCTCCGCTGTCATTTTTTCCATAATGTCCTTACATGACTAAAATTGCATCCCTTTTAGTGTAGTTTTTAACTTGGGGAATAGCCAGAAGCTGCATGGTGCCAATCAGGAGACTAGGAGGCTGTTGCACAAGTGCCATATTGTTTTTGGTCAAAAAACCTTTGATTACATGGGTGGAATAAGCAAGAGCATTGTCATGTGAAGCTATCAGTTCTTTCCTGTCAACATGTCTGGCCACTTTCTTCATACAGCATCACAAAGATTACGTAAAACCTTCAAGCAGTACTCTTTATTGATTGTTTGGCTTTCTGATGTGTATTTGTGATATGTTATTCCACGGGAATCAAAGAAACAGGTCAACATCACTTTCAAATGGCTGCAAACTTGTCAGGCTTTTTTGGGCCTTGATGATTATTCTGGATGCTTCCATTGTGAAGAGTGAAATTTACTTTCTAGATCATAACTATAAACCCAGGTTTCATGACTAGTTATGACAGTCTTTGTAAATTCTAGGTCATTGTTTGCACAATCCAGCATGTCCTGGACAATTTCCACATAGAGCTCTTTTTGTTCCTCCATCAGCTGCTTGGGAATAAATTTGGCCAACACTCTCCGCATGCACAAATTTTCAGTTAAAATGGAGTGAACTGATTCTCTGCTTATTCCCACTTCTTGAACAATTTTCATGAGTGTTAGATGGCAATCTTCCATCACAATTTGGCAAACCTTCTCAATCATTTCCTTGTTTTGGGTTGTGGATGGCCTGCTAGAGTGTGTCTCACTCTCCACTGACATTTTACCATTTTTGAAGCAATTAAAGCATTCCTTTATTTGAGTTTGACTTAAGGCCTCATCTCCAAAAGCTTGCTGAATCTTTTAAATTGTTTCAATTTGATTATTATCTAGCTTTTGGCAGAACTTGATACAATATCTTTGTTCGATGCTTTCTGCCATTATGCTTGCAAGCAAAAAATTGATGATCATGCACTATATGACTGCACTAATAACTGCTTGAAATTATTATCATTACAGTTGATAAAACACATTTTAGTTCATTCATTTATTCATCTCTATATTTATCTTCTTGACTCATAGGAAAGTGATAGAGGCACTAAACATAAAGTATGCAATTACCTGACCTGCTTCCAGAGATGCCAAAATATTGCTGTTTGATGGAAATTTTTTAATTTGTTTTTTTAGTTTTATAGAGTATGATTAAAATTTAAAACTTTTTGGCAAGACAATAATGCAGGGGAAAGTCTGTAAAGTGTCTTTCCCAAGAGCACAAACAGAATGGAGTGATTAGGTTTTAAACTGAGACCATGTCAATCACAATCACAATGCTCTAACCAATTGACCACACTGCTGTTATTTTAATTTTAGTTTTAGAAACACAACACAATGCACAAGTTTGCAGAAAAAGTCTTTGAAAGCAGTAGAGATAATCCAATACTAGAAATCTAGATTGACTTCTTTGAGGAGTTAAAAGATGGCTTCCAAAATATTTTTGAAGGAAGGCAACAACAACTGGATATGTTTAAATATCCAAAAATTTAAACCTAAAATTTAAGAAAAACAAAATGCTAAAAATATATGGTGGTGGTGGTGGGTTTACCTGACCCATTCCTAGGGATGGGGGTGTGGATCAACTGCACAGAGTCCCAGTAATTGGCCAACTCCCCATGGACAGGACCAGAGATCCAGAAGAGAAAGGGTATGGCTGAATATGGCCTGACGCAGATGGTCCAGTACAGGGCAGTCTAGCATGAGATGAGAAAGGTCCTGTGATTTAAAACCACAGTTGCTGCATGAAGGAGTCTCAGCTTGACCAATCCTGTGGAAATAAGAGTTAAGGAGAGTGCTGTGCCTGTTGCAGCATAAACGGGAGAGAGTACAGCAAGTGGAGTGAGGGAGAGTGAGCTCCTCAGGAAATACTGGAGGGATTTGGTGTAGAAAGAGACCAGATTGGAAACTGCGTCTCCAACTGGTGTAGAGGGATTGTCTTTGAGAGGAAATAAGGAATGTGAGGAACATGGATATGTTGGAGGGATTAAGGAAAACTCTGATTTTAGCCAAAGAGTCAGCTAAATTGTTACCTGGGAGGGAAGAGTGACCAGGTATCTATTGTAAATGAACTACCTTGGTTTTAGATAGAAAATTAAGGAGGGATTGGGTATCGGATAGGGATTTGGGGGTTAAATATGGTAGGGGGGCAGAGAGGGTTGATAAAACAAAGAATCAGAAAATAGGGTGATAGATTCAAAGTTACACATCTTGGAGTGTGAGATACACCACTCAAGAGCATGTAGGATAGTGATAGTCTCAGCACTGTAACTGGTAGACCAGAGATCAGTCGAGAAGGAGAGCAAGGTAGCAGTGACACACTTTAAACACTTGATGTGGATCCCTCCACCACCCTGCCCCAGCTTGCCAGGCACCGAACCGTCAGTCCAGGCAGAGATATTACTGTGGGATAGGGAGGAAAGATGGGAGGTAGCTGTGGTATTGCAAAGGGAGGGGGTCTTTGCAAGAGCATGGGGATGAGAGATGGAGTGAAATCATGTCAGTAGGTGGGGTAGACCAGGGGGGTTAGGAGGGTAGAGAATTAAAAGTTTATGGGCAAGATGTAGGTTAGGGGTAAGGTTATGAGATTGGGAGAAGGATCTCCATGAGCCTTTTTTAAGACATATGCAGGGGTTAGAATTTGCTAGTGAGGCTAGGGGAAAGGTTGAAGGTAGTCGGAGGGCTTGTTTAAAGGAGAGGGATTGGTGGGTGAGGGTGACGCGTAGTGGAAGTAGAAGTGCTTCTATATGAAGTAGAGGGATAGGAGTGGATGATAAACAACTTGTGATTACTTTACAGGAAGATCTATGCATCCTCTCCACAGAGATGATGTGGGTAGGGGATGAGAAGGGAAACCAGCCTGGGGAAGCATATGTAAGGATGGGGCAAATGAAGGCTTTGTATAAGGTACATAAGGATTCTTTTGATGGGCCCCAGGAGGCAGAGGCAATAGAGCATTAAGCACAGAATCAGCTATGAAACTTTTTCCGTAAGGATAGGACATGATGTTTGAAAGAGAGAATGTGGTCAAAGATTACACTGAGAAAGGTTAGATAAAGGTTAAATTTAAGTGTGGTGTTAAGAATGTATAGAGAAGGTTGTATACATGATTGGTAGGGGTCTAGGCTGAAGAAGGATGTTTCACATTTGAGGGGGTTGAGAGGGAGGTGCCACTTAGAGGACCATTCCACCAATCTATTGAGGGCAGCTTGTACTGTGGAAGTTGCACACTCAACACTTGGGGAGGAGGCCCAAATGGCTAGGTCATCTGTATAGAGTGAGGTTTTAGCAGATGTAGGGAGGAAAGTAGGAAGGTCATTGATACATAAGAAAAAGAGAACTGGTTCAAGAACTGGACCTTGCGGAACTTCTTTTCAGAGATGGAAAGGACGACTGTATGAATTACAAATGCAGACTTTCGAACAATGATCTGAGAGATAGGATCGTATCCATTCGACAAAGCAGAGAGGAAGATCTAAAGAGAGGAGTTTTGAGAGGAGGGCAGAGTGCCAAACTGACTCAAAAGCTTTTGCAAAATCCACAGTGGCAAGGACTGTACGTGTGCCTGGTTTAGATTGGTGAAAGGAATCTGCGATTGACTGGGGGAAGAGGAGAACCTGATCTACAGTTGATCTACCAGGTCTAAAACCAGCTTGCATGGGTGAGAGAGTGCCTTGTTGTTTTAGAAAATAGGTTAGTCGTTCTAAAACCATTCTTTCAAAGATTTTGGAGGTGCAGGAAGTAAGAGAGATGGGTCTATATGAGAAAGGTGAGTCAGAGGGTTTTTCCAGTTTGAGGATGGGGATGATTGTTGATTGTTTCCAGGTAGATGGGAAGGTGTGAGTTGACCAAGAAAGGTTGAAGATATATAGAAGTGTAGTGCTGATTATGGAAGGTGGATTAGAAGAGGGTAAGTAATTTGATCAGGGCTGAAGAGGTTGAGGTTGAGAGTTGAGAGGTGGCTGTGGAGAGTTCAAGAGAAGAGAATGGTGTGCAGAAAGTGGAGTGCAGAATGTTGCAGTGTGCAGTTCTGATATGATTCATCTGAGCTTTCTTAGTGCTTCAAAAAAGTTTTGGGGTTTGAGTAGATAATGGAAAAAGTATTGGGGTTTGAAAAAGTATTGGGGTTGAGTACATAAAATATATAGCATTTATATTTATAAATTTAAGAAAAACAAAATGCTATAAAATATATTTACTATGTATATATAAAATATATAGCATTTTGTTTTTTTTAATTTTCTGCTATAAAACATCATAATCTAAGTTAAACATAAGCAAATAGAAAAATAATTAATTAATAACACTTAATGTTTTTTTAAATTTCTCACTTAACACTTAAAATGACAGTTAAATTTAATAAATACCTCAATCAAAAGTTTGCTGCCTGCACAACTGATTTCAATATAGAAACCACAAAAAAATTCAGTAAGAAAGATTAAATAATGTTAATATGAATCAGTTTTTTGACAGATACAATCAAGATAAATTTTTACAGAAAAAATGTTCTATTGAAAAAAGTTTATATACACCTGTAGTACGACTCCATGTACCATCAATTAAACATAATACAGTATAAAGATCCGTTAATCCATATGCAGTGTAATTTTGAGGACATGAAAGGGAAACAACAGTTCCAAAAGTTGTTTTTGTTGTGTTCATGACAAATGTTGAATTGATATCAGAGCATGATACATGTTCACATTCATACTATTCAAAAAGATATTTTTTTTACTACACATTTATGTTAATTGACAAAAGATGCTATGTATTTATTGAATCATTCCTAAATACTTAAATATTGAAGCAATCATTTCAAATTATATTAAACAGCATGATATTCATTGGAAGGAGAATTTTATACGAGAATATACTAAACTTCTACAGGGAGTAGTTGTTATAAAATTCTCAAAAAAAAATCATTTTAATTAAAAGCATTTATACATTTAATTACAATAAAATTTTATTACAATTAACTTTTGAAAAATAGGTAATTAATAAATAAGCCTTTATATTATTATTAACTTATAAAATATCATAATTTGTTAATGTATTGATACTATCACAACTCAATGTAAAAAAATAAAATTCAAGAAATAAATCTTTTACCTTCAAAGGATTTGGGGTAATTAATAAATAAGCCTTTATATTATTTTATCATAATTTGTTAATCTATAGATACTATCACAACTCAATGTAAAAAAAATAAAATTCAAGAAATAAATCTTTTACCTCCAAAGGATTTGGTTTCCATTGAAGACTTTCAGAGCATATAGTAGAAAATTTGATACTATTATCTTTTAATTTAGTTCCAAAGTAACAACTATATGTCACCTATAATTTTTTGTGTAAATATTTTTAAAATTAATTTCATTTCAAAAATTTGATATGTTACACATTAAAAGATATAAGTCAAACTAAACTTCAAACAAAATAACAATTTTTAAGTTAAAGACAATGATAATGGAGAAAAAGCTTCTATGTTTTAAATTATACTCACAGTAACTCCAATACCATGAACTCCATTTACCACATTTTCGATCAAAGTTATGTCTGCCATATTAACATTGGGAATATTATTGCAAGTAACAGAATGGCAAGATCTTAAAGTACTATTGGTAGTCATGTGAGTCCATTGACCACTCAACAAACATGTAGTTATTTGCTGCAACATAAAAAAAATAATGCTGCTTGTCAAACACTGCAAAGCTATACTTTTTGCACAATCAAAAACTACAATATTTGTTGCAAGTACAAAATAATTTCTTTTAACTTCCAACATTTTCAGCAAGACAGATTTTTATGATTAAATTAAAATATGACCTACTTCAATACAGGATGGGACACCATGCAATGCAACTCTTTTCTATCAGTGCTTATTATATCATTATTTAACCATCTTCAATGAAATTTCTAGTTTGATACCTTATTTTTATTGATATTTGATACAGCAGCAGGTTTTTGCTAGGGTTTAAAATTAAAAATTTGTTATTTAAATAAAATGTTTTGCTTAAAAATAATAATAGAAAAAAATAAGATGTTGTTAAGAAAGGTAAATATTTTATGTAGAAAATTCAATAATAAACTTTTAAATAGAATTAAGAAATAGTTTGTCAGTCAACTTTGCTTACTGTATGATACTTTTCTGTTCAATTTTTTTTTTTTTTTTGACAACATATAAACTAAAAATGCAAAAATTTGAAAAAAACCAAGGAACAAATGGGGATAGCAACTAGTAATTGTACTTTAAAGTAGGCAGATAAAAAATTAAAAATTAAAACTTGAAAACAAAAATAGCAAGGTTTTAAACCATTATAAAAACTATATTACTAATTTATTACAGTTTAACTAGCTATTTTTTTTATATAAATAAGTTTGTGGATCTAAGCATTTACAAATATATAAATAATAGTCTAAATAATTACTGTTGATATGTAAAATTTAAAAGCAACTGTATTTGACACAATCAATCTTAAACATAAAATAACTGTGCAGAAAGTGGTATTGCTACTAGCAAACACAAAAGAAAGTCATAAAAACTCATAGAAAACTATAAAATTGTAAGGATTTCTGGTTTTGATGGCAGAGTGCCTTACAAAATTAACATTTAACCTCTTGAAAAGTTCTAAACATTTAATCAAATAGACAATTTATTAAACTTGGGCTTAATCACACAACAAATTGTGTAAGCATTAGTCATCTTTTTTTCATCTGAAATGGAAATCTATAATGGAATCTATCTATCTATAATGAAAATAAATTGATAAAAATCTAAAATGGAAACCTCATATAGATGAATTAACTGCTTGTTTATTTAAATCTGTGGGAATGCTGTATCATTTTAAAAAATACCTGTCCATTAATAACTTAATTAAGGAATCCATTAATAACAGTTCATGTAGCATGCACTTATAAAAAGCAGATTGCAATATGGCATAGTTCTATGGGAAAATGCAAATCAATCAGCATTAAAGAACCTTAAGAAAATGCATAATAGAGCTATTAGATACATTACTTTGCAACCATACAAAACAAGATTAAAAAGTTGTATGCATTTTCTAAATTATTAAAAGTAAATGAATTGTACCAATATTCTGCAATGAAATTCATGTTTTGATTATACAATGACAGTGACTTTAAAGATAAAATCCCTCTAATAAATGAAATTCATACTTATAACACATGGCAATCAAATAATAAAAACATTTTTTTTCATATTTCTTGGCTTGTAAATCATCTAATAGTATTACAGTAAATTGCATGAAAATGTAGAACAAGCTGCCAATTAATATAAGACCAAAAAAAGAATTAAACCATTCAATAGATTATTGTACAAACACCTGCTAGATACCTATGAAATTCAAACAACATCCAAATTTTACCCATATTTAATTATAATTTTGTAGTACTAGTACAAGATGAACTAGCTATGCTGTAAAACTAACTTAATGTTTTAAGCTTTAAGTTTAAAAAATCTTTGCATTGTTTTTGTGCATCCTCTAATTCCTTAACTGCTTGCTAAAATTTGTTATGTTATTTGTTTTATGCTATTTGCCTTTAATATAATTTATGCTGAGATCTATTCTGTCATTTATTTTAATTTTATTGGCAATTGTTTTTCATGCTTTTGTTGTTTGTTTGTTTTTAATCATAGTGCTGTTTGTTTTATACTATTTGCCTTTATTTCATATCTAATTTATGTCGAGATCTATTTTGTTATTTAATTGTATCTATTTGACATTTGTTTATTGTGCTTCTGTTTTTGGATCGTTTCTATAATGTAGATTAATATTTATGATGTAATATATAATGTCTTGTGTTAATCTTTTCTATGCTTAACATTATTGTTTAAAAAACTTTTGTTTTTTATATTGTTTCTGTAAGGTAGATTTATATTTATAATGTAATATGTCTTGTGTTAATCTTTTCTATGCTTAATAATCAATTTTACTTAACAAAAAGTTAATTAACTAATATATTAAATTGCATATTTTAGAAACTTTCAAATAAGCTGCAGGTAGTGATTAAATGATTTTTGTTCCTTCCTACTCCTGCATCATATCTTTATAGTGCATTTTGGTTTAATGTAAATGTTTATTATTATAAATCAATTTGTTTAAATACCAATATGTAAAAAACTTTGTGTTTGTTTTAACCATTAATATATTTAAAAAAATTTGATGCAAATTTTTTTAAATATATTAATTAACCTTTCTCTCTCTTATCATCAAGCAAATAGGGAAAATGTTTTTGTCAGATGTGAAGATACAGTCAAGTTATTCTGGGATAACAAAAATCCAAATGAATTTTATAAAGTGCATACACACCAGTGGTAGCACAGTATACTTATGTGACACTGTACAACATTAACTCAATTCAATCTTCCACTGCATGATTTTATTGTTTTTAGTTTTCTTACACCAAGAACTACCAAACATAAATGCCACTAAATTTTGATCAGTTATTATTGTGAATTTGCATAGAAACAAATAGAGAAATCATTATCAAACTGCTTCAACAGTACCAACAGTTTCTTTTCTAATGTGTGCACAGCATTTCTCATTTAAATGGGCTTTCTTGACCAAAGATCAATTGACCATTTTGTTGTAAAACTGCAGATATAACAACATTAAACGCATCAATTTTCAATGTAAATGACATGTTTTCATCTACACTCTGAAATGTTGCATTAGATAATTTACTTTATAACTGATGAAAACAATGTTAAGCATTTTTTGCTAAAGAAAAACATCTGTGATTCTGTAAGGGACTTTAATTTACAAGAAAAACAAAGCAAGGATTTTGCATAATATGTAAAAAGACCAATTGCCCTGCCCAATTCTTTTTCTTTTTGCACCGCTTCAATATACTTTTTATGTGCTCAAGATCAGGACATAGTGTGCAATCATGCATTTGGTACCTCAATCTTAAAATTCATTTATTCTCATAAACAGTAAAATTGATCAGCAACTGTGACAAGCATGATTGAGTGGTTAAGAAGGCTGTAATTGTGATCGATATAGAAACTGTTCAAAACCTACTCGTGCCATTACGTTGTGTCATTAGGAAAGACACTTTACAGTGCTTTCCTTTGCTTAGTGATCTTGCAAGCAATTCCAATTTTTTTTCATATTTTTATAATACTAATCAACCAAAATAAAACATGTCATCAAACAGAGCAATATCATGGCATCTTCAAAAGTAGATGAAAATAAATACTTGCCCTATGTATAAAACCTCAGAAACGTTTCTGTCTGTTAGGAAGATAATTATGGAGATCAAACAAAATAAACATAATGTTTTGCTGTTACTTGAAGAAAATCTGTAGATTTGCATTGTAATCTTCTTTTGTTTTGCCACAAATAGTAATGTTGTTGAGGTATACAACTGGTTATTTTGCAATTATTGCATTCAATTATATTTTCAAATTATCTGTTAAAACTGGAAAACTGCATTAGTTAGACTATAAAAATCTTTTTATTATGGTAAAAATATTCTATTAGCCTCAAATATTGTATACATCTTTCTTCTATTATACCTACCTGGTGGTAAGTTTTCCAAATCTAAAGTGCTGCAATTAGAGTATTGCACAACTTCATTTATCAAGTTTGGCATGTTTGGTAGTGGTTGTCAGTTAAAAAAGGGTATCCACTCAAGGTCAGACACAAACAGGACTGGGGATGAGGATTTATCATTTTACTACCCCAGGCTGCTGTACTGCCCAGATCAGATGTTGGCAGTGATGTTGCTAAGTCAGCATGGAGTTTCACCATCCAAAACCATCAGACTTCATACTCCATGTGGTGCCCAATGCATAGGACACACTATTAGGACATGGTCAGTGGTTTGTTCAAAGGTGCCACACTCATGATTCAGTGAAAGAGCAAGACCTCATTTGTGCATGGACAAATATAATTGTTCAACACCAGTCTTCAGGTGATTGAGCTTAACCCAAACTGTTTGGAGTAAGCCCATCACAAGAAGCTTGGCCACTGGTCCTGGGTATGAAAATATGAAATATTCTTACAGTATCCTCACAGTACTCTGCATTCCATTTATAATTCATCCATTCAGAAGCATGGATGTCAAGTCTGGCAAAGTTGTTTAAAAGATTCTGCACAGCTGGCAGAAATGGGTGTCTAGATCTTAATCTCTCTTGGTGAGCATCTAAGGACCCACTTAAAAGATCATACAGAATATGATAGAGTCCAGAGATCCATAGTAAGCCAAGGAAAGCATTGCTCCTAGTTGGCAAAACTCAGCTGGCTGGATGCCTGAAGGTATGGGTAAGTGGTCTGTTGGAGTAGGATGCAGGCATCCAGTGACTATGCACAAGATGTCATTCAAGACATTGTCTGTGAATAGCCGTCTAGTAGCATGTATTTATTTATTGTCTCAATATAGTCAATGCACATTCTTTTCTGGTCATAACAACTTGTGCATGCAAAGGGGAAAAACTTGGTTTTATAGTGCTTTCTTTCAAATCATTTTTTATTTCAGCATTATATTTTTTGTAGTCACATTGTATGTTTGCACAACTTAATGATAACAGGTATTCAGTCGCTTGCTAAATGTTTTAACAATTGTGGAACAACATTTTCCTTAATACACAACAAAAGTGTTGCAATACCAAAACTAAATCAAATGTGATCATGCAGCCTTATAATTAATGTCTTGCCAAGCAATAATATCAGAGTAGATTTTTAAAAGCAAGCAGTTTTGTACCACAATGGGTTCAATTTTGCAAGCAAATTCTAGAGAAACAAAATTTTTTACTTTGAAAACAGTTTCCAGTCTATTGCTAAACCAATGTTATTACTCTTGTTATTACATTAAAATCTATTAACAATGGCAAAGTTTTGATTGATATGATTCAATATTGAACCAGTATCAATTAGGGCATTCACTGCAAGATCAATTACTAGCGTGTGTGCATTTACTTTGTTATGTGACTATCATTAAAAACAACTGAAAAATTGAACCTTTTAACAATAGAACTGCATTTTTTAAACTTCATCAATTGACACATAAAACACTTTATACAGTAATTCAGTAATTTGATGGTCAGAAAAAGATTTTAATGTAAAGTTCATCAATTGACACATAAAACACTTTATACAAAAATTCAGTAATTTGATGGTCAGAAAAAGATTTTAATGTAAAGGGCAATAATGCTCATTTGTCACATTTTTAGAATAACAAAACAACATGCTTTATTTTATTAAATTAAAAAAGCATATAATTGCAAAATGAAACCTGCCAAAGCTGAAACTTTAACTTTGGTGGATTAGCAACATGTAAAAACAAAAGTGATAAAACAAATTTCTTTTCTTTTTTTTTTTTTTTTTTTTTTTTTTGCAAAACAGTAACTGCAGCATTTAACAATGTAAGCTAATTTTTGGTCACAACAGTTTCTGTGCCCTGGCAAATGTGGCTGCTTAAATTTTTCATTTTCTTTTTTTCTAAGGCATGGTCAGTTTCAGTGCAATTTTTTGTGCAGTTGCATTTTGTTCATTATCATTGAATGAAATTGTCCCAGTAAGTTCTTCAACAGTACAATGTATGACCTTCTGTCAACTGATGCAAGCTGACAAAGATTTTTAAAAAAATCTAGCTATTAATTAGAGTTAAATCAAGAACATTGTAAAATCCTTGAAGGGCCTTGCTACTACTATATGACAACAAATATCCACTACTATATCTATTGCAATTTGTCACTGATTGTCATTTGACCGATATGTCATTTGACTGATATTAATGTGTATTCAGTGACAGCAATGCAACAAAAATAGTGGTCATTCAAGGTGGTTTTAAAATGCCATTGTTCATTGTTGAAAGGTTCAACTTTTTAGTTGCTTCTAATGCTATTGACATACTACTGATGCTAGTGATAAAATGAATGTCTACATACTGGTAAAATGGTCTGCAGCAAACACCCTAATTGATACTGGTTCAACATTGAATTGTATCAATCAAAACTTTGCTTTTGCAAATAGATTTTAATGTAGTAACAAGAGTAATGAGATTGGTTCAGTTGTAAACTGGAAACTGTTTTCAAAGTAAAAAATTTTGTCAATAATTTGCTTGCAAAATTGAACCCATTGTAATAGAAAACTGCTCACTCTTAAACATCATAATATGATCACATTTTTATTTAATTTTGGTATTCTGAGACAAAATAGTGACTGAATACCAGTCATCATTAAGTTGTATAAACATTCTGTGTGACTAAAAAAAATATAATGCTGAAATAAAATACAATTTAAAAAAAGGCTTTACAAAACCAAGTTTTTCTCTTGCTATGCAAAATTATTTATGACCAGAAAAAATCATAAAAAAAGAATGTGGATTGACTATAATGAGACAATAAATAGATAAATTCATGCTAATGGATGGTTATGCACTGCCAAATATGTAACATTTTACAGCCAAATATTCCAAACTTGATGAATGAAGAGGCACAATACTCTAATTTCAGCATATTAGATTTGAAAAATGCTTACCCCAGGTAAAAAATTTTAATTGCAAAATGCATATAAAGCTAATAGAATATTTTACCCAAGTAAAATGATTTTTTTGGTCTAAATAATGCAGTTTTCTGGTTTCAACAGATAATTGACAATATAATTAAACACAATAATTGCAAAAGAACACTTGTATAACTTAATTGCTATTTGTGCAAGACAAAATAATACAATGTAAGTCTTCAAAATTTTCTTCAATTAGCAGCAAAATATAATCATACTTCTAACATTTTTGGTGCATTTCCATATAAATCTATGTTAACCAAAACTATGCACAGAGTGTGATGCCCCATATTTTTATATGTTTAAGAAAATGGTCTACATTTGGTGCTGTAGGAAGGTAATTTTACGTATCTACTTTACATAGGTAATTTTACATAAATTTATGTATTTGTGGCAAGACAAAAGAATACAATGTAAGTCTTCAAAATTTTCTTCAATTAGCAGCAAAATACAGGGTGGGCCGTAAATAACGCACCAAAGCATATTAAACAATACTGATAATAATAACACACGTTTTTATTAAAGCAAGACTTAACAAATGAACAGAGAAACACGTACACGCTGGTACAATCACAAATGCTCAAAATGCTAACTCGTTCTTTAATTGTTAAATGCATACCCTAAAAATAAAATAAAATTTTTTTAAAAGGCAAATCATAACTAAAAAACTTTGATTGAAATTAAATTTAACAGTTATAGTAACTGATATTGAAATTAAATTTAACAGATACCCAAAGAAAAGATATTTACATTATTTCACATCACAATTTACTTTTAATTCTTGGGTGCGTAACTTATGGCCCACCCTTTTGTTATTATTATCAGAATTGTTTTATATGCTTTGGTGCGTTATTTACGGCCCACCCTGTATAATCATACTTCAAACACTTTTGATGCATTTCCATGTAAATCTATGTTAACCAAAACTATGCACAGAGTGTGATGCCCCATATTTTTATATGTTTAAGAAAATGGTCTACATTTGGTGCTGTAGGAAGGTAATTTTACGTATCTACAACACTTTTGCACATGTCACAAATCTTTTGCACACATTACCAATCTATTTTCTGTTAAAATTAGAAAAATTTCTCTAATCAAGCAAGCATCCCCAGAGAGCTTGCAAGCTTTTCAGAAAAAATGATATTTGCCAAGACACATAGTTTTAATGCAAACATTGCAATGTTGTACTTTACAAATGTTCATCCTTTGATGAAGATCATTCAAAAAAACATTTGTGAAATGATTGATTAATAATAAATGTCTTATTTTCAGTAATTGTTAAACTTTGGAGAAAAAGAAAATAAAAGAATCTTTAAATTGTAGACTGGGCAGTCAATCAAAAAATAACCATAGTAATAGCAATAATTTTATTTAACAATGAGCTAAATATAAATAACAAATTTCTAATAAAACCAAGCAATGAAAACAAGCCACCCCACAGTGCTGTATATCACACAATTACACCAAAAGTATTAAAAAAATAATTACATTTATATGTCAAATTGTATTTTATTATTGCAGTATTAAATTCATGATTCTTGACCTTGAGCATGTAAAAACTATCTTGGACCAGGCCAAAAAGAAAAAAAGAATTACGTAGGGCATTTTTTGCCTATTGTGCAAAATGCTTGTGTCATTTCTCATGTAAAGTAAAATCCCTTGCAGAATTGCAGACATTTTCATTAACTCTTTAGGGATCATGTAACAGATGTCCAAAATACTTGTAATCACACTTGTAATTCAACACTTGTAACATGAGAGCAATTAATATATTGAACTTGTAACATCATTATTAAAAAAATTATAAATTGTTTTACAATTAAAGTATTATATTTCTCAAAGGATTAAACAAAAAAATACTGTACACTGTTTTCATCAATTATAAAGTGAAGTAGTTGATGCAACATTTCAAAGTGTTGATGAAAACACACCATTTATATAAGAAACTGCTTCTCACTTTTCTATATGAATTACCTAGAAGCTTCCATCAACTGGGGTACATATACCCCCAGAAGTACATTTTGACTTTTCAAGGGGTACATTACATGTAAGAGAATATCCATATTTAACTTATTTGTTGTTAGGGTAATTGATTAAATTTGGATCTAGTATATTTTCCATGTATTCTTGCCAATCTTCAATGATTTACCAATATTGTAATAGAGTAATATAATGCTTCTAACTCAGTGTTTCCCAACCTGGGGTCGTGAAGCACTTTTCCGGGGGTTGCAAAGAAATGCCTGACAATGTCACAAAAATATCACAAGATTTAATTCAAAAAAATGTATTGTCCATTTGGTAATTTTTGAAGATTAAATTTTGAGTTTCCTCTGTCAAATGCAGAGAAAAAGTGTCTCTAAGGTGCCAATTGTTTATTTTTGCAACATCTACTCACTCTACTGTATTTGTGTCCAATTCTGTTTTTTGGTTCAATTGTGTTAAACAATGTCCTGTTAGTCAATTTCCTAGCACAGTTTTAGCTATTTAAAAGATTCATAGAATCTTGATTGTTTCAGTCACAAGTTTCAATTGAGATTTCAATGTCTATGCTAGTCTATATAACCCTTTTGCCTCACAAAATAAAAAATTTTTGTTTCTCTTTGGCTTCTTAAATCAACTACAGTCGAGACTAACATTTTTCCCTTTTAGCTCTTAAGTCAACTCTAGTCCAATTGATCACAAAAACATTTCTTTTTGTCTCTTTAAGTCAATTATTGTCGTTCAGCAAATTTTCAAATTTACGGCAATATTTGGCAACTCCTCTGGTGGGTTACAGTAATGAGTGAGGGAGGTGGTATTGCCTCCTGGGGGATTTTGGAATACCATGTGTGCTGGCAAAACATAGGCAGTAGTGGTACATTTAGCACTGCTCAAGTTAAAGTTAATTCTAAAAAAGGGGATAGGTATGTACAAAACCTTCTGTGCAAGTGGACTATAACAAATTCATGAGAGGTGTTGATCATTTTTATCAAGTTTGTTTAACATATCCCTTCAAAAAACAGATGAAATGGTATAGAACCATAGGGTATTTTTTGATTGAAAGTGCCTTAATCAATGGTTTCATATGCTACAACTGGAAACAATCAAAAAAAATTACCCAAAGAGCATTTAGAAATAAAGACATTCAGGGACTTCTGGAGAACTATGAAGTCAAACAAAGCTCTGTGAGATTTAAGAACAGCACTGAAATAACTAATAATAGACTGAGCCAGAGGCATTTTCCTGCAATGTTTAAAGATAAGAAAAAAAAAAAATTGTGTGGTATGCAGCATTTTTCCAGCAAAATGTAACCTCAAGGGGAAAGGTGCTTACAAACAAAAGCAAACATCATATTACTGTAAGAATTGCCCAAATCAACCCCCATTGTGCATTATACCATGCTTGAAAGACTACCATACACTGAAGGCTTATAAAAAGGGTTGCTGAACAGGTGATGAACAAAATTAAAGCCTCTCCAATGTTTTTGTTTCAAGTGGACAAGTGAATGGATCTAATTTCATATGCTCAGTTGCTTGTTTTTGTCAGGTACATTTAGTCAGATCACATCAAAGAAGAGTTACTGTTTTGTAGTGAGCTGGATGCTACAACAACTAGTGCAGATGTTATGAAGATGATGACAACTTTTTTAAAGCATTTGAACGGTGATGACAAATGTTTGTTGTGTATATACTGATGCAGCTACTGCAATGCTTGGTTCCTTGTCAGGTTTTGTAAAAAAAGTAAAAAAACTGTTGTGTCCTTGGGAAAGACACTTTATGGCACTTTCCCCTGCTTGGTGGTCTTGACAAGCAGTTCTAAATTACAGTAATATCTCTACTAATTTACTAGCGGACAGCAATATCTTGGCATCTCCGGAAGCAGGTCGGGGTAATTGCTTACCCTATGTATAGCGCCTCCGTCGCTTTCCTGCGAGTCAGGAGGATAAATATAGAGATAAAAAAAAAAAAAAAAAAAAAAAAAAAACTTACTCTTGAAGCAAAGGGTGCACACTATTTCATTCACAGATACACACTTGGCAGTAAAACTTTACCAACTGCTCTACAAAAAGTATTAGATTCAGCAAAAAAATTGTGAATTTTATTAAAGCAGAATGTTTAAATATCTGTCAGTTCAAAGAACTCTACAAGGACATAAATTTAATCTATGAGACTGTACTTTTTCACACAGCTGTTCATTGGCTTTCCAAAGGTAACGTTGTAAATCGTGTTTTTAAAATGAAGGATGAGATTAAGTTATTTTTTAATTTTAAAAATAAATCCAAGTTTTTTTCCCTTCAAGGCTAATTTGTGGGTATCAAGCCTTGCTTAATTAGCAAATATACTGTATTTAAAAAATCAAATATCTTAAATCTGCAACCACAAGAAAAAGATACAAATATTATACAATTACATGACAATCTAAGGACATTTGTCTTGAAGTTATAAAATCGATGCTGAAAAGTAAGAAATGGAAACATTACTATATTTAAGAGATTATTTAGTTTTATTAGCAATGGAAAATGTGAAGAACTTGATGAGCAATTAAAGACATATATTGTAAAGCACCTTCAATCTATGAAATCTAAGTTCCAACACTATTTTCTGAACTGATAGAACAAGAAGCTACACTTGCAAAAAATCCATTCTCCAACTCTCTACAAGTAACAGATATTTTTGATAAAATGCAATACCAATTTTGCAAGTTTATAACAGATTCTTTTGCTCATAGCATATACCAGGAAAAGTCACTATAAGTAAATTTTGGTGTAATAAATCAAAATCATACCCACAGGTATCTTAACTGGCCTTCTAAATATTGCTGCTTGGCTACAACCTACCTCTGTAAGAGTGGTTTTTAGCTTATCTGCATATATGCTAAAAGCAAAGGAAAGAAACTGAGAGAAAGTGAAGGATGACATGAGACTAGCTTTGTCTCACACATAACCTTAAATTTCAAAATTATCTGCACAGTTACAAAGTCAACCATCACATTGATTATTAAAAGTTGATTGCAAATAAATGCATGAAATATATATTTGTAGTGCTTATTTTGATATAGGAGTCATGGTATTTTTAAAAATTTTCCAAGTGGGTAATAAAGCAAAAAAGGTTGGAAACCACTATTCTAACTGGTCCATCAAGATATTCTTTTATGGAAAAATTTCTGAGTAAAAATGCACATTATAAGACCAAAAGCTTTACAGAACTGATCACTTAATATCTTATAAACTTTGAGAAGGAAATTGATGGATATTTTCAAGTCCAAGTAAAGATGAGTTTGCATATATTAAAAATCCTTTCTTGTATTAGAAATATTAGAAATGCTATTAAAGCATTATTGTTGCTTCCATTATCACGACTATGTGAATCAACATTGTCAGTTCAGATGGAAATTAAATCAAAATTAAGTAAAAATACCAGAACATGATCTTTATTGCACTTTTGCTGATGTTTCACTTGTATCCATGAGCCTGTTGCAAAAAAGCAGGCTCATCCATATAACTAGTGTTGCAGGATTATTTACATTACATTGTTAGTTTGATTGTACTGTTTGTTTAAACTTGTATTAGGCCTACATAACACTGAATGATTTTGTGTGCTTTATAAAATTTAACATAATTAAGCATAATCATATTTTTCCTATTAAACTAATATTTAGTAATTAAAACTGTAGTGGTTAATTTGATAGCCAAAAATATAATTTTATATTTTCATATAAAATCCCACTATAGTTTTTGTATTAATTATAAAATTTGGTTTCAAACATAAAATTTAACTTTCTTATGCTCCATTTTTATACATCTTTAAAATTCGCATCTTGTCATTTCATATTGCATGATCATGTGATATTATGCCCACTTTCATACAGCGATGTGTCTTTATTGTAGATCATAATATATAAATTTATTCTCCCAAAAACATCAGTTAGATAACTTTAAGCTTCTGTTTGAATTATTAAAAATTAGTTGTCCAAAATATTGTAGGTGTTTTGTTTTTATTTCTATTTAAATAAGAAAATGAATGTAAATAGAATCAAGTTAGTGGTTAACCTCCTGAGTTTGAATTGCCACAATAAAACTTGATGATATTGGTCATAATCACTATAAACTACCGATTTTAAAGATTTTTTGAAAGATTGCAATGGGTTGCTTAGCTATTAAAAGTTATGTCTCAGGGCAGGTTGAGCTTAGTGCTAAAAATGTGAGAAAATTTTGGGGGTACATGCAAACCTATAAAGTGTCCCAAGGGCACTAATCAACAAAAAGTTTGGGAAACTCTGTTCTATAAAGTGTTTCATAAAGTGCATTGAATTCGAAATTTTATTTAGGAAAACAAATAATAAAAACCCAAATGGTTACACATGACATACTAATAAAGAGTAAGTTTTCCCATTTATGTATGAAATACAATGTCTATCATATGTCCACTTGCACAAAGACTGCATGCATTTATGTGCTCATCAAAACTACTAATAACTTTTTCAGACATCTGTGGTCCAATGTCTTCAATAACATGCTCAATTTCAGCCTGGAGTTGAAAAATCATGTGTGGTTTGTAGGCACATATCTTGGATTTCACAAACCCTCACAAAAAGAAATCACAAGGGGTAAGATTGCAAGATCTTGATAGCCATTCCTTATTGCCATGCAAGGATATCATTTGTTTCAAAAAATTTTTATGGAGTAATGCAAGCATTTCACATGAGGTCACTTTATCCTTCTAATGCTTGCTTTTAAATAAGACTTTTTGTTTAAAAACTACATTAATTTTTTCTTAATTCTTATACAGGGCGTGAAAAAAGTAATGCAAAATCTTGGAACAATTATTTTATGGCTCCAATCATACTTTTAAAGATTGTTCAGAATCTATGATTTGTTTGACTCATTTCTCAGCCGATTTCTATGTTTCAACTTTTCTTTCAATTTTTTTTCCATGTTTCAACTTTAATGTATTACATGAATATTTCATTTCAATTTCTCCTTTTGCATTACTTTTGTCACTTGTTTATTTATCTTAAGGCTTTCCTTATAAATAAACAGTCATATTTTCATAATTTTATGTTGAATGATACTGATAGACATAGAGTATAACATTACTCTAACATATAAAGGAATAAATCAAACTGTAAATTTTTTATTTTGATTAAAACTTTTGAAAATTTACATCAATTGAAATTCTTCAATTATAATTATAACACACGTACACACAAAAAAAAAATTGAAGTCAACAGCAATACTTTGCATTGAAAAAAAAAATCAAAATAACTAATTGATGTTTTTTAAGCTTAATAGCTCTGCTCTTGTATGGCAATATAGGTGAACAATGTTGATAAAGTTTGATTTAACTAAATTAAAAAAACCAAGAAATTAAAACATTTTTAACTAAAAAAAAATACAAACTGTTTTTTTTCCTGGTGATATCCAAAAACCATCATTACACTTAAATTCAACTTGTTGAGGATAAAAGAACTCTGTTTGTGATATAGGCAAAGAAGAATTAACAAAAGTTTTGTAAGAATTTGGAATTTGTCCAGGATCATAACAAGTTGCAGATTTACAAAACGTAATGCTTGGATCAGGATTCCACTTTCCATTGCTATGACAAGTGAGGGTCAAGTTGGTAATTCCATCACTAAATTTAAATCCAGGTGAACAAACTGCAACTAATTTATCACCCAAATCAGCAAGATCTGAAAACAAATAAGGAAACAAAAAATTGAGGTCTAGTTTTGACATATACCAGAATTTTGCTTAATTTAAAAGCTATATTGTATAAGTAACAAATTGTTTAGAAATGTAAAAGTTTGGATCCACTTGAACAAATTTTTTTCAATATTTCACCATAAGCTTTTTACTGTTAAGGTTGTAAAATTTTGTACTGTGGCATATGAAATTTAAAAATCTAACAAAATTTCTATTGTAATAAAGTCAGAAAGCAACTTTATTTGTATGAATAGTTTATTTGGCATATTGGTGCCACCAAGTCTACCATAACTGCTTTTGCCTACAACAATCTATAGCTGATAGTTAGCAATTTCAACCATAACTATTCCATCTCAATGTCTTTAGATACATGTACAAATTTTAAAAACTTTGAAGAAATAACAGATTGGTATTAATAACACTGTGTAATACAATTTTTGTTCCTGACTTTTAAGTGTTATTTCCTGATTATATACATCTAGAAACTAAGGAAAACTTGAAAAATTTTTGTAAACTTTGCTTTTGTGGATTTGAAAGTGAATTTTTTTTTAAATTCATGGTTTAGTGTGAAAACATGGGTTCTCATTCATTATTTGCCCAGCTTACTTCATAAACTTTTACATTTTGGAAAATCACCAAAGCCTGCAAGGTCTGTAATGGCAAACAGTGAACGAAGCCTAAAACTTGTAATCTAATGTATAAAGCCTGGTTATATTTCTTGATTGTTTGTGCTATTGAAGAGGTTTAAACCATGTATTGAAGTTTCTGCTACTTTCTGTGACAAGCTTTCATCTTATAAACCTAAATAGTTTACACACATCAATATTTTATACTTAGACAGGAGCAAGCATTTAACCAATCAATTAAAAATGTATGGCTTTTCTAGATTTACGACAATACTGTAAGTCACTTTTATAAAAAAAGCCCCATATATAGTCACCCATCTTGCACTCATTATACTGTTCTTGGTAATGATGTTCAAAATCTAATATGTCTTGATGGAAACATTTGCCCTGTTCCTCAGAGTAAGCACCCATGTTTTCCTTAAACTCATCCAGATGAACATCAAGTATATAAACTTTAAGTGACATTTTGCACCCCATTTTGCCTTAGATCTTCATTAATTTGGCAATCAGCTTAACATAATTTTCAGCTTTGTAAAAATCCTTAGCAAAGCTATTCCAAGCTGTCCTTTCTGTTGTTGATAGTTTTTTTAAAAAATTCAGTGCACTCCAATAATTTTCTTATCTGTGAGCCAATGAAAACATCAGCTTTTATCTTTGCTTCAAAAAACTTAGAAAAGAAGTTTTATAAATATTTGAATGCCTCTGAATTCCTATCTAAAGCTTTACAAATTATTTGCTGAGGCCTAATTTTATGTGCAATGGCAGCATCAATATTTTGCTGGGGTCAATTAAAGGGTCCCATTTGACGTTGTTTTTTCCAACAAAAAAAAATTTTTTTTTTTGCCACATTAACCTATAGTAGTGCACATTAGTGTCTCACCTATCCTAATAGCAAAGGTAACATGGAAATTTTGTAAATCCACCTTTGAGACCCATTAAAAATGCCACCATTTTGAAATCTCCAATTACTTGCCAGCTAAATTGGTCATATTTCCAAGCAATTAAGAGTTGTGACATTTTCATAGTTTTCTTTAAGATGCACTGAATGAGCCAGAGGGATACTGGGTGTTTAGTAATTTCTGCAACTAAATTTGAATTTGAAATTTCATGCTTATTTCTTAATTGATTTTAAAAAAGTAAACAGCGTCAGTTTCTGCATCCATTAGAAGTTAAAATGTAATAAAAAGTGAAATTGTAAAATTATTGCATCATGTCAAATAATGCAAAAAGAAATGAGATATCTGGAATGCTTTGTGCCAGATCTAGTGTCAATTGTCAACCTGGTCTGTAACCACTGCAACAACCAGTACATGGACTTTGGTGACAACATGGAGGACCATGTCAGGTACATTTCCTCGACAAAACACACAGCTGCAGTGATATTCTTCAGCCTGGTGTGCAGCAATGGGGAGGCCTTGCCCCTATTTTATTTGATGGTGGCTACCACCTGGAATGCCAATGGATACATCAATGCCATGACCTTGACTATAATCCCCTGGATGAGGAAGGTGGCAAGAAGAAATTTGGTTTCCAGCAGGATGGGGGCCCCACCCACACAGCCAACAAGATGCAAGCCTTCCTCAAAAAAATTGACTTTTGGCCCAAGTCAATGTGGCATCCCCAGAGCCCGGACCTTAACCCACTGGACTACAGTGTGTGATGGCAAGTGGAGAGTAGTATGTGTAAGACTCAGTCACAGAATGTCACAGAGCTGAAAGCCTGCATCACTGAAACCTGGGCCAACCTCAACAAGGGGTATGTCATTGATGTCTGCCACACTTTCAGAGGTCACTAGAGTGTATCATCAAGGCCGAGGGTGGCTACACAATTAATTATGAAAAGTAGGATTAATTTAATCGATTAGTTTAAAATTTTATTAAAATGCTTTAAAAAATAAGCGAGATATATGGGTATTAAAGACCAGCATCCAAAAAGTTGCAGAAATTACTAAACACCCAGTAGAAGGATATCTGTTTCCATTGTGAAGCAATATGGCTTTGAGACTCCTGCTCGAGCTATTGATAAAAAGACACCAATTATTTGGAATACAGAAAATCCCAATAGCGTCAGAAAGACCATATACGTATATTGTGACAGAAGAAAAGTCCATCCTCTGTCACAAAAAATTCAAAAAGTCCTGGTGATGCTTGTGTTGCTCAATAACTCAAACTGATGCATCCAGCAAGTTTCACTGTTTAAGTCTGGAGGTCAACAACTGGTGTTGGATTTTGTAAGACCAAGATTCCTAATCAAGTCATTAATATCATGTTGCTTGGGAAAATAGGACTTTTTTTGGTCCAATTCAGATGTGATGTAATCTTCATTGTCTGATGTATCTTGCCCATTCTTTATTGTGCTTGACTCATCTTTAGAGATTTTTTTGTTTTTGGAGGAAGAAGAGGGATAGGTACAAGCAACTGGGCAGAATGTGGTACTGGAACAATTAAAGAAGGAATGTCTGGATACCTTGTTGCAGATACATTCTTTCCAGCTCTACATTTGGATGGATCTACCAAGCAAAAGTAACAATCATTTGAATGATTTGTGGGCTCTCACCATATTCTGGGCACAGCAAACTTTATAGCTCTCTTTTCCCCTCTGTACCAACTGGTTAATAGACATTCCTGTTTGCAATACAGCTAAATTGTAGCTGCATCTAACTAAATTTTTACTGAAATTACATCATTTAAATATTTCATTCTTTCAAAAACAAAGCAAAGTTGTTGTTTTTTTTTTTAAAGTGATTTTCCAAGCTTTCTAGTTACAAGCAATCAGGAAATATTGGTTTACAAAAAATTTTATGAAAAAAAAAAATTTTGCATGACTTGTGCTTTTATTTTCAAAATTGAAATGTAATAAATATTTTTGTACAGCTTAACAAAATTCAATAAACAAAACAAAGGATAATGCTAAATGTAAGTCAAATTGAAACACCAAAACAGAGAATAAACAGAAGTATTAATTTGCCTTTTACAAAACAGTGATGTCCATTGAATAAGCATCATGCAGTGGTTAAAATTATTCAACCACAACAACAACAGTAGCTTATTTCTAAGGTGTTTTAAAATATTGCTATTAAAATCTTTTTGGTTTAATTATGAACATAATTTTATTTATATAAAAAACTTAACAAAACTCAAAATTGATTTTTGTTTTATATATATTATTACTAATATTCTTTGCTAGTCGCATGCAAATCACTTAAAAAGTTTATATGATAGCATTTAATTTTTAAAGATATTGACATACAACATTGTTACAATTCCATTCACCAAACTTTATCCAGCAAAACTCACAGTAAATCAAAAAAGATTAATAGATACTGATTTAATAATCATTATTAACAATGAATTTCTTGAGTATATAAATTATTTACAGCAAATTAAAACTTATTTTCTTAATATTAAGCATATTTAATATAAGAATAAAAAATTTACTTGAAGATAAATTGCTTTTAATAAAGTTTGTATTTGAAATGGCTGATGGAAAAATACAAACAACTTTTTCACATTTAAAATTTAGGGTATTAGGATCCCATTTTCCATTAAGATCACAAACAACATTAATTGAGTTTACTGCTAAAAGTCCTTTAAAAGAATACCCTTTATCACAAGTAAGAACAGCAATTGATCCATAACTATAACTAAAACAGAGCTGACATCAGTTTTTCAATAAGTACTTAATACAATGTCAGAGCAAGATATCTGGCATTACAATTCACAAAATAAAAGGAAAAATTTTTTTAATTAAGCCTAACTGAATAAGTATAACAAACATTGAGTTTAAATATTGGGTTGGCATCTAAGTTCCTGCTATTTCTCTTAACTTTCTTCATCTATTGTGTTTTTATATTTTAGACTTTTTTTTTTTTTGAGAAATTTTATTATGCATGATAAATGACAAAAAGCCTGATTTACTAACATAAATAAGTTTTAAAAGTAAGAAAGTTAAAAATAATATTTATTATGTTTTATTGATCAACATAACTAGAACAGTGATTTTCATACTTAAACTTAAATTTGCAATAACAGCTAAAGCAATATACAGGGTGTTTCATCTTAATATGTCACTTTATGATAACTTATATCTCAATAACTGTTGGAGATACGAAAACCAAACTTTTTTTGCTGAAAACTAATGTTCTTAAGTTTACACAGCAAAAATTTGAACACAAAAATCAAAGAAATAAATGTTTTATTAAACATTTCAAAAATGTTGAATATGCAACCTCTTGGTTACATGGCACACATTAAAATGGTATTCCATTTCTTGCCAAACTTGAACAAGCATATCAGGATCGATGGTTATCAAGGCCTCAGTTACCAGAGTTTTCAGATCATCCACTGACGTTGGAAGAGGAGGAATGTAGAGCAAGCCATTTACATAACCCCAGAGAAAAAAGTCACTTGGAGTTGGGTCTGGAGATCTAGGGGGCCAATGCAGGAGCATGCAATCATCATTTCCAGCACATCCTATCCATCTGCTAAATGAGACTCCAGTGAGATGCTGCCCCATCCTGTTGGAAAATAAAGTCTGCTTGCTCTCTGTCAAACAAAAGTTCCATCAACCAATTTTGTAGCATATCAAGGTACACTTAACTGTTGACTGTTGTTCCTTCAAAAAAAGGGCCCATACACATGCTTCTTTGATATAGCACAGAACACATTCACCTTAAGAGAATCTCGCACATGCTCCAGCATTAAATGAGGATGCTTAGTTTCCTATATGCATGTGTTGTGTTTGTTGACTTTCCAGTTAGGTGGAAGGTGGCTTCATTGCTAAACCCAAGATGGTCATCAAATCTGTCTTCCAACATCGCCTGCATTTGGATACAAAAGTCTTTGCGAGCTGGTTTGTCAATGTCCTTTAAATACTGGAGGAAATGCAGTTTATAAGGTATCATATGCAGATGTTTTTTACCACTTGCCAAACGGTTGTTGAAGACATCTGAAATTCACGACTAGCTCTTCTGATTGACTTTCTGGGGCTTTGCTGGAAGATGTTTCGAACTTTTTCAATTGTTTCAGTTGAAGGGACAATTCTTTTCCAGGAGCACAAACATCCCTCCTCCTTAAATTTTGCATGCCATTTCTGTATGGTACGTCGATCTGGTGGCTGCTTTGAAAACTCTGTTGTAAATTTACATTGAACACATGTCCACCAGTTGTTTTTATCAAATTCCAAAACGCAAAATGCTTACTCCTTTCCAGTAAAAGACATTTTAAGCAAATAAGAGGCAAATTGATGGAAATGATAATTTATGCAAAAAGCTGAAATTTTGATTGTAACATAGCAATGGTCTGGTAAAACAAAGAAATTGGAGATTTTACCTATCCAACAAAACCAATTTTATCCTGCTACTTTTGCCAGTTACCAAGATATGAGATTTTTTAAAGTGACATATTGAGATGGACACATTAGCCAAAATTTAAATTTTTTGATAATATTACTGTTTGACTATATTAAGAAATTTTTTGCTAAAACCAGGAAACAGAAAATAAAAGTAAATCTCAGAAATTCCAGAAACCAGTTTTCAAACGTATCCGACACAAACACACAACTTATGTGATCTAGTAGACATACAATTAAACTGATCTTTGCCACAAATAAGCCATAGCCACACTATTCTTCATTTTCATGGCAAGGAACTTGGCCCTTGTAAAATTGCAATCTCTTTTTTATGGAAAGTTATGGAAAATAAATTTGAAATATTCATTTATATAAAACTGCTGAGCATACTCAACAAACTAAGCACTACTGGAGTACATAGAACTGATCATTAATAAAACATGGAATGGAAGCAAAAGACTATGTGATGCTGTTATATTTAAATCGTTAATTTTTCTAAGCCCTTTCAGGTTGAACTTAAATGCAGTTAAATTAGTGCAAGTCTTTTTCATTCAAGAATTCACAAAGGACTTATATATTTTCATTGTTACTTATGAGCATACACAGAAGAGCACATTGTAGATTAAATGCCAACAATCTTACTTTCATTTTCATAAAAATTGAAGCAAATTTTTATTAGTCACATGCCCTTGCTGACACCAACCACAGTTGTCTGCAGTGGACTTAGCTTTTGCTTAAAATACCTGCAAGGCAACAGGTTAATCTATTTAATACATAGTTTGAATTGTAACAGGTGTTTCCACTCCAGGTCAGAGTAAGCTTGGGAGTAATGGAAATTAAAAGTATGCCCAAGATAACCTTTAAAACTCAGTGTTATGCACAAAATGTGACCAATGGAATCTTGGAGGTTGTTCTAAGTTGAAGAAAGTAACTCCAAGTGCAGCAAGATTTTTTGTTTGTAGTAAATGTGAGAAAGCAACAAATGGCACAGAACAAGTGCAACAGAAGGTAATATGTGACAAAGTGGAAACTGTGAAGGGATTTGCTATCTAGGTAATAGATTGAATGCCAGTGGAGAATGTGAAGGTGCAGTAACTGCAAGAACAAGAGTGGGATGAAGAAATTCAGAGAGTGTTAAGAGATACTGTTTGGAAAAATTCTCTTTGTGGATGAAAGAAAAGATATACAAAAGCTATGTAAGCTCAGCTATGTTATATGGAAGCAAAACATGGTGTTTGAGAAAAAAATAAAGTAGCTCTTTGAGAAGAGCAGAAAGATGTATGGTGAGGGCAATGTGCAGTGTAAAGTTGATGGACAAGAGGAATACAGTAAAGCTGATGGACATGTTGGGATTGAATAAGGCAGCAGATAAGCTGGCAAGGGCAAATGTTATAAAGTAGTATGGTCATATTTTAAGATGGCCTGAAGAAGATGTTTTGATGAAGACAATGGTACACAAAGTGGATGGAAAAAATAAACAGGGTTGACTGAGGATGAATTGAAGGAAACAAGCTGAAGAAAGCATGAGAAGGATTGGTTTAAAGAAAAAAGATGAGACAGATTGATGCAGGTGGAGAGAAGGTGTAAAAAGAGTTGCAGAACTACTGGGATGCATCTGGCCACCTCCATCACTTGGGATTAAACCGAATTAAAATTGGATTGATGATGATGATTATCTGATATACATCAGCGAAATGTGGCCAACAATCTGACAGCTGTAGATAAGTGCCCGATAACCTGATTGTCTCATATTGCCTGGCAATCTAGTTGGTAAAGGTCTTTCTTCTCAAAAAAAAAGACATAATGGACTAACTTTAAACAGTCAGGACAGTTTCAAGAGAAGATTAGTTCAGTAAAATGAAAAAATACCTCATGCAATATAATTATGCATAGCTATTCACTAATTTTGAAAAAAAAATTATTTAGGCATTAAAAAAAATTAGATTTAGACAAAAATGACTACATTGGAAAAAAAATCCTTGGCTTCTGGAAGTCTTATTTGTGACAATATGAGTCAACCTGAAAGAATATTTTTCCACCAAGTTTATGATTTCAAAGAGGTTTTGGGCTGTTTGATTAAGAACATGGAATATTATTGTACTTAATTGAACAAGTCTTGTTGCAGCAACCATTATGCTACTCAAACAAAATCTTTCAATGCAAACTTTCTAAAAGCATGACCTATTGATAGTGGTCATGTTGGTGGGGTCTTACAGTAAACAAAATATCTAAAACTTTGTTATTTCTGCAAAAAATTTGAATCTTTATTAACTCTTTTGATGTTTTGAAAGCCACTATCAATGCTGGTTTAAAAAATCACAATAACATTTATTCCGACAGGGCAGGCAGAAATTAACTTTGTGCTAAGTGAAGGTGATGCAAAATTTAAGTAAATGTTACTAATAAAACTGTGACAGATATAATATTAACTAATTAAAAGTTACTGTTGCGTTTTTTTTTTTTTCTGCTTAAAACATAGCAAAAGTACTAAGAGTTTAATTTGCATACAAACAATCAGAATTTAATCTTTAGGTATAGTGTTTATCATTATTAAGTGTACACAGGCTTGTGTCATTTTTTATATATAAATTATCTATACTTTTCTTTTTTAAACAAATGATTTTCAAAAACATTAACAATTTATGTTTTTCAAAAAGCATTTATATTGAAAAAAAAAGTTCTTCACAAAATCTCAATTACATTTGTCAAGCAAAAATGTTTTTTAAAATAAAACTTTTGTATTTGAAGGACATTAATCAATGTAAATGTTGAAAATTACTACCTGTGAAAAATAATGAAAATATAAGTACCAGCTTGTTCTGCATCTCAGTAGTTTAAAAAAAACAAAAACAAAAGAAAGCTTATGTAATCTTCCTTGTTTATGTTTTTTTGCATTTGTGTATTAAATTAGTAAGATTCATGTATTAAGGTATAAGGTAAAGATTAATGTTTTAATATATAAACTTAAGATTTGTGGTTCCTACCAAGTGCAAGAATGCACTGGTAGGAACGGCATTGTGCATCATGCACACCGTATGACCAGATGCAGTTGAGAGTTTAAAACTTGAAACCATGGTCGGGCAGTGAGCTTGGGTTCGGCGTGCGTGATGCACATTGACACAGGTGGTACTCTCTAGTGCCATCTGTCCCAAACTTGAAATATATAAACTAATATAACATATTAACTAAATTTTACTATATAACTAAATAAATATGCATGTCATAAGTAAGTTATAAGGTGATGGCACACTCAACAATATCTTAATCTTTTCATAAACTAAGAAACTAGTGTTTTTTTTTTTTTGTTATACAAATTTTATTTTATATGACAATAAAAATAAAACTAAACTCAATATAGTTTATTTAAAGTTCATTTACAAATGTGCATTGGTGTAATCAAATAATAACTGTATAAGTAAGTAACTGTATAACTGTATAAGTAAGTAACTGTATAACTGTATACATAAGTAACTGTATAACTGTATAGCTGCATACGTAAGTAACTGTATAAGTAAGTAACTGTATAACTGTATAAATGTATAAGTTTTCAAACTTACTCTTGAGAAATAGAGATAGTGGCGTGAGCTATATCAGGGGGAGGCTGTAGACAATTAACAGGATAACAAACAAAACTGAAAAGCTGAGGATACCACTCTCTATTGGACAAGCAAGTGGCAATCAATTGAGTTGACTTGTCTTGCATTGTGTAACCTTTTTCACAAGTAATATTAACTGTTGCACCAACATTTGAATGATTTCCTTCAAAAAAAATGAACTAGTATTTTCATTAACTTTCTAATATAGTATAAAAGTATATGTATCTCAAATTATAATTACTTGTTAATTTTTAGTTATTCTTGTCATTAAATACTCCAAATACACATTATACAAAACATAAAAAAATTTAAAGATTACTTATTTTTTGCTTAAAAGTAAATCATAAACATAAAAAAGCAAGATAACACCATAATAAGTGATAATCATTTGTGATCAGTTAATTGCTTTTTTTAATAACATTAACAAATAGATTTTTATTTAAACAATCAATATATAAATTACATATCAGCATTATTACATCATGCATGTTACCAAAAAAACACATCTTTTCCCTGCAGCCAGCAGGAGTCACCTCTACTTTTCTCATTCTTTTGCATTTTCTTCTTCTTATTACATCTACTTGTAATATTTTTAGCCTGTGCTTCTTTAATCTTCTTTTCTTTTTCTTCTTAGGGTAATCTCAATGCCATAAAAAAAGCATTTTTATTGCTTCTCTTTTCAGTTAACAATATTTAATTAAACTTTTGTCTTCTCAAGAATTCAAATTGATTTCACACCAGCCATCTTCCATAAAATCTTGCTTTGGAAGCAATCTTGTAGTGTTTTGCTTAAGGAGGTATTCATTCCAATTTTTTTCATTGATACAGGTATTAATTTTATTATGGCTATCAAAGCCATTTCTTATTTCACCTTATTACTTGGTTTATTATGTCTTTATAATCTACATAAAATGTAGATTTATAGGTGCTAGTTTGAGTTGTTGGCCCCATCTGCAGCACAAAAAGAATGATTTCAATTCCAAGGTACCAAATCTGACATATTGTTGCCACTGTTATGGCAATACAACATGTACTGTAATTGTTGTCCTAGGCACAAAATTAAAGAGTAGAAACTACAAACTTACAACCTGCTTTGGCATAAAAAGTGAGTATAATAAAAAATATAATTAATTAAATTTGAGATAAAAAAATCATTTATTTAGTTATTATTATACTTTGCTGTAACTGCAAACTTCAACTGCTTGAATGATAAAATATCAAATATTTACCAAAAAATATTGAAATTTAAAGTCTTTATAATAATGTCATAAATTGCATTTTGATAAAACGTTTTTAAAAATTACAAAGACTATTATACTGCTATCATAACACTACATCATTATAGTTAAGAGTAACAATATGTCTATAAATAGCAATAGAATTTTCTGTGACCCAACAGTTGATCAAACAACAGTTTATCAAAATGACATTTGATTGAAACAACATGTCAATAAAACTAGAGTTTATCAAACTATGACAGAGAAAATTGCACCTAGAAAATTTTGCTGTATAAGTAGCTGCAAATTCTAATGTTTCTTTAACCAACTAAAAGACAATAACATGAATAAAAATTTACATCTTACACAGAAAATAAATTAACCATATTAAGATTGGGAGCAGGGAAGAGAAAATGTCAGCAACGTTTTAAAAAAATGTGTGTTGCTCTCAAAGAACTAGGAAAATTGCTTTTAGATTTTGACTTTTCCAAAATTTTTCTCATGTGAAAGTTAGTGCAATTCTTGCAAAAATACGTTAGTACTTTTGAATTGTTTTTTAACAACTACTAAATAGTATAATATCAACTAATTGTAATTAAGTTAACTATTAAATACAAAAATTATGATGTAAAAATAATTGTGAATAAATGTAACAATCATTATTGTGCTATCTATTGCATATGCTATCTATATGACACTCTTCCCACTTGAACATGCCTCTGTGAAAATTAAACATAATAACCTTTAATATTTAACCTTAAAATTTTTATAATCATTATCATGGTGTTAGCAACTAAGACTTGGCTTGTCAAAACTGCATTGGAAAATTTTTAATACCAGTATAAACTCTTAAAATTGCAACAACATGATTGTGAAGAGACCGTGAGGTCTTCAAGTCAAGCAATCACCTAGTAAAATATAGAAATATACAAGCAAATTGACAATATTAAGATTAAAAATGTTCATAAAAAATGAAAAACAACAACAACAAAACAACAATATAACATTAAGAATATGTAGAGACAAACCAAACAATATAAAAAAATACGGTACCAAAACAAATTGTAAGAATTATATGAATTTAATCATTGAGAAGTAAAACTGATTTATGTTTTTTAAATTTATTAAATTCATTGTTTTCAGATTATGACTGATGGAATTCCAATTTTTTGGTCCTATATATTTAATTGATCTTGAGTTCGATTACTTTTAAACAGAGGAATGGTAAGGTGATTATTTAGTAAAAATCTTGTGGTACGAGAATACCAGATTTATAGCATATGAAAAGTAGTTATCAAAAATCTTAGGTAGCAAATTAAATTTATAAAAATAAACAATTTTGGCTATTTCAAACTCAAACAATTTAGGCAAGGGAAAAATATTTGTTTTAATATATAAAGGTTTTGAACTAGTTGACATATGAGAAGAGGTAAGAAGAAGAGGAGAAGAGACAATACAAGCTTTATTTTGAACCAATTTTAGTTTATTAAGATATGTTGGATAAGTGCTTCCCAAACAGCAAGGCCATAATTAAAATGGGAATGAATAAGTGCATAATATAATTTGAAAAGTGCCAAGCTGGGTAAAAAGTACTTCAGTTCATTTAGAATTCCAACTGATCAAGCTATTTTTGCTACAAGAATTTTTATATGCTCATGAAAGTTTAATCAGTTATCAAATAAAATTCCCAAATATTTTTCCTTAAAAATAGTTTTAATTTCACCGGCTGGACTTTGAATATTTAAAACAACATTTAAAAACTTGAGGTTTGGTGCAATAATTAATAATTGCGATTTTTTTGAATTTAGTGTTAAATTGTTAGCAGATATCCAATTGCAAATATTATTAAGATTATCTTTAAGTTGGTTTTCTAGAATAGTAATGGATGGACTCCCATCAGGAGACAAGTATCATCAGCAAATAGACGTGGAGTACATTTGACACTGTTGGGAATCTTTAACAAACAGAAATCAGTACATTACAATTAATAACACTAATTCTTCCTTAAAATTTTATCAATATTGGAGTTCCTCAAGGCTCCATTCTTGCCCTGCTTCTTTTTCTAATATATATATCATTAATATATATTGTCAATATATATTAAAAAAAGAAGCGAGCCAAGAATGGAGCCTTGAGGAACTCCAATATTGATAAAATTTAAAGGAAGAATTAGTGTTATTAATTGTAACGTACTGATTTCTGTTTGTTAAAAAAGAACCAAAAAAATTGTTAACATTTCTCATATTCCATAATGTTCAAGTTTATAAAGTAAAATTGAATGATTAACAGTATCAAATGCTTTGGTTAAATCTAAAAATACAAGCCCAGTATATAATTTTTTTTCAATATTATCTAATGCAGAATTAGTAATATCTAGTAAAGCATCCAATGTTTAATACTTAGGTCTGAAACCATACTGTGTAGAGTTAATACTGAATGATATGTTAAAAACAAAAGTGTCCGCATATGAACTAGTTGTTCTAAAATTTTAGAAAATATAGACAATATTGAGATAGGTCTATAATTTGTTACTTCATTTATATCACCAGCCTTATATACAGGAACAACTTTAGCTGTTTTAAGACTGGTAGGAAAAATTCTGAAATCAAAACAAGCATTAAATAATATAGCAAACACTGGAGACAAAACCTCAGACACAAGAACGATAAATTTAGCTTCAATCCCATCAGAACCACAACTTTTGTTAATATTTAACTGATTAATAATGCAGCGAATTTCGAACGTACTAGTAGGATTTAAAAACATGGAAGAACAAACACAATTACATTGATACTGTTGAAAACTATTCAAATTAGAAGGTTTGATTTTTTAGCTAAGACTCTACCAACCCTACAAAAGTGATTATTGAATTTATCAGCAATGTCTTATGGTGTATCTATTATTTGGCCCTCTTCATGAATATAATTAGGAAGAACCCAAGTTGGTTTATTAGGAAGTAAAGTCTTCATAATACAACAAAATTCACACATGTCATGACTGGAGTTGACAATCTCTTGTTTTAAGTAAAGCTTTTTTGATAAAGCTTTGACTTTAGTCAATTTATTGGCATAAGTTTTATAAAATATTTTTTCTATTTCAGTACCATTTTTAAAAAAATTTAAATATAATTTTTGTTTGCGTCAAATTAAAACTAAAATACCTTTTGTTATCCATGATTTATTCATTAATTTATGTTTTTTGTGTGAAGCTTTTGTTAATGGTGCATGCATGTTAATAGTCCCAGATACAAGTTCAATAAAATTTGAAAATAATTTTTCAACTTCATTACTATATTTAAAGGAAAGAGAATGCTGAAAAGTATTTATAGATGATTGCAAATTGTCAATAAAGCTATCATAATTAAAAATTTTTTAATTTCTAAAAAAGTAAGATTGATTATTGTATCAAATATTATCTTGTTGTTAGTTTTTTCATTCAACTATAATTGCTATGGGAAAGTGATCACTAATATCACTTAGGAATACACAAGGAAAAATTGTATTAGAAATATCATTTGTAGTAACATGATCAATAATAGATCTGGAATTACCTATAACTCGAGTGTGCTTATTAATAGGCAAAAATGCACCATTACTCAAAATCATATTTAGATACATATTAAAATTTACTGAGTGGTTTTTATCATCAATATTGATGTTAAAATCACCAACAATGTAATATTTATGCTTACCTAACTGTATTAGTTTATCATTTAAAGCCAAAATGAAATTTATAATATTACTATTTGGGCGTCAATAAATAACTCCAAGATAAAAGATTTGATTAGAATTAAAATCAGAAATTTAAATCCAAATATTTTCACAATTACAATTTAAAGTATTTTTCCAAATAGTTTTTGAAGAATAATATCAGAAATGTAAATTCCCACCCCGCAAGCAGCTGTTTGAGAGTCAGCATGTTCTATCAAATAATAACCAGTTAAGGAAAGGTTAACTGTTGGCAATTTTTTGATTTTTGTTTCACTTCACTTCACAAATAATATCAGATAAATAATCTAGACTTTGTAAAAATTCATGATTTAATGCATCAAAATTTTTATATATTGATCTAATATATACTATGTAAAATAAATAAGTTTTTCTTTTTTTCAGCTAATGGTAGTTTACAGTTTGTCTCATAAGTCTTACATTGTTTAAAATTATTTGCTAGTAAATTATGTAGAGAAGAAATAAAATCAAAATCATTTGTATTATTTTTCAAATTATTTGCAAAGTTGATTTCTTCCTTGTTGCTTAAAGTTCTACCATTCTATCATTGTGTAATTTACTGTTCTTAATTAAAGAAATCAGACAAAAAAAAAAGAAAGAAAAGAGGGATCAAATCCCTCTAAGAACAATAAAAAGAGAACAAAAGCAACTAATCAAATGTATCAAAAAGTGGAATCTACAGGCCAGAAACACTATTAATTACAAAATAAGATAGGCAGTAAATAGATAAGAATAAAATCATACATTAACATTGATTCCATCAATATAAAGATGATATTCATCAGCTCCGACTTTCCATGATGCTCTTTTGCCTTCTTGTCTGGCTTTATTGAATAATGGAAGAAGTTTCTTTTTTTGTTGTAGCATTTCAATGGGTAGGTGATCAGTTACATAAATATAACCCAGAAGTCTTGGTTTAAGATTTAACTCATTATTGTACAACTTCAGGTTTTTTATAAAGATTTATATATAAGCTGTTTGTCAAATAAGTTGATTAATTTTATAATTATAGGTCGTTAATTTTTTTTTCCCTTTTTTAGTACAGGTTGTTTAGGCATACAGTGAATATCAGAAAATTTTATATTTTCACTATTATTAATATTAAGTGCATTATGAAAAAATTCACAGACAGTTTTTTCAGTTTTCTCTGGAGTTTCTCATACGCTACTATCTTGTTCTTTGAGTCCATGAACCAAAATATTGGACCTTTTACTGTATGGTTCCTTTTTTAGATCTTCTCTTCTATTTCACTGTTGGTTTTCTTGAATGATTGTATATAAATTACCAAGTTTTTTGCCAAAATTATTAGAAAACGTTTCAATTTGAACTTTTAGTTTATCAACTTCTTCAATAGACGCTTTTAAGCATTTTATATCATTAACTTCAGATTTAATGACATCAACTGCTTGTTCTACAAAGCTGATTCTGTTGTTAAATTTATTAATACTAATCTCCATTATATTCACTTTTTCAAGCAATTCATCCATTTTTATCAACACTTATAATTTTTTTATCAGCCATTTTTAGAAAATTGTTATTTATGCTTCAACCTGTCAACTGCTACTTGATTACATCTGCACAACACAAAGCTTTTTTGCAGAATCACACAGGTACAAATTACAGTTACAGTTGTAGACAGACACAGGTACAAATTACAGTTGTAGTATTGTCCATTGTGACAGTATGTTGTTTTTGTGTTGGTTTGCATTAACAACAATAGTATATTTCAGTTTAAGCACACACTTTAAAAAAATGTTCATCTTTTGCCACTGCATGTTGGCTTAAATACCAAAGATGTTAAATATCAGTAATCCTGCAAGTTTTTGTTTCTACACAGCTGGATTTTTGTTGCTGAAGAATAAAAAAAATAAAAACACTTACCAACTTTTTTAACCTGCATGTGAAAACAAAAATAATTTTTCTTGTTGCATTAAGTAGCAACTGCTTTTTTTTGTAAAAATGAGATAATTAACAAATTTTATCAGCATTTTAAATACTAAATTTTTTATTCAATTTAGACTACATTAGCAACTGTGGATGATTGTGCAAAGTAATATATTTAATACAAATCTGCAATTTTCAACTTACCAACTGTACAATAATTGGTCACTTAAAAGAGGGAACTATAGTGCAAGATAAACAAATGAACTATAAAACAGTTATTTAAATGAAAAATTTTTCTTTTAAACCAGTTAAAACCTGCATCTATACATTAACCAAAAACTTAAGTTTCTTATAAAAACTGAGTTAATAATTACTTCTTAAAGCACAATGTGGAACAAACAAAGGAAACCTGAAGAGTTTGCCATAGTAAAGAGTCAGTGTAGAATAAAAAAATAAATTTTACTAGCCCACCAAAAACTAAACCCTATTTTTAAAGTTGGTGAGGTTACAAATCAATTTTGATCAAATTTGATTTTAATTGTTTTACTAAAAGAAAACAACCTAAATCAGTGTTTCTCTACTATTTATAGTTTAAAGTTCCTTTTCAGAAACATTCAAACACCCATGGATGGCCTTCTGCTTCAACCAAAACAACCTAGATTTGTCTTAACAAAATCATATTCATTGTTTTATTCAACATGCTAAATGGTAAACAAAAGCAATCCACATTAAATCAAAATAATTCATTAACAAAATCTAGGCAAAACTTGCCTGAGAATTTGTCTAACAAAGTTTTTAACAATTACATTTTGCCTTGATCACTGCAGTTTACCAAGTTAAGTCTTTCAAATTAAATGAGTATTACTGATGCTTTCTTGCTGAATAGTAAATATTTGTAGTCAAGGACAATCAAAACCAGGTAATGTCATTTTCAAATGCCAGCCTCATTGATCTAAAAATTCAGTAATTTGCCAGCTTTTCTATGGCAGCAAGAAAAACTTAAGAGTTTTTGTAACATGAAATATCTAACATTGTGTTAATAAAATTATATTACAATGTAAAAAGAATGCAAAAAATTTGCAGCAATAAGCATTTAAAAGAAACAAAACCATGACCAGAAATATACTTGTAGACATGCCTAAAAATGTTTTGTCCAGGAACTCTGTTGATAAACTTAGACCTTATTAGTAACAAAAAATTACATACTTGTGAAATAAAAAAATGATTTTCTTACCGATAACCTCCACTTTTAATAAAGGTAATGTAAAATACTAAAGAGATTGTTTAATTAGAAAAACTTACAGAAGTAAATCAATTGCTGTATTTGTGATAAACTGTCATTTTGAGCACCTGTCATTAAATCAACTGTTTATTGATTTGATAACTTTTTTTTGGTTTTCACTTAGATTTCAACAACATATCAAAACAACCAGTTTTTTTTAGTCTATATCTGGTTCTTAGTTTTAACAATTCTGAAAAATGGCTTCAGGAGTGAAAAAGTTAGACAACACTGGTGCAATGTATTGTAGCAAACCACAACTCTGAGAGCATATTTAAAATGGCAGCACTAAAAGGTAAAATCAGTGTCATCTAATGATTGGGATGCAAAACTTTAGAATTTACTACTTTAAAATTTACTACTTAAATAACAACAGGGTAATGATATCAAAAATAGATTTAAAGTATCTAGATTTTAGATTTAAAACCATAAAACAAGGTTTTCTTGGTGAGTTTTTATTGTTTAAATTCTCATGAAGGACTAATTAAATTGCTTTTAGTAACAATATCTGTTTTATTCTAATGCACTTTAAAGCTACTTTACTTTGATCACTGAAACTCAAAATTGAAATCTTTTGTAGGAAGTTTTTATCTAATTTCTACATTCATAGGTTGAATTTTTTTAAATTACATAAAATAACAAAGTTAGAATTGTAATAATTCAAACCTTTAAAGTTTACTTTAAAGTTTTTCAGCACTTCTTTTTTTTTTAATAAAACTTAAAATTACTTAAAAATCTGTGTTTAAAATATATCTTAGTTTTTTTTTCGTTTTTTTTTTCAAAGAAATGTACTTTTAATGGAATCATCTTTTTACATTTTTTGCATTTTCCACAAAGTTTTGCTTAAGCAAAAGCTAATGAAAATAAAATCATACCAAATTTGTTTAGAAAATCATGGTTTAAACAAGTTGCATGCCTCCAGTCCAAAATAGGCTATAACTCTATTAGCAAAATGATAATAAAGAAATGCTTACTGGATAAATTTTCCCAAAATGACAAAATTAGAGAGTTGTAGATACATGCTATTTCTCAAAAAAATAAAAAATTACTAACCCATCTTAAGTATGTGCTAAAAAAATTTACCTTAATGACTTAAAAAAATATTTTGTTAATAAATACAGAAATTAAAAAAAGGAAAAATTCTGTATAAAGACTCCATCAAAAAACAACAGCAGTTTCAAAAGTATTCCCTCATCAAGTGAACTATTTTTCAAAAAAAGAAGTTGTCAGACATTTGTTTCATCATCAAATGTTTGATTACAAAAAGTAAATAAAATTGCACGATAAAATATAAATTATTATTAATTAATAAAGTTCATGATATTAATTCTTTAAAGCATAAGTTGGGTGATGTCAAATTGCCATCTGGTTTTATTACCATTGGACATGAGCAAAAAGCATTTAATACAATAAACAAACACAAACTTATACACAAAATCACTCTAACAAACACTCCAAACATCATCAACAAGTTTATAGTAAGCTATATAAAAAGACAGCAAGCATCACTCAATACAACTGCACACTCTTGAAACTCAAATAAATTAGCACTGGAGTATCACAAGGTAAAGTTCTGTCTCCAACATTATTTAACAAGCCAATCACAGCATCTCATACCAAATACCAAACAATTCATTCAACCATACCATCATAAAATCTATTAATGGGCCATCACTAACAATCTTTATATAAACATGAACAAAACAACAACCACACTTTTTACCCCAGACTCAGCAAAATATGGCACAACTCTATAAGTAAAATTAAACAATGAAAGACTATCTACAATTATTCTTGGGATCACTTGTTGGTGCTGTTTGGAAAGGCATCCATTCTGCATCAGACACAAACAGGACTGGGGGAAAGGGTTTATCCTTTTACTACCCTGGGCTGCTGTACTACCCAGATAAGATGCTGCCAAATCTGCTTTTGTGTTCAAAATGAGTTTTTGACAACAACAGAAAAGTTGTGAAAGTAAAGTAATAATGTTTTTTAATTTTTACTTCACTTTTGAACACAAAACAGTCATAAAAGTGTTTGTGCCATCTTCCAAATTGTTTGCTTTTGCTGTTATAAAAGGCTGGCACAACCCTAATAAACAAGGTTTAAAATTGATCTGTGGAAAACAAAAAAACTCTTAGCAAGCCACATGTGGCCTCTACTTAAAGCAATCAAAATCCCCCTCTATTTAAGCTTGCTATAAGCATATTAGATAAATTTTCAACATTTCACCAGGAAAAACCAAAACTTCTCTACATTTGTTGCATTTGAATTTTTTGGTTACACTATATACACAATACCCAGTAATGTAAGTAATAACAGGCAAATAATCATTTGCTTTTGCCAGTTAGTTAACCAGTCCAATAAGTAATACAAAATTTTTTTGGAAATGGTATCGTTTTCAACAAGAGGCTGTTCATAGACATTTCTTAAACGTTGACCTTTCATTGGTGTTTTTACATTTACAATACTCCACCAAGTGGTGAATATGTTGATGTAAGTGCTGGTATCTTCAAAGTTTGGAATATTGCATTTTGTACTAAGTGCCAACAAAGCTTGGGCTATAAATTTATTGAAAACTTGTAAAACATAGGTAACATTTTGCTGTTTCAAATTTGATAGATTCAAAGCTTTCCCAGATAGTTTGTAAGCATACTTTAAAAGGGAACTTCTTCTGCAGTATGCAATAATTGCAAAGATTGAAAACTAGCAACCGATGGAGAATTGTTTGATTTTATAACATCAAAGTTGAAAGGTGGATACATCATAGAAGCTGAAGCAGTTTTTTGATTAATCCAATTATTCCTAATACACTTTATGATATGCACTGCATCTAAAGCAAAAAATAAGGGATGGCTGCTATCAACAGGATGAGGGTAAACAATTGATAATTGTGAAGGATTTGCAAACAAACTCATTGCTTTTCTATTAATAGCATTATTATCCGTCACAACTGCAATAACACTAAATCCAATAGGTTCAAGGCCAACAAGTGTTTTTTCAGTAAACAATGAAGAGCTTCAGCTGTCATTTTTCTTGTTGAAAGAACATGTGCAACATCTTTGTAGTTGGAAAACACGCTGCTTATCATGAATGCAAATGCTGAAGTAGCAGCGTCTGTGCTATTATATGCAGCACCAACAACATCACCACCTTAGTAATCAAAATATGGTTTCAAATTAATTTCATCAACAAGTAAGATAATGGTCTTGTCCAAAGATGAAAGGCTTTTAATCTTCCTTCTTATGTATAGTAAAAAGCTTTTATCATTTGGTTCATTTAAAGGACTTAATGGGTATGTCAACATAACTCTACAAACTGTGGAATAGCTTGGCAAAATACAGTTTCCACTGTTGCAAAAGAACCGGTAAGCGCAAGGCGAAACACTATAAAAAAGAGAAGCAAATATTACAAATCGTGGTGAATAAGAAGCTTGTTTGTTGATTATCAAAGCCAATTGTTCATAAATAAACGATATTGTATTACAATAATTTTCATGCACATTTTTAAATAGCTCCAACAATAAAATAATCAATTTCAATACAGCTTGAAATTTTCTATTCACAGCAGAATTTGGCTTAACTTGTAAGTATATTTGTTGTACAGCATCAAGTATGCTGTCAATAGTATGCAGAGAGCTAACAGTTACAGGCAATACGTGTTCTCTTCACAGATTTCATGTACACATTTAAAAACAATTCCTTATCCATGACTACTGACACATCCATAACTGGTGCAAAATCTTTTTCATACTTTATAAAAAAACAAAGTTAAAAAATCTTCTTCACTTACTACATGCCATTTACTGGACGGTAAAATTTTACTTTTAAGTTGGCTCAATGAGTCAAAATTATCTTTTTTAAGCAAGTCGTTATAGTCCTTAATGCTTTGAGCAGTAGCAGCAGCCAGTTTATTCTGTTCCCACAGCTTGTTTTTTTCTTCATGACTACATCTGCTTGAAGTTGTTAGAGTGGATAAGTATGTAGGACAATTTGGAAAAAGTAATGGTATGGCACCTGGAACTAGTTGTGGCACTTTTAAAGTGTAGGATAATGTTTTTCCATTTTTTTCATCAAATGTAGATACCACTTTTCGTATATCACTCAGCTTAAAGTGGAACTCGCATACCTGTAATCAAAATAAAGTTAATTAAAATATTATTAAACTATATACAAAATTTTTATTATGAAACAAAACTCATCTTAACACTTTATTACAGCATTGTGGATTTTTAACTTCATAGTTGAACTCATAATCAACAGACTATTTAAACTAAAAGTTGTAATAAAAACAGTTAGATTACAAACTGCTAGTGATGAACCAAAGATACACAGTGAAATAACAAATAATTAATGGCTTTGGCATTTTTGGTAATTATATACAAAGTAAATACACTTGTATATATACAAAGGAAAGGGTTGGAGCTAGGGAAGGAGACAAAGTAGACTGAGTGAAATGGAGATTACTATCGCGCTGTGGCACCCCCAAGTAGGGAGAAGCCGAAAGAAGAAGAAGAATATACAAAGTAAATACATACTATTACTTGCAGAAATAATTAGCCTAATAATCAGAGCCTAATAATAATTAGAGCTGAATAATCAAGTACCATACAAACACAAATGTCCAGTTATAAATTAACGAGACAACACTAAGCTAGCAGTAACATTTTTATCCCAATGTATTTAAGTATGAAGCATTCATACCTTGCTGGTAGTAGTGGGAACAAATTGTTTTCTTTTAATTGCATGCAGCCATTTCTGTTTTAATTCATCATTTTTTGGGAAACTGAATACTTGCACTTTAGGACCATTTCTATAATTCCTTTGTGGTTAGGAATACAACACATGTAAGGAATAGTTACCATATATTCCAGCATATAAGACAACAGTCAGATAAGATGAGGTACAAAATTTAAACAAAATTTTGTAAATTTATTATATATCGGTTGTATAAGATGACTGGTAAATCACAAAATCATGTTTGTTTAGCCGTATAACTTTTTTCTCTTCTTGCATGTGTTTTCTTACAAGAGTTACATTTGTTATGCACCAATGCACACTTTTTTCCTAATATCGATGTTATTCTCTCACTTTTTTTCTGATTTACACATCAATGCATGTTTTTTTACTATCGATTTTATTCTCTCATTTTTTCGATTTCACGCCAATGCTCTTATGTAATTGTACACACAAAACAAACAAAGTGCTTTGTTATGTCAGTAACCACATGCATTTGTACGGGTAATTGCATTGTTTTTGAGCTTGAAAATATGTCCAAATCTGCACTGACACGTGCGCCAAAATGATACTGTTTTTTCATATAAAATAAAAAAATCTGCATGTGCAAATTAAGATATGACTTTTATATCAGTTGTATAAGACAAACTCAATTTTTAAGGGTGGTTTTTTTTGGCTTTAAGGGTCATCTTATACACCAGAATATATGGTATATACGAGGGTAAATCAAAAATTATCCGGACTTTTATTTTTATGGATTATTTTAAAAACACAAAACACGAAAACGATTTATCATTTTTCTACATAATCTCCACCCATTTCGATGCACTTGTTCCAGCGGTCTACAAGCTTATAAATGCCATCTGAGAAGAAAGTTTTTGGCTGGTCACACAACCATTGATGCACCGCTTTTTGCACTGATTCATCAGAAGAAAATTTACGACCCCGTAATGCATCTTTGAGTGGGGCAAAAAGATGATAGTCAGAAGGAGCAAGACCTGGACTGTATGCAGGATGCTCCAGCACTTCAAAACCTAGTTTGTTAATGGTTTCAATGGTTGCTTTGGCAACATGTGGGCATGCATTGTCATGCTGCAGCAAAACCTTCTTTGACAGTAATCCTCGGCGTTTGGTGCGAATTGCAGGCTTCAGGCGGTTGGCTAGCAAATCACAATAACTTGCACTGTTAATTGTACTCCCTTTTTCCAGAAAATCCTCCAAAATAGGCCCTTTTGAATCCCAAAAAATGGTTAGCATAACCTTTCCTGCAGAAAGTTGACTCTTGAATTTTTTTGCTTCTGCATGTTTTACACTGGTCCGGCCTGTTTTAAACTTCTCAATCCACTCATATACCGTTGTTTTCGATAGTGCATTGTCTCCATATTGTGCTAAGAGTCTTTGATGAATTTTTGTCCTCGATGAACCTTCTGACCACAAAAATCGGACCACAGCACGTTGTTCTTCTCTGGTGCATTGTGCAAGTGGAGCGTCCATTTTTATCAACAGAAAATAACACGTGTTAAAACTGAACGAACAATTAGATTAGCAGATCGTGATCACGTGACACAGTAGACAACACGTGCAAAAAAAATTTTGAAAAAGCTAAAGCAAGAGTGCGCTATAGAGCAATTCCAGATAATTTTTGATTTACCCTCGTATGTTTTTTTTTTTTAATATTTTGTTACTAACAATTATCACTGAAAAATAGAATAAGACTAGATTGCATTGACACAACAACAAAGATGTTAGAAAACTATTTTAACTTTATATGTGTTAATATGTGGTTTCAGGTGCAAAGATATGGAATAAAATTTCTATTGAATTTAGGGAGTTTTAAAAAAAAACTTTTTTCTAAATATATTAAGAATTATCTATATAGTTTCTCAATACTCATTGTTTCAGTCCTCAAGATGCATACTATTGTTTGAGCAACTTCGTTAAATTACAATAACTAATAACATTTTAAATTAAAAATTACAAGTTACATCCTAACTTCTTCAAACCTTTCTTTTGTATATTCGCTACGGTACTTAGCCTAATAAATGCCACTTGTAAAATGCTACCATACTTTGTAACTTACACCACTAGCCAAGCAATCTTATGCCAAAGTGCACATGTGCCAACAAAGACAGCTGCACAAAAGCAACGATTCGGTTTGTTTTAGAAGAGCGAGTTAGCACTATGTTGAGTGACGTCACAAAACCATGAACAGGCCTTGTCTCTCTAGGTGGCCTTGGTCAGACACAAACAATGCTGGAAACAAGGGTTTATCCTTTTACTTCTCCAGACTGCTCCTTGATGGATCAATGACCAAAAAATTCCCCTACAGAAAATTCCAACCACAAAATTCCCCTGCAAAAAATTTCCCCGCTGTAAGTTACACCAATGGTAGTAAATTATCTGATTGAAAAAACCATGATGAGTGAAAGGATTAGGGCTGATTATTAATTGCAACATATGCAGAATATGCAGAACTTACAGCAAGGGAATTTTCTGTGGGAAAATTTTCCAAGTGGAGTTTTCCGCGGGGGAATTTACCTAGAACTGATTGATCAGATGCTGGCAGAAATGGTGTTGAGCCAGCATCAGGGTTTGTCATCTAAAACCATCAGACCTCATGCTCCATGTGGTGCCTGATGTGTGGAGCACATTATTAAAACATGACTAGCAATTTGTTCAGGAGTGCCACATTCACAATTTGGTGAAGGAGCAAAATTCCATTTGTGTATAAATAAAATCACCCCACACCAGTTTGTAGGTGATTGAGCCTAACCCAAGCTGTTAAAGGCAAGCTCATTCCAACAGGCCTAATACTAGTCCCAAATGTTAAAAAGACAACTTGGATATATTCTCATAGTACTCTGTGTTTCATCTATAATTTGTCCACAAAAGAGGACAGATGCCTAATCCAGTAAAGTTGTTCAAAAGAATCTGCATGGCTGGCACAAACTGGCTTCTAGAACTCTTGGTGAGTATCTAAGAACCCACTTAAAAGACCAACAGAAGATGATCAGGGAGCAGGGATCTACAGTAAACCAAGAAGAGTGTCACTCTTAGTTACCAAAGTTCAGCTGGCTGGATGCCTGAAAGTATGGGTAAGTGGTCTGCTGAGTAGGTCACAGGCATCCAGTGACTATGCAGAATGCATCATTCAGGACACTTGGGATCACTCTAGACCCAAAACTAACATTTTCACAGCAGATAAATGTCACCATCACTAAAGCAAAACCAATGCTTAATATTCTCAAAACATGTTATTCAGCAATTAGGATTTATCTCTACATTTAAAGGTATCACCTGACCCATTTTGGAATATGCAAACACCATATGGAGCCTTATCATATCAAACACCAACATCAAGTAACCACAAACTATTCAGAAGATTGACTGCATTTGAGATGAAACACTCAACACTTGTATAAAAAAAATCAGTGTCTTTCAAATGGGCACCCTCTTCAAACTTCATGCTTCTCAACCTAAACAGCTGACTCAAACACAAACACATCCTTTTTATTATATTAATGTACATTCAGATCTACCCCAAACCATCAAATCCACAATCTTTTATCACAATGATCATACTAACTTTATCATACCAGATCCAGAAATAACACCTGAAGAATGCAAAAAAAATCTCAAAGATATTTACACTACCATCATCTCACAATACCTGGGCTATAAAAAAAAACCACATTTCATGACATTCATTCATCAAAACAAACATTATTATGTCACATGCATACAAAACTGGCTTAGCTCAATAGCTCATAGCAAACAAATTACCTCTCCTGCAAGGTTACCCACAGACAGTAAACCCTGATATTTACACACCACAATGCCCACTAGAATGATGGCAATAACATTTGATAGTTTGCTGTGGGTAGTGCTTAGTTGTTATTCTGAGTAACAGATTGTCGTTCAGTTGGGTTTGATGTAAAGGTGCATCTGTACTTTTGTGTTTAGTGATATGAAAATTGTTGCAGTACATCATTGATGGTTTTTGTGTCTCATGTGCAGCCCCTGGAAATGTACTGCAGTTGATTCAAACACTTTACATTACTCTTATCTGACCATAATTCTTAAATAGCAGCTCTAAATTACAGTCATGTTATTACAAAAATTAACATGACAAAAACATTTTCTCAAAGCAAGTGGTATAATCATTTCACACTTGCTCTATGTTTATAGTGCCACAACTTATTTAAAATAAGATAGTAATTATAAAAAATTAAAGTAAAAAAATTCTTTTTTATATAAACTATCATGTGGCTGTGAAAAGAAACTTATCAAATATCAATGATGTATGTGCATGGCTATATTGGCAAAAGATTAATAAAACTGTAAGAATTACCTATCAATTACAACCAAACAAAAAAACTTCACCCTATAAAATAATAAATAATCTAAATTGTTTGTGTTTAATGAGAGGCAAACAGCCCAGAAAAAAAAAACTATGATGAACAGTATCTCTTGGCATTTGGTTACATGACAACAGCATATAATAAGATTAATTATATAGTTTTACATGTTGTTCATTACAAAAATCTAGTTAAAAGTCTTAGATAGGGATCATTTAAAAAGTCTACACTGCTAAAATATTTTATAATCCAAGTAAAACATTTTTCATTACATATTAAAAACAATTAAATCTTCATATATGACTTTTTGGCTTAAAAATATTAAATTAAGTTTAAAAAATCGTTTGCTGGGTTGTCTTTTTTTTTGTTTCTAAAAGTATCAACTTTCAAGACCTCTAAAACACTAAAGAAAATGAAATATTATAAATCAGATGATGCATTTCCCCAAACAAGTTAAATAATAAAGCAACAGATTTGTTTATTAGTATTTTTAATATTCATGCTAAATTATGAAAAATTTATCCACTGTCTAACCTGCACTGTATATCAATGTTAGTAATGGTAACAATAGTTATGTTATTCAAAATAACATATTTGTAAGTCTTTGATTTCTGTTATATTGACTCCACACATTGGGGAAAAAAAATAGGCAACAAAGTTACACTATACTCAAAGCAATGTAATTTAACTTAATAATAAAAATATTCTTCAGCAAAACAATAATGACATTAAAAACAGAAAATAAAATTTTAAAAAACAGTGAAAAGACAAAATTAAACTTAAACAACCAAAAACTAAGCTTTTCATCAGACACTCATTCATCAGGAGATAAAAATGCTGAAATGAAATAAAAAAAATTAATTGATTGTCTAATAAAGCTGAACAAAGATGATATGATATTTGAAAAAGATGTCCAAATGCATAATCAGCACAAGACATTCAGGTTGTAAACAAACTCTTTTTGGAAGCATAAATTTGGCTTGCATAATTTGATGTCAATGACTTCTAAAGCAGATAAATGAAAAGATGAATGGCAAATTCAAAAATAGTATTTTTGTGCCCAAAATCATAATGATAAAAAATTTACTATTTTTTCGTTTGGGCATTTATCTTTTCATTCATCTGCTTTAAAAGATGTTTACATCAAATCATGTGAACCAAATTTATGCTGTCAAAAAGAGTTTGTTAACAACTTGAAAATATTGTGCTGATCATGCATTTTAATGTCTTTCTCAAACATCCAATCATCTTTGTTCCATCCTCACAATACCTCAGTTCAAAAAAAACAGCAAAATTACTAACACCACACCCCATGACATTCATTCATCAGAACAAACATTACCACATCATATGCATACAAAACTGGCATAGCTCAGAGCCAACAAATCACCATTCTTGCAAAGTTACCTATGTACAGTGAACTCTGAAACTTACATGCCATAATGCCCACTATGCTTGTCACACACACATGACACTAATCACCTATTTAATTGCAGCCAAGTACCAACATAACACAACACCACCAGTCAGTAAAAAAAACCTTTAGAAGCAGCAGAGGTAATCCAAGAGTGGGAATGTACATGGGCTTCTTTGAGGAGTAAGGATGGCTACTCCAAGATATCCTTGAAGGAAGGGAAGCAACAACAACAACAACAACATTTTCATTCAGTTTTACTAGACAGTCAATTGATTATTTTCCTTTATTCAAACGTTTATTTTCAAACAAGTGTCAAACAAAAAACTTAGAGATGTGTTTTTTGTTAGTATATTTAAATTCTATACAACAAACAAAATTAAACTGGAAATGTTTTTAACACAACATTGTATTGTCACACATAAATCTATTAAAATAACCATAAAGAATACCAAAAAACTAAAGATACATTTACCAGTTATAAAAGTATGTTCAAAACGTTTCTTAAATGTGTAAACAGGTAAACATCCATAATGTTTACAAGATAAAAAAGCAGGATTAGGTTTCCATAGCCCATCAATGCCACAAGTCAATGTAAAGGTAGAACTATTTGTTCCAGAAAAATAACGATAATTTTCACATACATAAGTTACCTGAAATTTCATTGTTTTATTAATCTTACTCTTATACTAATTACTGTATATTGTTTAAAAAAATTTTTAATCTTATTAAATCTTTTATTCAGGATTTATTTCTTTCTTTACAATGTTTAATTTCAATCTTAACAAATGTGCATCACTAAATCTGAATTGCTATTTTTAATTCACTAATTTAGAGGTTATTATTTCAGAATGCATTAATTTTATATTTTATCTTTCTTTGCATCATAAATCCTCTGATGATGGCTTAACCTTTTGAGACCCAAAAATACATTTGTGTATGATCAAGCAAAAGTCTTGTAGTTTTTCAGATAATGTCATGCTTCCAAAGACCTATTGATACATAACATTATCCTTGTGAATAACATATTATTAAATAATTCTAAATTATTTTTATGTTAGCTTTGAAATAACATCTGTAAGATACTTTTTTAAATAAGATGTTGGAAAATATTACTATTTTACATCATGTGTTTATTGTATTACTAGAGACAATTTATTCATAAATTTGATATCTGTGGACAGTATAAAGCCTACTGTATTTAACAAGATTGTAATATTTAAAAAAATTTATAACTTATATATTATATATATACATATAACCAAATTGCCTTACAATGCTGGTACAATGTTCAATAACCATGTTAGAGCAGTTTATTTAAATTAAAAACACTACAATAAAAAGGTTAAAACCACAACAGTCTGTTTCATTCTTAGAATTGTCAGGTGGTTATTAGAAAATTAAAAATATAGTTATTTGTAGTAAAAAAGAATATATATGTGTGTGGAATAAATAATATGCAGTTAAACTAAATAAGTAAATAATATGATTCCTATGACGTTATACAAAAAAAATAACTCAAACATAGCAAATGCAAGTACAGAGACCCACACTCAACCAAAGGCAAGGAAAGGCAAGCCAGGCACACAGTGAAAGATACAAAAGGAAAGAAAGCAATCCACAAAGCAACAAAAAAGCAACAAGAAAAACTGCCCAAGATGAAAAAAAGATGAAAAAGCAGAGCAAGCAAAAAATGGTGCGAACGATAGTGAAAAACACTTGATGCAAACGATAGTGGAAAACATTGCACAAGATGAAAAAAAGTTTTTTACTTTTTTTTCATCAAAAAGTTTTTCACTTTTTTTCCATTAGTTTTTCTCATTGCCTTTTTGTTGCTTTGTGGATTGCTTTCTTTCCTTTTGTATCTTTCACTGCATGCCTGACTCACCTTTGGTTGAGTGCAGGGCTCTGTACTTGCATTTGCTATGTTTTGAGTTATTTTTTCTTGTATAACGTCATAGGAATCATATTATTTACTTAATTAATTTAACTGCATATTATTTATTCCACACATATTTTTTTTTTTACTACAAATGACTATATTTTTAATTTTCTAGTAACCACCTGACAATTCTAAGGATGAAACAGACTGTTGTGGTTTCAACCTTTTTGTTGCAGTGTTTTAAATTAAATATAATATTTTTTTTTTGTAATGGCACTTTTAGTTACTGACAAGCTCTCATACAAAATTATAATGAAAATTTGACAACTTTGTTTTTGATTGTCATTAATTTATTGTAGTTTTGACTTTACAAAATGAAATGTAAATTTTTAAAAATCAAAATATAAAGTTTGTAAATATTGTGGTTATCTCAAATAGCTAGTGTTGTTTGATTGTTAAAACCAATTGGTTCTTTAAAGAAGCACTTTCAGAAAAGCACAGCTAATTATTATTTTTGTCAGATTTTTTTAGTCTAAATGTAGTTATATTTGAAGATAATGTCTTTAAAAAGCTGTCTGCATTTCAAAAGTTAATAAGAAAATTAATAAGATGAGAGATGGTGTGAGTGTTTTTGCTTTAATAAATGTAAATTTTAAATTTCTTGAAGTGTATATGGGTAAAAAAGTTATCCAATAAACATAACTTTTCTTATCCAATGAACACTATTAGAGATAATTATTTTCTTTTCTATTGTAAGTTTTCATTTCAGTAATATTTTACCAAGGCCATATTTTCCCACTCCACAAGTTGGTCGAAAGCAACTAAATTTGCTAGGATCAATACTTTATTCCTTGTAAAAGTCATTGATTATCTTTAGAATGGGAACATCTTTAGAAAGTCATGCTGGCTGTTTAAGTTTTCAACTTTTTCAGCTGGAGTCAAAAACAAGCAGTAGGGTTGTGATGAGTCTTAACTATGACAAAGCAGGTTTGTCAGCACTTGCTTGTTTATTGACTTAACCATTTTTACTTATCTTTAAAAAATGTCAACATAAAATACAAAAATGTTTGTATAAAGTTTTAAAGAGATTAGAAGCTCTAAATATGTAGTTGCAATTTTAAAATATATTTTAATTTAAAAGCAATTAACATTTTACAACTAAAAGTAATTTTGGTTATTAAACAAACTAAAAATATACCAGGTTTTACTTAAATATACAATTTTTATTGTAGCCACAGTAATTGTAAATTAATCACTTATATTTGTTTTAAAAACATTAAAATACTGTTAATTTGCCAAAAAACACAAAAATAATCAAGTTTAAGAGCTAATTTATATACTAAAATGTACATTCCTATGATTAGTGATGAGCTTATTTAAGTTATGTCATTGAAGATATTTGGCTTGTTGTTGTTGTCATGTGGAAGAATACATAGCAGCATTCACTTAATGTGAGACACAACCATGAATTAAGACCTAGAGTTTATTCTTTTCCCATCCCAGGCTGTTGTACTGTCCAATTCAGATTTTAGCTAGATTGTTAAAGCAATCATCAGATTTCATCATTCCAAATCATCAGATTTTTTGCTTGATTTGCCCAAGGTACATAAAACACATCAAGATGTGATCTACAGTTTAAGTCAGGATTGCATTTGGAATCTGATAAAAAAAGCTGGAACCCATTGAGGATGGGAACCACTCAACAACAGTATGCAGGCAGTTAAGTTTTTAATCCAAGCTAATCTCGGCAAGCTTAATTTAACAAACCTGGTACAAATCCTGTAAATAAAAGCATGAAGCCTGGAAAAATTCTCATCAGTGTTCTGTGCTACATTTAGAATTCATCCAGTGGGTAGTGTGGATGCCAGATTTAGCAAGGTTGTTTTGCAGTTTCTGTACAGTTGGCACTAACAGGTGTCTAGATCTTAGTTTCCCTTGACAGGTGCTGTATGGAAAGTGTCAAAAGTGCAATGGTTAAAAGCCGAAAAAAAGTTCAGTCAACAAAGCTCAGCTGGCAAAAGCTGTAAGAATTGGAAAGTAGCTGCTGGAGTGAGATGCAGGAATTCACAAAGCATCATTTAAAATACTGTCTATGAGACAAGTATGTGCACTGCAATACCGGAGTGGTCATACTAATCAGCCATCAAGTGTAAACCAAAAAAAAGCAGTTGTATGCAGTGTTTGATATCAGCACCCCATCCTAAACTTGCAAGTCACTTCAGGAGTGTGATGCACAAAAATTTATTTTGTAACAAGATAAAATGTGAGCAATCTGTCTGAAAAAAAATGAAGTCAATTCCTGTAAATATTGCCATAAGAATGGTTAAACCCTACATCTGTATATACTCACTAAAAACAAGACTGAACACAACTTTGCATGAAGCATAAAAACAGTTTTTTTACAGAAGTAATAAAATATTTATAAATCATAACATTTATAATGCAGTTGATTTATTTATTTGTTATCTTTGTGATAAATTTATTTCTTTACATTCTAAAGAAAGATAAGGAAAAATAAAATCTATAGTTACCTCTGCACCAATGACATTGCTTGGCATAGATAGTACTCTGGCATAGCTTACATGAGGAGGTGACTCACAGTCAACAGAAGTGCACTGTAGTAAAGGAAACCACACACCTTCACTGGAACATGTGATGATTGTTTCAAAAACTTGCCTGCTAAACCATTTTCCTTCAACACATCGAACAACTCTCTAAAAAAATTCTTTAAATTTCAATTAATTAAAAATGACATAGTTTTTAAAAGGTATCATAAAATTGCTATTGAAAGCAGCCATATTGGATTTAACATCTTTTTTAATTGATTTATTTATTTATTTACATTATTAAGGAGAAAATAAAATACAAAGAATTAAACAAATGTTTTCAGCTAACTTTAGCTCTCATCAGGTTTCATATGGAATGTAGTCTTTCCTGACTTTACTTTGATTTAAATAGAGGATCAATTATTTGTAAATGCTGACAAAGTAATTTTATGCATGACAAAGACAGATTTTTCAAAACTGTAAACACATTAGTGGTAATTAAATGAAGCAGAAAAAAGCAAGCAGATTTTTAAAAAATGTTTAGTAAGAATGATGTTCCATTGGTATATAATTGACAATTTAAAATTAAGACTAGACATTCTTATTAATAGAGCTTCATGTATAATCAGAATTTCACACTAAAATACATAAAGCTCTATTAATAAGAAAGTCCAGTCATAATTTAAATCACCAATTATATGCCAATGGAACATCATTTTTACTAATCATTTTTTTAAAATCTGCTTGCTTTTTTTCATTTTTTGTTTCAAGTAATTTAATTTACTGCCAATGTGTATACAGCCTTAAAATGTGCTTGTTTTTTTTTGCTTCATTTAACTACAACTAATGTGTTTACAGTTCTTAAAATCTGTCTTTGTTGTGTATAAAATTACTTTGTCAGCATTTACAAAAAATTGATCCTCTATTTAAAGCAAACTTAAGTCAGGAAAGATATTATATTCAATACGAAACCTGATAAGAGCTGAAGTTAGCTAAAAACGTTTGTTTAATTCTTTCTTTTTGCTTTCTTGTTAATAATGTAAATAAATAAATCAATTAAAAAAGGTGCTAAATCCAAGATGGCTGCTTTCAACAGCAATATTAAGGTACAAAAGAATAACCTCTCTAACCAAACTATATTTTAAAAATATTTTATAACAAGTTCAAGTAAATTTATTTAATGATTAAATATAATCAAAAACTTTAGTAAAATTAATTCAAAATAAAAGAAAACAAATTGTTAAATTTCAAATGTGCAAACACAAAATTGATTTAAAAAAAAACATTGAGATTACACAAAGTTAAAAATAATGAATAACTTTTTAAAAACAAGAGAAAAAATAATTTTCATTGGGTCATTTCATGTCAAACATCCTAGAGGTCCCAGTTTGACCCTCTCTAAATTTTCTCAAACTTTGTCAAAATGTTGTTTAGCATGATTAAGGCAGGTCTTAAAAATCTTAGCATAATAGATAATGTATTTTTAAAATTACAATACTTCAAAGTTTCAGATACCCCTATGAGAGCTGGCACTTGGTTATTTGGTAGCACTTTCACAGATGCATATCTCCAGTTTCAAAAATCACAGAAAGCTAATTTTTCATGTATCTGTTCAACTTTTGGTATGCTTCATATATATCATGCAACAAATCGTAATCTTGCATTGTGGGGGGTTTATGAACTGTCAAAGTTGCTACTTTTTTATGCAAAAATATAATTTGGGTGAATTTTAAATGCCTGTAACTTTTGAGGAAAAAGGAGTAAGAAGGCCAAATTAACTGTGAATGATAGCTGCTTACTACATTACAGCTTGATAAAGTTTGAGTAAGAATACTGTATTGTTGTGAAAGTTATTTCAACTTAAAATATGGACAAAATGTGAAAATTGCAAAATAGCACCATCTTCTGGCATAAAAATGCCCCCATGGCCACGTATTCACAGAAAATATTTTTTTACCATTGAAAGAGCATTTCTTTATGAACTTGTAGAGAGAGTTTTATTAATGTGACTCAACAGTTAAGGGTTAATATGGGGGTACATTTGACCCCCTCAATTAAAAAAAAATTTTTTTGCCATGTCTAGATATTGCTTATATGGCATGTCATAAAACTTAAAAATAACAAAATAAAAGTTTCAAAACATTGACTACATGTGTGAGTTTGACAAAGAATTTTTTAGATAGGTTTATTACTTTTAAGGTTTAATATGGGGTACATTTGACCCCCTTAATTAAAAAAAAAATTTTTTTTGCCATGTCATAAAACTTAAAAATAACAAAATAAAAGTTTCAAAACAATGACTACATGTGTGAGTTTGACAAAGCACCTTTTTAGATAGGTTTATTACTTTTTGTAATCAAACAATCATGTATAATTTATTCAAATATCTTAAATTTAAACTTTCATCCAATGTTTCTGAATGTCTAAATTTCATGAAAAGGTGTTAAAAGTTTATGTTTATTACATGCTTAGTAAGTTATAGTTCAAGAAAAAATAATTATGTGTATATAAATGTTGTAATCACATATACTCAAAATACAGTCAAAAGTAAAATAATAGGACCCCCAGCCAATTTCACAAACATAAAAATTTGATCACTGTTTCAAGCAAGAAAAGAACATTTACTGATCAGTTTATAAATTTAAAATAAATAATATGTATAAATGACTTTGTAATGTTTTACTGTATATCAAATTTTTAAGCAACATTACTAATACTTTGTATAAATGTTGTTGTCTACTCTGAATTAATATTTCCTACTCTGAACTCAGAATTTAAAACATCCACCAGAAACAGCAGTTATTCTCTAAACAACCTAATGTCTAGAAGTATTAATTATTTTAGTTTGCTTGCCTTCCACAACTAACAAGCACTTGTTGGTGGCATGGTCAAGTGGTGATTGTGAGGACTGTGATTGTAATCAACATGTCTTGGTTCAATATCTACTTGTGCCATTCTGTTGTGCCCTTGGGAAAGACACTTTACAGCACTTTCTCCAGCTTGGTAGTCCTGACAAGCATTTTCAGTCATATCTCTATAAAACTAAAAAACCAAAATAAAAAAGTTCAACCTGACAGTAATATCTTGGCATCTCCAAAAGCAGGTCAGATTAATTGCTTGCTCTATACATTAGAGCCTCCATCGCTTTCGTACAAGTCAAGAGGATAAAGACAAAACAAATATATAAACACTTTTTGCACAAGTATAAAATTTTCCCTATTGTAAACCAGATTTTGCTTATTCCCTACCTGCAGACCTCTCTGGCAAGAGTAATGCAATAAATATATATCATTATTGGAATATCACTGTATAACTAAATAGCTACTATGAAATGCTGCATACTTTCAAATAGTGGTAATAGAAAATTCTGGTCTGAAAAAATAAAAATTTTGCAGAATATTGACCATTTTAAATTTCTTTCATATATAAGTTAAAGTAATGTTGTTATTTCCAGACAAAAACTTTAAAATCACTTTACCTTATGACAAAAAACAACATTTGATTGCATGTTTCAGCAAAAAAAAACATAAATTGCCAAAAATTATTTGTTGAAGAAAGAGCAAGCTCAAATTGTATTTCATAACATCAGTTAGAATGGGTTGCAGTAAGAATATTTGTCAGAATACTAGACACAATCCTTTGTAAAAACTGTAAATGTATAAATCATATTATTATATGCCTAATTTTAAAGATCCAAAAAAAATGAGTAAAAAGATGAAATCACACTGAAAAAAATTGCAGTTTTATCACCTACAATACCCCAACACATAAGTAATATCATCACTAAAAAGATTAACCAGTTAGTACCTTTGCTTTACATTTGTACTTAAATTTTAAAAACAATTTGTGAAACTTCAACTGATTGAAAAATAAAGAATTGGAAAAAAGACAGATCAAGAAAATAAATACAAATTTTGTAAAAAATTAATTCAGAGTAGACAACAGCATTTATACAAAGTATTAGTAATGTTGCTTAAAAATTTGATATACAGTAAAACATTACAAAGTCATTTATACATATTATTTATTTTAAATTTATAAACTGATCAGTAAATGTTCTTTTCTTGCTTGAAACAGTGATCAAATTTTTATGTTTGTGAAATTGGCTGGGGGTCCTATTATTTTACTTTTGACTGTATTTTGAGTATATGTGATTACAACATTTATATACACATAATTATTTTTTCTTGAACTATAACTTACTAAGCATGTAATAAACATAAACTTTTAACACCTTTTCATGAAATTTAGACATTCAGAAACATTGGATGAAAGTTTAAATTTAAGATATTTGAATAAATTATACATGATTGTTTGATTACAAAAAGTAATAAACCTATCTAAAAAGATGCTTTGTCAAACTCACACATGTAGTCATTGTTTTGAAACTTTTATTTTGTTATTTTTAAGTTTTATGACATGGCAAAAAAAATTTTTTTTTAATTAAGGGGGTCAAATGTACCCCATATTAAACCTTAAAAGTAATAAACCTATCTAAAAAATTCTTTGTCAAACTCACACATGTAGTCATTGTTTTGAAACTTTTATTTTGTTATTTTTAAGTTTTATGACATGCCATATAAGCAATATCTAGACATGGCAAAAAAATTTTTTTTAATTGAGGGGGTCAAATGTACCCCCATATTAACCCTTAACTGTTGAGTCACATTAATAAAACTCTCTCTACAAGTTCATAAAGAAATGCTCTTTCAATGGTAAAAAAATATTTTCTGTGAATACGTGGCCATGGGGGCATTTTTATGCCAGAAGATGGTGCTATTTTGCAATTTTCACATTTTGTCCATATTTTAAGTTGAAATAACTTTCACAACAATACAGTATTCTTACTCAAACTTTATCAAGCTGTAATGTAGTAAGCAGCTATCATTCACAGTTAATTTGGCCTTCTTACTCCTTTTTCCTCAAAAGTTACAGGCATTTAAAATTGACCCAAATTATATTTTTGCATAAAAAAGTAGCAACTTTGACAGTTCATAAACCCCCCACAATGCAAGATTACGATTTGTTGCATGATATATATGAAGCATACCAAAAGTTGAACAGATAAATGAAAAATTAGCTTTCTGTGATTTTTGAAACTGGAGATATGCATCTGTGAAAGTGCTACCAAATAACCAAGTGCCAGCTCTCATAGGGGTATCTGAAACTTTGAAGTATTGTAATTTTAAAAATATATTATCTATTATGCTAAGATTTTTAAGACCTGCCTTAATCATGCTAAACAACATTTTGACAAAGTTTGAGAAAATTTAGAGAGGGTCAAACTGGGGACTTCAAAAATTTCAGGATGTTTGACATGGAATGACCTTATATTGCATTAAATTTTAAATAAAAACTTAAAAACATTAGTATGTTTTTGCAAAATTTATGTTCATCTTTTTTTTTTTTTATTATGATAAGTGCAAGTGAGAAAGTTGAAATTGATGTAATGTTGGAACTTTGTCAGAGAGTACTTGATGGAAAAGAAATGCCGAAAGATTAGAAGACTAATGTGATGGTGCCAATCTACAAAGAAAAAAGGAGATGTGAAAAACTGCAGAGCATATAGAGGAGTAAAGTAATTGAAACATGGAGTGAAGATTGTGGAAAGGATATTGAAAAAGATAAGAGCATTGATGGTGGAGGATGATATGCAATTTGACTTTATGCCAGGAAGAGGGACAACATATGCTCTTTTTATAGTGAAAAGAATACAAGAAGAATACAGGGAAAAGGATAAAAAATTGTATATGTATTTTTTTGGATATAGAGAAGGCCTTTGATAGAGTTTCAAGAAGAGTAATGCAATGGGCACTGAGGAAGAAAGGACGACTAGAGATCTTGGTGAAAGTAGTGATGAGTCTGTATGAGGGTTCCAAGACAAAGGTTAAAGTTGTATCTAAATTTTCCGAAGAATTTTATGTAGTGGTTGGCATACAACAAGGATCTGTTTTATCACCTTTGTTGTTATCTATTGTGGTAGATATTGTGACAGAAAATTCCAGAGAAGACTTAATGAAAAAGGTTTTATGTGCAGATGATTTGGTACTGATAAGTGAAACATTGGAGGGTCTGAAGAAAAGGTTTCTAAAATGGAGAAGTGCATTAGAGAAAAAGTACTGAAAGTAAATCTTGAAAATCCATTATGTTGTGTGTGTGAGAGGGTGAAGTTATATGGAGTAAAATTGATCCATGTGGAGAAATATGTGGCAAAAAGGCTACTGTAAACTCAGTGCTATCCACAAAATGTGACCAATGAAATCATGGAAGTTCCTCTAAATTGAAGTAACTTATTTTCAGTATATAAATATGAGTTTCAGTATATGTTAATTTCAGGTTTTGAATTACGAGTATGTCACATTTCCTCTCTTTTTTCATCATCAATTTTTTGATGATTCCTTAAACAAACTGAAATAGGCTGTAACAAAGTATATTCATGAAATCAATTTCAAAATCATATGAATGATTAACTATTTAAAAAAGTTACTAATTTAAGCCTTACAGTATTATCATAAGTAGCAAGTGAATGACCAACTGATATATAAGAATCTTCAGGTAATAAAGGAGGTCCTTCACATTGTATTGGAACACAATTAACTTTGTATGGAGGCAAAGTCCATAATCCATCAGCACCACAAACCATAAAGCGATAACCACGCTTTAAATTTGAAAACCATAACCCACTTCGACATATAACTCGCACAACAGAAAAAGGTTTCCAAGTTAAATCTACACAAAATAGTATAAAAACATTAAAGCATTACAAAGAACAATATAAGGTTGTCATTTTTTGCATGTAATAATAGGTGTGGATACCTTGAACAAGCCTAACATTTGGAATTTTTCCAGTCAATGATTCACAGCTAATTTGAACACATTGTAGATGTTTTATAGATGGTAACCACTCTTGCATACTGTTGCACTGAGTTTGAAAGAACAAGTGTTTTGTTTTAGTCAAAGAGTCAAAAAGCTCTTTAGTTTTAGGACAACTAAATGTGATTTTTGTATCCACTGGAAGTAACTGATTCCTTTCAACTTTAAAATCTTTTTCTAAAATAAAAATAATATTATAATGCAAAAAAACAGATTTATGGTTGATTTACCAACCTCCATTTGGAAAGATAACAGATAAAAAAATCAATTGATCTCCATTTTCAGGAGGAAAACAAGTTAGTGGAACACAATACACATTATTTGGTGATGGAATCCAAATTCCAGATTCAGAACAATGTATTTTCAACTTTGAGTCAGGAACTCTTAAACTGCAAATAGCTAAAAAAGCCAATTATCTACTTGAAACTAAATTTTATATTACATGAAAAAAAACTTTTGCTTAATAAAAAGACAAAAGCTAAATATAGATTAACATATGCAAAAATTTATATGTCAATAATAAATAAATTGTTTTGCAAAAATAATCAAATCCACTTCAGTACAAAAGCTATGTATAATTAAAAGTTGCAGATCAGGTTTATTAATAAGCACAATCTTTACAAATGTTATAAGTCCCAAAAGAAAACATCTAGCAAAACCATATTCCACAAGCATTTCTTCAAAAATTCAATCATGTTTGAAGCATAAAATTTGGAATGCTTAACTAATTTCAGAATAAAAAGTAAAGCTAATATATTTGGAAACAGATTTTATTTAGAATATTTCGAAATTATGACTCACTCCTTTATCAACTGTGTTAAATTGATTAATTAATTGCAAATATAAATATCTAAATTTAGATAATTTATGACATAATAGAGTAAAATATTGCAAAAATATACACATTAAATATAACAAAGATATCTGTGCATAACTTTAAAATTAAATTGATATACAATTTCTGTAACTATATCCATGAACAAAACAGATCAGACCCACAAATCATTACTTGTTACAATCAAATAAACAAATAATTCATGAAAAAAAAGCAAACACCTAGAAACAACATCTTGACAAAATTGATCACAAACACAATCAACACTCCCTGTGGGACACCATAGCAAAACTATCCAACAAAAAAAACCACCCACACATCAGAACAGAAGCATCTGCTTTGAAACTATATAGACAAAACAAAAGCTTTTAATAAACAATTTACAAACATCACTCCATACAGCACTTACAAAATAAACACACATAGACCATATAATCAAGAACCTTCCTACCAAGGAAATACAACTTACCATTACACGAATGCAATTAATCATCTTAAACAGAACAAACAACAATTCCACTGAACCTGATGGCTAAACATCAGACATCTGAGATACCTAGGACCTCTTGCCATCAGATACCTCACAAACATGTACAACATTGCAATCAACACTAATACCATATTACATCTTTAAAAATGTGCCACAATCATCCCCATTCCAAAATCAATCAATCAAAGACCACAACACAAACTACAGACCTATATCACTTTTATCATAAATTGCCAAAACACTATTACCATACATAACAGACAAACAAATCACAACATAAGTTAAGGACATAACAATGCAGCATCTCACACAAACATTGTAAGGCCCAACAACTCATTCAAACATATTTTCACAAAATCTATTAATGGGTCACCACCACTAATAATCTTCATATAAACACAAACAAAACTACAACTGCAGCTTTTATGCCAAATTCTGGTGAATATGGTTCAACTCTATCACTTAGATTAAACACTACCCACAACATGGATCTTGGAATCACTTTTGACCCAAAACCAACATTTTCACAACACGTAAATGTCACTATCATTAAAACAAAACAAATACTAACATTCAGAAAGCACTCACTTTTATCAAATGCAGTGAAAAAAAGAAACTAATTGTCTCTACATTTGAAATTATTTCTCACCACATTTTAAAATATGCAAACACCATGTAGAGCCTTAACATATCAAACACCAACATCAAGCAACTGGAAATCACTCAAAACACAGCTTTGAGCATTGGCACTGACAACACATACAACACTAAAATTCAACAACTACATAACAAAATTATGTTCCTTCCAATGGGCATTAATCTCAAACTTCATACTACTCAAGCTAAACAACTGCAAACACAAACACATCATTTATATTATCTTAATGTACATTAAGATCTACCCAAATACATGAAATCCACAATCTTTTATAACAATGATTACACTGACATCATCATATTAGATCCAGAAACAACACCTGAGGAATGTGAAGAAAACCACAATCATATTCACATTGCCAACACATCACAATATCTCGGTTGCAAAAATCCACAGAATTAACACCTGAGGACTGTAAAGCTGAGAAATATCATATCAGATCCAGAAATAACACCTGAGTCATGTAAAGAAAACCTCAGTCAAATTCACATTACCGTCATCTCACAATGTCTCAGTTATAAAGTTACTCACACCATACACTATGACATTTGTTTATCAGAACAAACATTACCATGTCACATGCATACAAACTTGCACAGCTCATAGGCAACAAATTATCACTTCTGCAAAGTTACCTACACAGAGTAAACTCTGATATTTACACACCAAAATGCTCATGATGTTTTACGCACTCAAATGACACTAATAATTTTTTTAATTGTAACCATATATCAACATAAAACAAAACTACTTGTAGCATCACCTTGACACTAACTCACCATATCACTGTGCTTTGATCAAAGTATGTGTGGAGCACCTTTTTTTAGACTGTTGCACTATTGCTGTCTGCTTTTTGGAAAGCTTAAAATGTGCTGTAATTTTTGATAAATAATTTTAGTGGTTTCTTTTTTTTTGGAGATGGGTGTAATGGAGAGCCTTTTTGGTACTGTACTTTCTTGATACTGTATAATTTACTCTAAGTGTTTTGGTCTGAAACAATTTTTTGTTAAACCTAATTGTTGGAATTGATCTAGTGAAACCTACATAATTGTTGAAATAAATTAATATCTTTTTTCAAGGTGTGTTTTAGGTGTATATGTAAAAACAATCTTTGAAATTACCATAAGTCATCCCAGATTGGGAATCTAGAATCACTTATTTAGAAAGAGTTAAGTGATGGCTTCTTCAAAATATTCTTAGAGAAGGGGCAACAACAACAACAACGAGTTCAAATGATGACAAAACCAATCTGTCAGTACTTTTTTCTGTTAGATCTTGACCTCAAATGACGATGAATTTTGAAATTAATTGCAGAAAAGATTTAAAACAGAACCATTAAGCAGGTATTGTAATTAAAAATGCTGTTTTGTGTTGTCCATTAAAACCAGCAGATTGTATTACTTGACAATATTTTTTTAGCTTTTAAATAAAAAAGTCGCTATAAAAAGCCAAATTACAGGGTATTTCATTAAAAAATGGACACATTTCACAAATAAATAGACACATTTCATAAATAAATGGACACATTTCACAAATAAATGGACATATTTCACAAATAAATGGACAAAAAATATAAAATTACAAATTTGAAATTACTAGCTGAAAGACTAAAATTTGCAATTTCAAACAGCTCTGTTTTTACTCTATACAGCCACTTTACAGTACTTGAAGCAATATTTGTTATGTACTACAAGTAAAACTCACTCTTTATTTTTGAAAACTTGCTTTTTACGTATTTCAAAAAACTTGCTCTTTATTTTTGAAAAACCTTGTACATAATTGTGATATAGTAGTATGCTTGTATACTGACTAATTATTTGCTGTACATATTAGAGTTAAAAAGCAAAAATTTTAATCCTAAATGTCTAACAACCAAGAGAGAAAGAAACATGCAAATCTGACTCCAGAACTTTCTGAAATGATAAAAAACCATTACCTGTATAAAACAGAAAAAATTGGAAAGTTTTGTAGTCTTACAGGGCTTTCTAGGTCTAGAATCTATGATCTAATTGATAAAATTAGAGAAATTGGGCCAAGAATAACTTTTAATGATGTGAAAAAGAAAAGAGGGAGAATTAAAATAGATAAAAATGAACTCTTGACAGACATAAGGCTCGAGGTGGGACGCGATAACAGCCTTACACAGGTTGCCCTGAAAAATATCTTTGAAGGGTGTTTCTATGTCACTGTCAACTGTTAATAGAGCAGTTGCAGCATCAGGCCTAACAAGAAAAAGGACTAAGAAACGTCCTAATGTTGTATTGAGTGATAAGCATAGGACAAAGGTGTTAAGATTTGCATCTGAAATGGAAGCATTGTTTGACCACAGAATTTTATTCTTAGATAAAAGTGGCTTCAACTTGCACATGTCCAATAAATATGGGTATAGTATGCCTGATACAGATGCCATTGATTAAAACATTGGTAATCATGGAAGAAATGTGTCATTATGCTCAATTTTAGCGGCTAGTGGAATCATTTATTCTGAGACAGTTGTCAGTGTTTTTAATGGAATTGTTTTCAAACAATTTATTATTAATGCACTAGGTTCAAAAAACCTGAAAGAAGGAGACGTTTTAATTATGGACAATGCTAACATTCATAAAATTGCTCCAGTCAGAAAATTGTTAACCCAAAATGGGGTTACAGTGAAGTTTTTGCCTCCATATTCTCCACAATTCAATCCGATTGAGAATGTATTTGAGTATATTAAATCCAAGTGTAACAATTTTAGGCCGAAAGCCAAAACACAAGAAAAGCTTTTGTGTCATATAGATAGAGCGATTGCCGAATTTAGTCAGCTAGAAGAATCAGTGATTGGAAATTATTTTCTGAGATGGAGAAGGAATTTGAACTTTGCCTTGAACAATCGTTGGGATGAAATTAACAATTGAAAGAATAACTTTTAATGTACATACCAGTAATGCATTACTGTATAACTACTAATGTTTTTAAACTTCTTAAGTTTGATTTTTAATTTTTTTATTTTTAATTTTTTATTTTTATTTTTTGTCCATTTATTTGTGAAATGTGTCCATTTATTTGTGAAATATGTTCATTTATTTGTGAAATGTGTCCATTTATTTGTAAAATGTGTCAATTTATTTACAAAATTTGTCCATTTATTTGTGAAATGTGTCCATTTTTTAGTAAAATACCCTGTATGTAGTAATCACAAAGAATATGTATTATATGATTGAAAATAGAAATTAATAATGAAAAAAAAACATAAATAAATGTAATTTTGCTGTAATAAATCCTTATTAACAAAAAACAGTGCCAGTTTCCAAAAGATGCTAGTTTAATGTTTTTGTTTATCTTGTAAATTTATATACTTTAAACCAGCAAACTAACTGAAATTATGCCACACTTTTAAAAACTTTGGCTATTGGTATCATTTTTTACCAACAATTGTATATGAACAAATCAAAGAGAGAAATTTAAAAATTTTAATTTTACAGAAGAATATTTCTGGTTGAAATAAAAACAACAATGTCAATAATTCCAATCTAAACTATTAAAAAAAATAAAAATAAAAAAAAACTTGAAACAAGTTTACCTGTGCCATTTTCAGTTGTCCATTCAGAATCAGAACCACCAATCCTTGATGATGCAAAAAGGGTTTTTGTTAATACATTATAATGCAAAGCAACCAGCTCTTCACTTAAAAATTTGTTCTCATGTTGTAAAGTAAGGTAGCTGTTTATTCCATTGCTAGTGTGACAACTCCATACCTGCATATTGAATTTTATGATTTTTAAAAAACAAATATTTGATAAATTATATAGCATGTCCCAAAAAATGTACAACAAATATTAATCTTATTTTTCTTTTGTATTTGATTTGATTTAATAAATTTGATCATTAAAATTATGTAATTATGGATGAGAAATTAGCAGTACAAGAGAGGCTTAAATTAATCTTTACATATGGAAGTAATGAAGTGACATAACTTTTTGTTGCTCAAGAATTGAACCACAATCATCCTGAGTAAGAAAAACCATTGAGGCATACAACTATCTGCCATTTGATCAAATGCTTTTGAGAAATTGGCTTAGTTGCTGAACTTGATAAATGTGGCAATGAAAGAGTGCAACCAATGAAAAAAATTGATATTTATATGTATTTTTATGAAAACTTGGATAATGTAAGACTTCCAACACAACCTATATGCCTTAGCAATCTAAAAGAATTTTCATATAAAATAGATTTAAAAAGCATGTTTATTGTTCAAAAACTTTTCATGTGACACTTATTGGGAAGAATTGTCAAAATGAACTAAAATTGATCAAATCATGCTTATATAAAAAATGAGAGTGCATCTGATTGGTCAAGAGAGCAACCAATCCAATCTTGCTTATACAAAGCATTATAAAAAACCATAGCATATCTGATAGGTCAAGAGAGCATCCAATTGACATAAATTAAGTTGAAAAGATTTGATAAAAGTAGCTTCCAGACCAAACACATGGAAAGTATGTCCTTGAGCAAGTATAGAGAATTTGGCATCACTGTATGGGGTTGCACAGGGAGGTTTTTTTAAAAGATCTTTCCTAATCTATGCTGACACAAAAAAATTTGTTATAGTCTAAAACTCAATCACTAACCCTCTTGTTGTTATTGGTCACTTTTTTGACCAACCAGACACACTTTTGTTTTCTAATTAAGTACAATTGAATTCCTCTTAGTTTATCCTGATGATTCCTTTCAAAGAATGTCAGAGAAAAAATCTTTCAGAAATGAAAATGCTTTTTAAAACTATTTTAAAGTTTTGTACCAATAATTGAATTTTCATATACATTAAGTGAATACACTACTGCCATGTTTTTAAAAAATTAATCACTTTAATTAACCAAAATAAAATTATTTGCAGTAAGCATAAAAGTTAATGCTGACTCAACAGTTAGTGTAAGTTTCATTTCATTTTATCTTTATATTTATCTCCTGAATTGAAGGAAAGCAGCAGAGGCACTAAGTAAGGCAAGCAATTACCCTGACCTGCTTCTGAAGATGCTAAAATAGTGCTGTCCTGTTTAAAATTTTTATAGAGATATGAATAGGGCTCACTAAAGTCAATAAAGTCTTTTTTTTCAGGGCTTTGTTACATCATCAAACGCATATTAACATTGGTTTCGAGTGCTCAGGAGTCTGTTTTGGTAAATTTTATCAGTAAAAATTTTGATTAAAGTAAAAATTTGTCAAAATTGTTTTTATCAAAATTCCCTTACAAAAGCTTTTTCTTTATTTTTCTGAATTTTTGAGCAGCTACCAAAATTTTATGTGCAGTTTTATATGTGTTTGAATGAAGTCTTGAAATTTAAACTTCTGTAAGCACAGTAGTTACACTATCATCACAATACATATGCGTGCGTTAATCAACATGGAAATGTGTCAATTTATCTTTACTGTTATAGCATAAATGTATAATTGTTACACAATTAACCTATTCATATAAAAACGTTTATGCTTTTTATGTGATCTTTTTGAACCATAGCTTGCAAAATTTGGTTGCATTAAAAATGCCTAAACAACCCAAATCTTCAACAGAGAAAGTTAGGCAAATTTGCAGCAAATATCCAGATGAGTTTTTGGCAACTCCAGTCAGTGATTTATGATGCAATCTTTGCAACATATTAGTCAAATGTGACAAATAAATTTTTCATGGAAAGTCACTGAAAAAGTAGTACCAATGTAAATTGGAAACAGCCAACAAATCCCAAGGTAAGCAAACCTCTTTATGACTCAATCAAACAAACTTCAAGGAAAAGGTCTTTTCATTTCTAGCAGCAGATATTCCACATCATAAACTGAACCATCCTTCTTTAAAGCCTCTGTTTGCTACAATGGGAAAAGTATTACCTTCTGAAACTGCAGCCCAGGCAATTGTTGCTAAATTAGCATATAAAAAAAAGAGCAAATTTGAGAATTACTTTTTGACAAACAAATTTTTTTGATTGTGGATGAAGCAGAGGTTGCTACATGAAAGTATATTAATGTGCTGGTGGGCAGCTTCAATACACCAAATGATACATTCCTTATTGATTGCCTTCCACTTAAAAGTGGCAGTAATGTTAATAGCAGTATTATTCTGCACACTGTGGATAACATATTGCAACAACTTGAAACAAAACATGAAAATTTTGTATTGCTCTTGACAGATGCTGCTCAGTACATGTCTCTGGCTGGCAAAAAATTAAAGGAATTATATTCATTTTTGATGCATATCACCTGCATTGCACACTTACTACATAACTGCGCTATGCAAGTGCATGTTTATTTTAAAAACATTGATGTAGTAGAAATGATCAAGGCAGCAACAATTTAAAACAATTATGATTTTTATGAAGCTGGTCTGCTATCACCTCCTGACCCTGTAATTACAAGATGGGCAACTTGGCTCAGAGCTGCCTTCTAATACTCTGAAAACCTTCCTGCTGTTTGTACCATTGTCAACAATTGGACAAGTGGAGGCCTCTTAGTTAGCAGAGTGAAAGACGCCATTAATGTGAATAATTTAATGCCAGACTTAGTTAGTATAAATCAATACTGGACTCTAGCAGCAAACATAGAGTTCTTAGAAGCAAGTAACTGCACAATGACCAAAGCATACGGATTACTGAAAAATATGCAATTTGATGATGATCCCTGTGCAATTAAAGCTTACATCAAAAAATGACTATCCAACTCTGATTTAGAAGCAATAATAAACTGTACCAATTTGACAATCACTCCAACAAGCTACACACTTTTGCAAAAATCCCAGCCAACCTCTGCTCCTGTTGAGAGATCATTTTTCATGCTAAGCAAATTACTGAGAAAAGACAGAAATCTTGATATCAAAAACATCAAAAAGTACATGATGCTGTATTACAATAAATAATTCTGGTAATTGTACTGTATGATTTTCATTAAAAACATGATAGACAGACAATACCAGTGTTTTTTAAACTTTTTGAAGTTGGGGCACACTTGAAGTTTTTAAAAAAGTTGTGGGCACACTACACACAAAATCTTATGAAATGTATTGCAGAATGTAAAAAAAACACAGAAAAAAAAGAACTGAAACAAGGAGATATATATATTCCTTTATTCATTATCTATTTCATGCTGATGAGAAGTATGAACTTCATGTGTTTTAGCAATGTCTTCAATGTTGGGGCATATGTAGGATAAACAAACTCTCGTTTCCTCGTCAATGGATTGCAGATTTGTTCTTTTTTTGCACTTGATATTGGTGAGAGTAGAAAATCCTAATTCACATAGATATGACATTGAAAATTGCAGTAAAATGGCTAAAGCTTTTCTGGCTATTGACTGGTATTCTTCTCTTATTAAAATCCAGAATTTTTTAAGGCTAGACTCCTTATATTTAATCTTTAAGCTACTATCGGTGAATATAGATGCTAGTTCTTCTTCTTCTGTTAGTGTTAAACTAACTTGAGTATCATCTGAAATTTCTATGAATGTATTTCAAATACAATCATATTCTTCAGTGTTAAGTGATGGAAAATAATATTTTAAGTTAGCTTCCATATTTGTTAAATGCTCAATTATGAAGGGCAAAGTATCATTTGCAGAAGATTTACTTATCAAAGGAAACATTTCTAAACCACCTTCAGAAGCCTTTCTCTTCCAGATAAGTAGTTTTTTTGAAAAGCTTTCATTTTATCAATAGATGTCAAAATATTTTCTTCACTTCCTTGCATGCTAACATTCAAAATATTGAGGTGCTGAAATATATCAGCCAAATATGTTAATCCAAGATTCACATCAAAGAAGCTCACAAGAGTGGTTTTGCTTCATCTTTTCAAAAAATTTAAGTAACTTTTGTCAAAGCTTATATACATGATTAAGTACTTTCCCCTTAGAAAGCCACCTGACCTTGGTGTGCAGAAGCAGATGCCTATGTTGTGAGTCCATATTGCTACATAATTGCTCAAATAAATGTGACTTTACTGGTCTTGTTTTAATGTAATTTACAAGCTCAACAGCTTGATTCAACACTTCTCTTGGTTTATCTCCTAATGCTTTAGCCATCAATGCTTCTCTATGAAGCAAGCAGTGAGTTACAACAACATTTTCATTTTGTTTTTTTACAAAGGATGAAAGGCCCTTCATGCAGCCTACCATTGATGGAGCTCCATCTGTGCAAATATCAACATATGATGTCCAGGATATTTGCCATTTGGTCAAGTAATCATTTAAAATTTTAAAAACATCTTTGCCTTTTGTAGTTGTATTAATTCTTTGCAAAAAAGAAATTCATTAACAATTTCATCTTCATCAATGAAATGAATAAATGCTAATAGCTGCACTTTATTAGCATTGTCTGTTGACTCATCTACTTGTACTGCAAAATCTGAAAACTAAAGTTTATTACTAGAAATAGTTTTTTCAATGTTAGGTGACATTTCTAGAATACGTCTGTGAACAGTGTTATTAGAAAGAGGAACCTTGCTTATTTCTTTTGCTGCTTCATTTCCCAACATTCTTTTTACAATCTTCTTACATGCAGGCAGAATGAGTGACTCTCCTAAAGTATGAGCTTTCATATTTTGTGCTATCAACTCAGAAACTTCGCAAACGCAATCTGAGCTTTTTCAGAAATAGTCATTCTGCTTTTGAAAGAATTTCCTGCTTTCATTTGTTGTTCTAACAATCTTTTAAAATGTTTAGTCAATTTACTTGGAACCAATGATCCATTTGCCATTTTATATCCACATACTACACATAGCGCCAAAGATTCATCAATATTTTCAGTCCAATGAAAACCAAATGCTAAATAACTTTTATTGTATTTACGAATAGACCCGGTTCTAACTCTCTTATTTAAACTACTTTCATTGTGTTTATGATGGCCGAAATCATCATGTTCACATATTTGTTTTAGAAATTTATTCATTTGTATGGGTGGATTACTAAATATTTATTTGAACTTAAGAGGAAAATGTTCAAATATAAATCTGAAACACAAAACAATGCATTATTTATGAAGCTGTTTATCACGCACTGTTTGTCACTGCTATGCTAAACTATTACTTGAAATAATGGCACACTTAAAAGAAATTACAACAGGACAACATCTTATGACATTAGAGGTATCCACGTTAGTGGCAAATTGCCACAACAAAAGCACTGGTGCCACATAGTGCTGGTTCAGCGCTAAACAAGGATAAATATTGCAAATTTCATAATTTTTCAAGCCCTTTTTTAGAATTCAGGGTTGCCAGAATGTAACCTAAAAGTAGTCCAATTTTTATTTTATTTTCTTTGTGTTTAGGCTACTACTAGGTTAAATCTGGCACCACTGCAATTCAGATGGCTCATCAGCCAAAACCTATTTCAAATGGCTGTCTATTTCTTGCTGGACATTTCCCACTCTTAGCATAATATTAATAGCCTGTCATAAAGAAATTTTTAACATTGAAATGTGGATAGGGCAATGCAATTAGTAAGCACTGCTTTACATTTTGTTCTTCAAAGGACAAATTTAGGTTTAAATAATTTTGAAACTAGCCTGAAAGTACAATTAGAACTTTTAAAGAATTGTCCATGAACAGCCGTGTGATATGCAAAAGTAGCTTCTTTTGCTGCTAAAAGTAGAGACTCATTAGCTTTGAAGAAGTTTGTCACACAAGATGATGACATTATTGCCTCAAGAGAAGATTTGTGTTTCTTAGTTTCCAAGTGGTCTTTAATATCTGAGCATCCACCATGGCTTATTAAAAAAAACAGATTGACAATAATTGCACAGAACTTTGCTATCAATAGTTTCTTTTAAAATTGGATAGTCACTTTCAATATTACTGGTAAAATTGCATTTTCTTTTAAGCATTTTAAGATAAATTCTAAATAAGCACAATAATTTTAGCAAGATTTAACTCCAGCTTTCTTACACTACTGAAGCATTTTTTTAGTCAGCCTAATTTTAGCAAAATGACAAACTAATGTTTCTTGTTTTATTCAGCCTATCTACCCTAAAAACTATCTCTTTCCTGATTTCTCTAGTGACTTGATTTAGTGCTGCTTTCTCTAGCTGCACCTTAAGTCTAAAAACGACTGCATTCATAAAGCGATTCATTGATAAGACAATAGAACAATGAAGCAATAATAAGCTCCCAGTTTTAACAATGCCATTGTAGCCTATGTTGTCCAGGCCTGTGGTAAGCCATGAATACAACCAATTTAGAACCTACCCACTAACATAATATAATAATTCCATTGCACCCAACAAAACAAAACAAGATAACTCATCACTCTGTTTTGTTTAATTAGTTGTGAGGATATAGTCATAATCATATCTACCTAGAATTTCGTGGGCACACCTGAGGATCTCTCGGGGCACACCGTTTGAGAAACACTAAACTATACAGTTTTGGTAACACAGCAATTTATATACAGTGTCCCATAAATCTTGGAAAATTTTTAAACTAGGATTTGAGAGATATATGATCAACTTAAATTCTCAGAGAAAAAATAAAAATATTGTTATTATGCATATTTTGCATCTAATGATGATTTACTCAATATGCCCTCCATTGTCACTAATAACATCTTTCAATCATCTTGGAATATCATCACAAATGGCATACAAAAGATTTTGAGGCAATTTTTCCCATTCTCTAACCAAGAAATTTTTTAGAGTTTCGATATTTTTGTGCTTTTTTGCATATGCTTTGGATTCAAGAATTCCCCAAACAAAAAAAAATCTAAGGGGTTTAGATTTGGAGAACATGGAGGCCACTCTCTTTTGACCAAAATTTTTTAAGATCTTCATAAATTAGGTGATGCATTGAACTCTTACTAATCCCAACTTCTAATGCATTTTTCTCATCAATCTTTTTGGGTTTCTTCAAACTCTTTCCCTTATGGCTTTGATTTTTTTTTGAGTTCTCATGCATCTTGGACGACCTGTTTGAGGCAAATCTGCAACTTCCTTTGTTCTTTGGAATTTTCTGATAATGTTCCAGACAGTTGAATTGGGCATGTCTAGCATTGGGAATGCATTTTCAAAATCATTTTTTGCAAAATCAATTAAAACCATTTCTAAACAAAAATTATACATAACTAAAATGTAACCAATACAAATATTTATATATAGAATTCTTGAGATGAGCGTGACTTTGTATCCTTGGGAATGCATTTTCAAAATCATTTTTTGCAAATCAATTAAAACCATTTCTAAACAAAAATTATACATAACTAAAATGTAACCAATACAAATATTTATAGTTAAAGAATTTTTCAAAATCTTGTATTCATATGTTTTAAATCTTAATTTAAAAATTTCCCAAGAATTAAGTGACACCCTGTATTATGCACTAATTGATACCAGTATACAGAATGGCCCAGTTTCCTGGTTTTTTTGTCTTGCATCGCTTAGTTAAATTAGCCACAAGATTGACTGATTAAGATTTCTATCTAAATGTTGTTGATAAAACAGGAAGTAGCTAAGCTAGCTTCTTTAAACTTATGTAAATTGCAAATTATGAAACATTTTCAATCAGAATTTGTACATCAAGACATCAATAATAGGCCAAAATGGTTTAAGTCAAAATAAAGTCAAAATTTAGCAAAAATAAAGTCAAAAATAATTTTTTTAGGTCAAAATAATAATGCCCTAGATATGATCAAAATTTAGAACTGCTTGCCAAGACTGCCAAGCAGGAAAAGTGCCATAAAGTGTCTTTGAGAAAGCGGCAAGTAGATTTTAAACCAAGACCATGTTGATCACAATCATGGCACCTAACCTCTCAACAATGCTGCCAACAAGTACTCAATATCAAAGCAAAACTTAAACAAAACCTTAAATTTTATGCTAATCATAATCAATTAGAAAAGAACCCTGTGTCTTGACATTAAACACAGTATTTGGTATTACACCAATTAAAGAGTAAGACATGTCAAATTCCATCAACTAAAAATTTTCTGCAACAACTATAACTCCCAGCCAATTTGATTAACAACAACTTTTTTTATTATCTGATAACAAATTACAAAGAAATCAATTACAAAATCTCACTTATATACAGGGTGACTGTGATCTTTCTGCCTTTTTTTGTATACACAGATAATGCGAAAACTCTTAGCATTCATCACTATTTTTCTAATTGTATGACATCACCATTGCTTTGTTGTTGATACAAAAGCCTTAAACCAGAGATATAAATTCATTTCACAGTTCATTGTCTCTTAGATATCTATGTATGACATGTTTCAAAAATTTAAATTTTTATAAAATTAATCAAGTGTCAAATATGTTGAAATGATTCATTTCATTTCAATAATGTCGACGAAAATAGAGTACCATGATTTCACTCACTGCAAAATAGCCTCAATTGTATCTTTTCCCATTACATTCAATTGTGAAGAAGCTAGAAGATTGTTCCTTAAATGATTTGGGAAGGAGCCACTGCCTGTATGCATCCTTCATGACTGGATGCTAGGTTTTTAAAGACTTTAACTGTCATGCCTCATAAACCTGTTGGGGACCACAGAAACAGAAGACTATCTACAAAGAAAGAAAAAGTTTGTACAGCATTTAGAGATGATTCATTTACTTCTCAGCATAAAGTGGCCCATGAGGTAGGTGTTGCTCAATCATCAGTGAACAAGATCCTTAAAGAAGAAGGTTTGAAACCATGAAAGATGGTATCTGTTCATGAATTGCTTCCAGACAATCTATCAAAGCAATTGAGTTTCCGTCATGTTGTGCTAAATAAGTTGGAAGTGAATAACATTTGCTTTAGTAATGAAGTGACGTTTCATTTGAATGGCTGTGTGTTCAAGCATAACTATTTTGTGTACGCAATGGATAATCCAAAGATGGTTGCTGAAGATAAGACTCTTCATTCAGCTGGCATTACTTATTGAGCCATGGTATCACTAGACTTTGGTATCAGGCATGAGTTGCTGGATACGACAATGAATGCCAAACAATACAAAGGTATCTTGAGAGCTCATGTCATCCCACTCCTTAGACAGCATTGTCACAGGATGAAGATCTTTCAACAAGATGGAGACCCTCCTCATTTATCGCGATAGCTGTTTGCCAAGTACTGGATAGTTGCTTGACCAACTGATGGATTGGTCAAGCTAGATCAATCTTGTGGCCTCCTTAAACTCCAGACCTGTCTGCTTCCAACTTCTGGATGTGGGGATACATTCAAAACGAGCTCTACAAGTTTCCAAGACCATCCACGCCATCAAGTTTAAAACAGAGACTTGAATACTTACTGAACAAAATTCCAAAAAGAATGATTCAGAACTCGTACGGTTCATTCTTACGTCGATGCAAGTTATGTGTGGAACTAAATGGCGGCCATTTTGAACAAAATCTTTAGTTTTATCATATTTTAATTTATTTTGTATCAAGATTTATTTTATTACATAAATTGCAACCAGGAATATTCATTTTCATTTATGATTGTGAAATAGCGAGAAGATCGCGATCATTCTGTACATGAGATCAATAAAATAAGGATACAGCAAATTGGTTAGTCTTAATATCTCCTATTTAATTCTAAACAAAACTATTATGCCGCAATCAACAACTTGATGATTTGGTTAGCAAAAGCAATATATCATGACCCTTTGCATTACCAACAGAGAGTCAAAGCTTTATATCAATAAAAAGGTATATATTCTAGCAAGCACTCTATTATCTAAGCCTTTGCCTTAAAACTGCCTTAAAACTTTGCCACACATTACCTGGCTTCCAAGCCCAAGACCAGATCATACTGTATTTTCACTAAAGCAGTACAGACACTTATGTCAAGACATTCATTTGTGCAACTGCCCTGAAATTCTTAACATTTTTAATGAGTCAAAAATCAGGATATTAAATTAACAAAATTATATATATTTTTAGATGACACATGGAGTAGCAGCAAATCATTACTAGATTTCATGCTTTCATTACAGATGAAAATTATTTAGACACTCCAGAATCTGGATTAACTTTCTTTGAACTGGTGTCAACGTTTTTTTCCTTTTAAGAATGAACAAATAGGGTATGGTTTCCATGGTAAATTATAAATGTGGTATAAAAGACCAAATTTTTAATGTTAAAATGTCCTGTCCCAAAAATCATCCAAAGTTCTGAGGTTTGGCAGTCAACAATAAAATCATGATGAGCTAGCTCAGTTATTTTTTATATATGTTTAGATATATATGTACCTTATTTTAAGATCTTGCTGACATCATCATCATCATCCATTTTTGTTCCAAAAGGGCCAGCTTCTACTTTACACCATAAGTTTCATAGCCATCACTGAGGCTTTTTCTTTGCTCATCCTTTTAACATGCCCAAACCACATCAGTCTTTGACTTCTGAAAAATTCCTTTAACCCTTTACACTAGACAGTGATCAATTCATCACATGAAAAATAATGGTTTATAGCAAGAATAATTGTGCCTATTGAGTCTAGCAAGTGATTGTGACAATTACAACACATGCTGTAATTTCATTAAAAAAGTATTGTATCATTTTTACTTTTCATCTTTCAGTAGCAAAACAAACAATCTTTCAGTGTGACATGTGACACAATAACTTTTCTCTTTAAAAAATAATTTTGAGTGTAAAGCATTAATAGTTTAACACTTTTAATGTTAATATTAATTCAGTTTTTACTCCATCCTTCCTTCAGTGTCTTGCCGCATATCAATCAAAGCATTCTGATTTGGGCAAACTCCATTCTCTTTACATAATGTACTCTTATTGGCCAGCACTCTGCTGTGTAACTCTTGCACTGCTGATATACATTTTACATACAAGTATATCAGAAAGTGCACTGAAGAATTGAATATTAATTTACCAGCCTCTTTAACCATTTATGGTTGGGTTTCAGCATTTATTTATTTGTTTTATCTTTATATTTATCCTCCTAACCTGCAGGAAAGTGACGGAGGCGCTAATACATAGGGTAGGCAATTACCCCAACCTGCTTCTCGAGATAACAAGATATTGCTGTCCACTTGTACTTTAATAGAGATATGACAGGTAAAAAACAAGTAATTTGCAGTTTTTCAATTATATCTCTCCTATGATTACACTTTTTAAGGAATCAGCAGCAACTTGGTTTATTTTGCACATATTGCACTTTAATGTTTTTACCTTAGCCACATTTCCTTTAATTCCTAAGCATTTCTTGTGCATGCTTTCCATGCAATTCCAGCATTAGATAAAATTGACTCTGACATTTTTTCCATAGATTGCACAAAGATATTTCACAGATAATTTTTGTATTACTTTATTACCAGTGCAAAAAACTTTTGTTTTTCCTGCATTGACTTTTAATCATAACCACCCAGAGCTCCTTCAAAACCACTAAGATCCCACACACACATTAAAATCTTCAGTGATTTCTTCCCACATGCCAACTTTTTTTTTGCCATTACTTTTGCACTAATGTCATTATAAAATTGGTCCTTATCTTCACTCCTTCCACTCTGTGAGCAATACACAAAAATAATAAGACCAAGTTGTTTCATTTAAAACAATTTTGAATACTATAATCCTTTGGTTTTCAATTCCACTACACCATCCATCAAGACTTTTTTTTACCATCAATTGACTCTTTCTTGACCACAAAGTCACCTTTGCAATACATTTTGTATGTGAACTTTTCCCCTTTAAAAACTTGACCTTTATTTTTATATATCTAACTTCTTGCACAGCCACTATATCTACATTTATTTTTTTAACCATTTCCACTGCTTCTACTCCACAACCCACCAATGTGCCTACATTTATAGTAGCCAGTCTCATTGTCTGTATCTTTCCAATAGCTGCATCAAACAGCCAAGTCTCTTGAAAGGTTTTCCTATGCACTGTCATTCTATCAGCCATACTTCCAAACAGACTAGGCTTCTTCCAAGTAGCTTTATTTGCTCTTAACACCCCAAAAGCTAGTGGCATGAAACAATAAATTGTCTTTAATTTTCTAGATGCATTAAACTACCAGTAGTTTTATGGATGCCCTTCCTAATGCCAATCCTTTTAAGACAAACTCAGGACCATTAAAAACAAGGTTATATCTTTCCTACATGCAAAAAAAAAATTCAGTATCAGAAATGTAGGACTTGTAGTTTGAACATTCTGCTTCTTCAACAATATGATTGTGATACCACTTCAACTCCAATTATATAATGTGATATGATGTTAAAACAAATGAAGTTTACAATATTCTTGACAAATTATAACAAAAATTTCTCAATGCTTTGCAAATCAAATTTATAATGTCATAGTTGTGCCAATACAGAGTTTTGTACCTTTGTGTTACACTCTATTGTTTTAATTTATCATCATCTTTCTTTTGTGTTATTTTTTTTGCATCTTTCTTTTTAAATCACCCTGAAGCCTTTTATTGTGGTTTTTATGTTTGTGCAAAATTGGTAATGAAACAGAGAGAATAAGAATAAAGCTAAAAAATTGACTTGAAAAGTATTGTGTTAAAAACCAGAGAGCAAAAAAACACAAAACTGAACACCCTAGATAGTAGTGACCTACCTTCTAAACCACCTAAAATAAACTAAAAAAATTTTTTTAAATCACAACATAGTGAATATATTCAAATTTATCTGCAAATAATCATTTTGGTGAAAAACACTTTACAAGATAAATTTCAAATTATTTTACTTTTAGTTCAGCTTAAGATTTTTTTTTGTTAGAACTTAATAAATAATGTATGTGGAAATTTTACCAATAAAGCTAGGTAGTGAAACACTTACTTGTCTCTTGTTTCCAAGGACACATTGTTCTACAGTAATATTTGAATAACCTCTTTTTATGACATCATAAGAAGGAAATGCTGAAGTTAAACATAACTGTGTGGCCACATTAAGCAAATGAGTAGTGTCAACAGGCCACCACTGCCAATACAATGAAAATTCATCACCCATCATACATTCTCTTATGTCAGCTGTTTGAACAATCACAGCATCTCCAACAACTTTTAAACAAGTTTTGTCTTCATTAGAAAAAATCCTTAAAAAAAACTGTTTGGTTTAACTAATGTTTTTTGGAAGCAAACATATTTTACTTTTTTTGGTTTAAGCTTAAAAAGTAAATAAACTTTCAAATGGTTCATTCATTAGATTATGGATTTTATATGTAGCTATGAAATTAAATACCGATAAAAATTGTTATTTTGATAAAAAAGAAAAAAAAAAGATATAAACCTGTAAGTTTATTCAGCAATATGTTAATAACAAAAGCATTTACAAACATTTTTTTAGAAATTGTTTTATTCTACAACAAATTTATAAAATTTATCCTAATATTAAGTTTTGCAAATTATCACCTTCTGATTATTTTTCATGTTTGATTTCATGATAGATGTTGCACACAAAAAAATTTTAAACCAACTCTCTCTATTAAATAGTGTAACTTATATCCAAATCTGAGCATTTCTTTTATGGATATGAATTAAGAAGAGAGCTAAGAACAAATGTATTTTTATTTGGATTTCATTGCTAGATAACCTGGGAATAAACTTGAATACAGTGTTGCTTGGGTTGTTTCTGTGAATAAAAAATGCTTTTTTCGAACTTGCTCAACCCTCTGTGCTCATTTTCTTTGATCACAATTGTTTGGCTGGGCTGTAAAAGGTTAAAAAGTTGTCAGTAGTAACATTTCTTTTCTTTCCAAGTTAAGGTTCCATAAAATTCTTGACAAGCCAGTTGAAAGCCTATATTAAGGTGCACATGTTCCATCTTTATCCAAAAAAAAGGCTAACATTAAAATATATTTTGTTTTAATGTCCACAATTAATTAGAACTTAATCTTATATTTATCTGTTTTTTGGACATATACGTGTAAACCTGAAACAAGCTTTGGTTGGAAAAAATTATTTATCTCTTGTAATATTTGCTCCAGGTTTGTAGCAAGATATGCAGTTGCCTACAAACCTATTCCACATATCTAAAACTAAGAACTGTCAGTTCATAAACAAACTGATTTGTACACTCCAGACATCAAAGAACAAAATTGTAAGATCTCTTGAAAATAATTTCTAGCTCAAGTTTTAGAAAAAAACACACTCTCCACTGCTCAATTTAAAAGCTTTCTAAAGAAGTATTATTTCCTAGATATGCTTCAGATACATAAAGCAATGCAATAAAAGCTAGAAGCCAAAAAAACACAATATACTCCAGTCTTTACTACAGAACATTTTTTAAGTTTTCATATTAATACCGTTTTGTATAAGGAAAATTATGCAACTATACAGTAGTAATAAACTGAAAAGCACTCAAAGATGAGTTTGACTTTCATCAGTTCTACTATGACAGACTTGAATGTTAGTGAGTACATTGTGTGCAGCTCATTGCTCTCTTTCTTCAAAAGCAAAATTTTTAAATACTGATTAAGTTTTGTTGTTTGCTATTTTTTCACTGCTGTTTTAATACCTATGCTTGGATTTAAACTAAAGGAAGACTGATTGCTGTTGCAAGTTAGAGAAAGAGTAAAAGCATCACTTAAAGCAGAAAGATTCACACCACTTTCTATCTTTTCTTGATTACTTAGCTATTCTTCTGAAATTGATAATTTTTAGTCAGAAGAATTCACTTTGATTTTTGATACCACTTCCACCAAAATCTTCCTTACCCATCAAACTTAGAATATCTAGTACTTGTGCTCTTTTTGACCCCAGACAAGAAAATAATTTCGAAACTAATATCAAAATTTAGTATTAGCAAAGTGCATTGGTAAACTTTAGCTCATCTGCCTATGTCTTTTTTCTCTGAATAATGTGATGGTTTTCACCACTTGCCTTCCCACTAATTTTATCTTTGTTTTGTTCTCAATAAAAGTTATAATTTACTATTGGAAGCCAAAAACAAAAAAGTTGCAAATAATTTTGTAAATTACAGATAACCTGCTGTCTTTTTTTTGTGCATTTTTATCACTTTGTACAATTAAAACTGATCTTTTACAATGCTTTTTTATAGTAGTTAAATTGACCAATTTTATCTGTTCAAGGTAGTTCAGTCTCTAAAGATTAAGTGAGTGGGGATTTTGTGTTTTAATTTTATGAATTAAACAGATACAATATTTAAAAAAGTAAAAAAAAAAAAATAAGAACAATGCCATTTGTGTAAGCAAAAATTAAGATACTTAGATAATGCAAAATAAGTGTAATAAAAAGAGACAAACTAAAAAACAAGTTTACTATGAAATATTACAATGACAAGCAAAAACTATTTCTTCTTTAAATTTAAAAAGAAATTTTCAAATAAAAATTTAAATACATTTTTAGTTTACCTGAAGGGTTGAAAAGTAAAATAGTTAGAATTACACCTAACTTCAGCAATTGCTTGTCTAACAGGATTTCTTGTATTTGTAGTCCAACCTTCTAAAGTATTTTTCCAAACACTAAAGTTTGCATTTACAATGTTAAATGATGGAATTGGACAATATGTAAAACCACATTCTAAATCATCAACATATGGCTTCCATCTGCATCATAAAAGTAACACTTACAAAAATATAAAAAATACCATCATAAATAACATAAAAAGTAATATGAAAAATGTTCAGCAAAACTACAATAAGAATTAAAAATTTGTATTTGTCAGCAACTATATCAGTGGTTCTCAACCTCTTTACTACCACATACCATCTAGGTATTGTTTGTTTACTATGTACCACAAAGTTTATTTAAAAATTAATTATTCAGATTTAATTAGATACAAATGGTAATGTCGCTACCCCTGTATCTGTTTTTCCTGAATTAACTGCTAATGCCCATACCCACCTGTTAACTGCAAATCGAAAGTCATGTGAGGGAAATATAAAGCAATTTCAACTTTCAGTTTTACTACTCATCCCTGCAGAAAAAGCCCTGCTGACACTTCCTAGTAACTGCAGAATAGCTTGAGTCAAAGTTGGGGAAGTACAAAGCATCATTACCCAGAAATAGATAGGCAAGCATTTTTTATGCATAATGCTAGCTTTCTTGTCATATTGATGTCAAGAATTTTTTCTTTTCCTGTTATTTCTACAAGGAAATTGGATGGATATACAAAAAAAGAATTAAAAATTTAGAAACAACTATCTAGGCTTGAAAAATAATGCATCAAAACCATTTTAAACAATTTTGGATGGCAGCCAATTTCTTTTTTTTTGTTAGGTTATTTTAATAACAAAAAAGGATGTGTAAACTATGAATATTCGAATATTTTTTGTTAATTACTCATAAGCCTAGCTTCAATACAGAAATTTGCAATTTAAAAGAAAAATCTGCAATAGAGCTGTTTGGACCTCAAAAACAAAACATATTTATAAGATTGTATCAAAAATATTCAATAAGTAACTAGTTTTGAGAAAAACTCCAGGTTAATCATATCATGCTTTCTTTGTGTGTAATATTCGAGTAACTCTTTCCTCAATTCAAAAATTGTTCTTACCATATGTATCATTGTGACAGCCAACATTAATATGTATAGAAAAGGAGACGTTTTTTCTTCAAAAGATTCCAAAAATCATTGCAAATTCAAAATACACAAAAGGGAAATGCAGCAATTTTTTGACATATAAAGATTTTTTAAAAGTTTTTATAAATACATGCAACATTAAACTTGTGCTTTAAAAATGCATAAAATAATTGCAGCAAAAAGGTTTTCACAACTTTTTCAAAAATTTGCACTACAACTACTCAGTTTGCTTATTGTATTAATATTATAAGTTAAGAGAAAAATGTTTAGCTCAAATGTATAACTGCAATAACACCAAAAAATACCTACAAAATATAATTTAATCTGAGATTGAAATCCCAAAACTGTTTGCATACCACCTAAAAAATGATTGTGTACTACAAGTGGTATGCATACCACAGGTTCAGAACCACTGAACTACACCAACTATAAAACACAATGTAAAGAATTTTATATCATATTTTCATTTTAAGATAAAGAGAAGTAATCTATCTATTACTAGACATTTGGTGGTACAGAATTTGAGGAAGGCGTGAAGTAAAAGATTTTTCATCCCAGAAGCTTTTCATCTGACACTCTTCAAAGGAAACTGTCAGAATGAAGCAGAATTGAAACCAAACTAAGTTATAAAGGGGAAAGCAGAGTTTTCATTGGCTGAAAGAAGTTAGCCAATAAGAGAAAGGATTGAGAAATTTTCAAAGAGTAGACAAATTTTTTTTGCTTACACAGAAGGGGATTGAGAGATTTAATGAAAGTTGCTTGAAGACCAGAAAGGTGAAAAGAAGAGTGACCTTGAGCAAGAATAGAAAATTTTTCGTTGCTGTAGTGAAGACAATACAGCAATGAAAAATTTTCTATTCTTGCTCAAGGTCACTCTTCTTTTCACCTTTCTGGTCTTCAAGAAACTTTCATTAAATCTCTCAATCCCCTTCTGTGTAAGCAAAAAAAATTTGTCTACTCTTTGAAAATTTCTCAATCTTTTCTCTCATTGGCTAACTTCTTTCAGCCAATGAGAACTCTGCTTTCCCCTTTATAACTCAGTTCAATATCAATTCTGCTTCATTCTGACGATTTCTCCTGAAGAGTGTCAGATGAAAAGCTTTTAGGAAGAAAAATTTTTTACTTCACGTAATCTATTACTCAATCTTTTGCACTATTTAAATTTAGCACTTGACTAAATTGCACTTCAAAAACAGCTATGGGTTAAAATATACATTGTCCATTGATCTTCACTAATTGCTGTCCAGATAATTTGCCTTAACATCAGTTCAAGAAAATGCATTTAATTGGTTTTACTGTCTTTAATGTGTTCAGTCTCTTTCATCAAATTCTAGGTACACTTCTAAAAACTGTGGTTCGCATCAATATAGACATGCTGTCATTAAAAAAGATCCACTAAGTAATTAAGAAAAAATGGGCCCTAACCTTTGGAAAGTTATAAGTGGGTAAGAGATACCAAAAATATTCTTTGATTTATTTCATTCATGAATAGATTGGAAAGGTAGAACTTGAAAAGTCTTGGTAAAAGAACAAATGAAACAGATAAAAAACTAGAAGAAAAAGATGGATATGTGCTGCATTTAAGAAGTAATTTGGAAAGTAAAATAAGGTTGATTTACTCAAACTGAAAAAAAGATATTAGTTTGAGTAGTTCAAAAACAAATTTGTAAATTAAAAACTAAATCTTAATTCAAGACAAACATTGCAAATTTTCAAAAGTCAATGAAAATGATTATGAGTTTTGTAAAATAAGAAGTAAAAGCTATACATGCATTTGGACTGCAAAATTTATAAAAAAAAAAAAAAAAAAAAAAAATGTAGAAATTTTATAATCAAATGAAAAGCAAATTCAATTTAAAAAAGCATTGCTAAAAATTATTTATGCTTAAGACAGTTTAATAGGGATTTTAGAAAACAAATTAATGGTAAGTATATAGAAGAATTGGTATTTGCAAGAGCAAAACAAAAAAAGTTATTTGTCAACAGCATAAACAAGTGGTTAAGAGTATTGATGGTGACATGATCAACATTGTCTCCAGTCAAAAACTGTTTGTGTCATTCTGTTGTGTCTTTAGGAAAGACACTTTTCTGGAATTGAGGTGTTGTGAGGTGATGTTCTGTGAATCTGTTTAATGTTTTCTCTACATTCCTCAGGTGTTATTTCTGGATCTGAGATGATGATGTTAGTGTAATTGTTGTTAATAAAGATTGTGGTTTTCATGTTCCTGGGTGTATCTGAGTGCCCATTAAAATCATGTAAAGGGTGATCATATAAAGCATACCTTTGTGTTTGAGTCACTTGTTTAAAATAAGTAGCATGAAGTTTGAGATGGGTGCCCATTAGAAGCATCCTGGTTTGTCGTGTAGGTATTGAGTGTTTGTGTCAAGTGTGCAGCCAGTGTCACTGCCAGAGTTGTGTTTTGAATGATTTCCAGTTTCTTGATGTTGGCATTTAATATGATAGGGCTCAATATAGTGTTTGCACATCCAAAATGGGGCAAGTGATAGTTTTAAATGTAGATACAATTAGTTCTTTTTGTTTACCTCATTTGGTAGAAGTGAAAGTTTTTTGAATGTTAAGTGTTAATTTTGGGTAGTAACGGTGATGTTTATGTGTTGTAAAAATGTCAGTTTTGGGTCAAATGTGGTTTTAAGAATTTTTTGTGTTTTTTTTTTTTTTTTTTTGTGAGTAGTGTTTGGGTGTTTAATTTAAGTGATAAAGATGAGCCATATTTCCTGGGTCTGGTGTAGAAAGTGTAGTTGTAGTTTTGTTTGTGTTTATATGAAGATTATTAGTGGCTGCCCATACATGAATTTTGCAAAGATATGGTCAAATGATGTGTTGAGGTTTAGTGTTTGCTATGTCATCAGCATATGTTGTGATTTGTAAGTTTTTTGGCAGAAGTGGAATGTCAGAGATGTAAATGTTGAATAATGTTGGAGGCAAGACTCCACCTTGTGGTACTCTAGTGCTAATTTGTTTTGATTCTTGTAAGTGTATTGAGTGCATGCTTGTTGTCTTTTATGTAGTTTTCTATGAACTTGAAGAGTGTGTTTGTATATAAGTTTGTGTGAGTTTATGTACCAAATGCCTTTCTCATGTCCAAAGCTGCTGCTACAGTGTTGTAGAAGCCTTGGATTGTTGAAGCCTTTTGTGAATTGGTGGAAGAGGTTGTGTGCAAAGCAGTGTGTGAAGAGTGGGCTTACATCTAATCTATGTTGATAAGAATGTTTCTTTATAAGAGCTGGTCATAAAACTGCTAGCCAAAAAAGAGCAAGTACAAAAAAAAGTAAAGGTCAAGAAAAAGCTGGCTACAAAAAAGCTAAACCACAAAGGGTTAGTACCATAAAATAGCTGGCTATGAATTAAAAATATAATGATTATATAATTGATTTTATTTTTGAATTGTTAAACATAAGTGGATGATGATTAGACATAATACGAATATTTATAAAAATTTTGTGGTTAATATTGTTATAATATAAAGTGGTGGTGGTGGTGGCATAAAAAAAGTATTAACTTTTCATTTTACTGTTATTATATAGCTTTTTGTGTTTAGTCTTGTATTTGTAGCATTTGTAGCACAAGCTCTTTAGTGGCTAGCACTTTCAAACTAATCTTTTTTGGTATAATCATGGATAAGAAATGATTGGAATGTTTTCTTGTCATAGATTTTTTTAAGATAAGGTTAGTTATTGGGCCTTACAATGTTTGGTGTAAGATGGTGTGATTGTTATGTCATTGGAACATGTTGTGATTTGTACATCTGTTATGTCTGGTAATAGTGTTTTTCCTAGTGTTTTGGCAATAGATGATTGGGTTGGGTTGGTAGTTCATGCCAATGTTGTGGTTTTTGTTTGGCTTTGGAATAGGGATGATTGTGGGACATGTTAAAACATGTGGAATGGTGTTAGTGTGAAGTGCAATGCTGTACATGTTTGTAAGATATCCAATGACAAGTGGTTTTAGGTATCTCAGATGTCTGATGTTTATGCTATCAGTTCCAATGTTTTCTGTGCAGCTTGCAATGATTAATCACACGTGCATAGTAGTGGTTAGTATTTCTTCAGCAGAAAGGCTCTTGATTATATGGTCTATTTGTTTCTTGTTTTTTGTTTGCTTTATAGAGTGATGTTCATGAATTGTTTATTAAAAGCTTTTACTTTGTCTATGTTAGTGTGGCAGTTTTAGTTTCAAATCAAATGTTTCTGTTCTGATGTGTGAGTGGTTTTTGGTTGGATAGTTTTGCTATTGCACCTTAACTCTTTCAATACTGTAAAGTTATTTTGATTCCAAGCATTATCAAGTAGGTTTGTTTAAAATTTGTATTGAAAGGGTTAAAGAAAATGTGAATTACATTTGTGATCAATTTAGTCAAGATGTTATTTCCAAGTGTTTTCCCTGTGTTCATTCATTTGTTTGTTTATGTCAGTAATTCTCAATCTTTTAATTTCATGGACCCCTTTAAATGATATTGATAACTAAATTTCCTTCCTCTGAAAATTTAGTTTGTAGCCTAATTAGTATGTTTATACCAGTATGCAAAGAAGAGAAACGAAGTTCTTATGATATCACCTGAATTCCATAAACATTTAAGAATAGGGATGTCTAACTTTTTTTCTTAATGGGCCAAAATATAAATTTAAGTACACTTAGCAGGCTGCAGAGTTACATGTACATAAAATTTTCTCTTTTTAGTATTAGATGCTAGACTAAATGATCATTACTAAAATATAAATTTAAAATTAATTAACTAATTAGGAATCAAAAACTTTCAAAATCATTGTGTAATTAGTATTAAAAATCTTCATGTTAGAGCTGCTTTTAAGACCCAATTAAGTGAGTTCCGTTTTTCCCATTTGCTCCAACTCAAAATTTTTAAGTTCTGGAGAAGAACACTTGTATACATGATCCCAAAGGCAATAAAGCCAGTTGGAGCCCCAAAGACTTATTGACCAATATCTCTGCTCTTTTCTTCGTACAAGATGCTTGAGATGCAAGATCCTTGAGAGGCTTATCTATGCCTGTGCCAAATCAGTTATTGATCCATTGCTCCCTAGAGATTAGGCTGGGTTTCGACATAGAAAGTCAACCATGAATTCAGTCATTCTATTGACAGAAAGTATCAAGGATATTTTTTTGTCAATTTGTCAATCTGATGGCAGCATATCATTCTGTCTGGCGCCATGGCCTTACATACAAGCTGCCTAAGACTTTTTCCAGATAAGTACATGGTCAGTATGATCAAGAAACTTGTCTGAAACCAAAGTTTTATCCTTACCACTGGTGACAGCAAGCAAAGCAGGATTTCTTGTCTAAAAACAGCATTCTTTAGGGATTGTTATTGACTGTCCTCCTTTTCAACTTCTTTATATTTATGTCTACATCTGCTTTCCAAAATTTCCAAAGAAATTACTTATGCATACAATCTAGAATTTTTGCACTCTACTGGAAACTGAAAGGCCTTTTGAGGGGACTTTAAGTTAAGACATGTCTAAACATTTAGTGTATCTTCAAACTTAGAAGCTGAAGTCTTAGTGTGACTGGGCTTCAGACTTGGAACCTAAAGTTCAGTCACAGTTTCTCTGATCTTGCTGCACATTTTTTAACAGTGTATATAAAGTTATTCCAATCAGATATCAAGATGAAAATTATAAAAAAATTTATACAGCAATAAAATGCAACTACAAATGGTTAAAATAATATTTACAGATACTTTAAAGCATGCACTAATCACAAGATGATAAGTCACCAAATATGCAGTCAACAAAATTGCAATAAAATATTGAAATGAAATGAAAAACAATGTTGACACAAACAACATATAAACATTAACAATTGTTATTTAAAACTTAAGACAAAAGTCAATACAGTTGGCTCCACTTAACTAGATCACTTTGGGCCGAGGGCTTTTGATCCAGTTAGCCAAATGATCCAGTTAGCTGAAAAGATACAGTAGTTGTATTTAAAAAAGTTTCAAGTTTTTTTTAGTCAACAAAGAAAACCCAAATTAAAAAAAATAATGAAATGAGAATCAATAATCAATACTACAACTGTATTTATTAGTCAAAATGAGGTACAGAACTTTATTAGTTCTGCTGAAAAAAACGTAATATAGTCATCTGTTTAAAGTCAGCTGTAAGTACTTGACTTGATGCTTTTTCCAAGTTTCGGCATGATGTTTAGTTCACTGCTAAAATTTACTAAGTAGTGCATGGCATGTTTGAGCATATGATCAGTGGTTGAGCCATGTGTCGTGTGAAATGTGGAAACATGTGCCATGCGAAATGTGGAATCTTACTGTGAGTTTTCATGCAAAAGTGATCCAGTTACACAAAAAATTGATCCAGAAATCCAGAAAAGCAATTTTTACATTGAAAATGCTTATGTAAGAAAAATGATCCAGTTATCCATGAGCCAGTTAAGCGGAGCCAATTGCAATGCACTTTAGTGCAACCTGGTAGAGTAAATAAAACTGTAACTTTGTAATTAAAATATATCTAAAAAAAATTTTTTCAACATCAAAAGTTTGTGAAAGTATCATATATTCAACCATTAAATAAGAAAAAGCACACAATACAATCACTAATGTAATACTTACTGCCCATCTGAATTGCAGCAGGCACGCACAATTCCATTCTTTACCGGAATACCATTTTGATAGAGAGTAAACCCCTTTTTACAACCAATAGTGATCACTTGCATACTTCTACATTAAAAAATTTTAATTATACACCACATTTACAACATTATTAGAGATTCAACACATAAGTCAGAATTACTATTTTAATGCCAACAAATTTATTAGCATACATGAAAACTTTGATTCTAAAACCATAACATAGTGTTTGTTGCTATATTAGGGTCACCAAATTTTTTGAATTGGGCCAGTTAATCAATAATGCTGATTATGAGCCAGATTTTGTAGTCACATATCAACACCTTCTGGTAAAAATTAACTACAAACCAACAGAGAGCTAGATGCAGTTTATGATAAAATCTTTCAGTTCAGACTTGCTTAATTCATTTTCACTTTATTGCAAATTGTCTAGCGGGATATAATATTTGTTGTCTTTTAAAATTAAAAAACATATGTAGACTCACCTTAGAACTTCAAAAAAAAAATCAAAAAGTCTAAATCAGCCAATACCACAAAATTGTAAGATAAATTAGAGCAGAACTTTTTTTAAAGTTCCAATTTTTAACAATAATTATATCTTCTGAAAAAAGCCATACCCAATAATAGCTTGACTTAGAACATTTTCAACTGGAGGACATGAAATATCAACACAGACAGCTTGTGCTAAAACAGGAACCCAGTTTCCAGATGCATCACAAGTTACTTCAACTTGACTACGAATATTCCCATCAGCCAAAACCATAAGTTTCCCAAATCTACAACTAAAAGATACCAATTCAATCAATCACTCCAATAATTCAACAAATAAGCAATAAAAAAACAAAAAAAATTTTGTCCATTTATGGCAAACCTTTAAAAAAGTAAAGACTTCAAAAAAGACTTTTAATCACCTTTATTAGACAAAAATGATTTATGGCACCTGCATAAAACATTTCTGTTGTGATATTGTGCAATAGATGACGTAGTGTTTTCTTAAACGCTTCTAATCCTAATCAGCGCCTTCTGCTCAAACAATTATTGGACACGTGCATCTCCAAGCATAATTGTTACAAGTTAAATATGCGCCTTTATTTTGGTTCTCCAGTCAGTTCAAAGTTATCAAGCTACTACAGCAAACGAACTAAAAGCATTCTATTTCATTACGGTTGTTTTTGGCTAAGTACTTTTTTGTGAATATTTATTATTGTTTTTTAATAACCTGTGTATTCGTGCAAAGATACAACAGGCAAAAGTGGCGATGAGGATTCAAGTAACTCATCTGCGTCAAGAATTTTAAAGAAAATTTGTTGAATCTGCATTAAAGCTTGAATTGTCAAAATGAGTGAAATTTCTGAACTGATTTTGTTCTTAAATAAGCAACACCAAGAGCAGAACAAGCAACACCAAGAGCAAATGGCAGTTTTACGCGACGAGCATCTCGAGCAGAACAAGCAATACCAAGAGCAAATGACAATGCTTCAAGAGCAGCTGAAAATTTTACAAAGCAGCTTAAACAACCCGCGAGAAAATGTTCCAACACCGATGGCAAGTTTTCAACCATTCGATTCCACATCTGAGTTATGGACTGATTATTTGGCAAGGTTCCGAACATTTGTCACTGCTAACTCTGTTCCCGACAACAAGCAAACACAAATTTTTCTTACCAACCAATCTAACTCCGTTTACAAAATACTTAGCAACTTAGCAGCTCAGCAACAACCTGTCAAAAGCATACATGAGCTAACAATGAATGATATTCAGACGTTTATGGCAGAGCAGTTTGACCCAAAACGATTTGTTGTCAGAGAACGTTTCAAGTTCTGGTCTGATATGAAACGCAAACCTGGCAAAACTATTCCTGAACTGGCAAGCAGAATACGACAAGATGCAGCTACGTGTGATTTTCAATCCATTAAAGATCCTTTAGATGAAGCCTTGCGAACTAAATTCATCTGTTCAGTAGACAACGAAGCAGTTTTGAAGACACTCTTCAAGCTCAAGGACGATGAACTGAAGTTTAGCAACGCCATCAGAGTGGCTCAAGAAGTGGAAGAAGCAGCCAAGGTAGCAAAGGAAACCATACACGGTCAACCTTCTACGTCGGTGCAGAAAGTTTATCACGCAAAGTCCAAAACTTCCAAAACGCAAAAAAAGAAAACCGCCTGCTTCAGGTGTGGAAATTCTGGACATTTCAGCAAAGCTTGTCCCCACATTAAAGCTATTTGCAGCTTCTGCAAGAAAACAGGTCATCTGCAATCTGTATGCATGTCTTGACTAAGAGATAATAAGCTTGTGAAACAACAGGTGAAATTGGTGCACAAAGTCCAATGTTCTGTTTCACCCATCTATCAAACTATTAGACTTAATGACCACAGAATTAAGTTTGAAATTGATAGCGGAGCCAGTGACACATTTTGCTGTGAAGCGACGTGGCAAACGCTGGGTAAACCCATTCTACAACCTGTATCAGTTCAATATCAAGTTGCTGAAGGTAGCCCGCTACCCGTCGTGGGACAATTCCAATCAACTGCAAGTATTGATGGAAAATCACCTGATGTGACCTTTCCTGTAATTGTCACTAAGGTGCGCAATCTAAATTTACTAGGTCGTCTGGCAATGATGAAGTTGAAACTCACCAACTTAACTGATCACTTCAGAGAAAACCTAAGTTGTGCTGAATCTATTGCAACAATAGAGCACGTCACTACAAGTGGTCCAGAAAACTCTTTAGATGTGGCATGTATTCAATTATGTGGAGAGTTTCCTACTTTATTTGAATCTACATTGGGTTGTCTAAAAGATTTTTCACTGGACATACGGTTTAAACCTGAAGCTAAACCTATTTTCAAGAAGCCAAGACCTGTTCCGTTCTCAATCCTACAAGATTTAAACAAAGCATACGAAGCAGGAATTAAGAGAGGTGTATGGGAGCTTACAGATTTTAACTCGTATGGCACCCCTGTGGTTCCTATTCGAAAGTCTCCTTTGCCAGGTCAAGCAAAAGCAAGCATCCGAGTTTGTGGAGATTATTCGGTGACTGTAAACTCGCAACTGGAAGACCATCGTCAACCAATCCCTCTCCCAAAAGATCTAATGCGCAAGCTAGGACGTGGTTACTGCTTTAGTAAGATTGATCTAGCTAATGCATATAATCAAATCTGTCTTTCTCCTGACAGCCAGAAGAAGCTGGCTCTCAGCACTCACAAAGGGGTTTTACTGCAGAAAAGACTTCCTTTCGGAATTAAATCCGCACCAGGGTATTTCCAAGAAATCATGGAACAGTTAACGCAAAATTTGCGAGGAGTTGCCGTGTATTTCAATGATATTTTGGTAAGTGGTGACAACGCAAAAAATCATTTGATGAACCTGCGAGCTTTGTTCAAAAGACTAGAAGAAAAAGGTCTTTGCTGCAACCGTGAAAAATGTGTTTTCGCCCAAGTATCAATTGATTACCTGGGTCACACTTTATCAAGTCAAGGAATTGCAAAAGGGTCCAAAGTTGATGCCATACTAGAAATGCCTACACCCAAGAACATTTCTACGTTAAAATCTTTTTTAGCATCTGTGCAGTTTTATTCTAAATTCTTACCTCCATATTTTTCGGAAATCACCGAGCCGTTGTACAAGCTTACACGCAAAGGACAACAGTGGAAGTGGGGTGAAGAAGAAGTGACATCTTTCAAAAAGATCAAACGGTTACTATGCACAGAGACTGTACTTGCGCACTATGACCCATCTCTTCCATTGGGTTTATCTTGTGATGCCTCAGAATGCGGAATTGGAGCGGTATTATTTCATCGCTTTGCAGACGGAAGCGAGCGTCTGATTCTCAATATTTCTAAAGTCTTATCGGCAACACAAAGACGCTACAGCCAAATACAGAAAGAAGCACTATCCTTAGTGTACGCTTTGAAGAAATTTCATCAGTTTCTCTACGGTCGTAAGTTCATTGTGGTCACCGATCACAAACCTTTAGTGACCTTGTTTGCCCCTGATAAAGGTACTCCTGCAATGGCCGCAAATCGACTTGCACAATGGGCATTACTAGTCCATCAATATGACTACACGATGGAATACCGTAGAAGCAAGGACCATGGCAATGCCGATGCTCTTAGTCGCTTGCCATTTTCAAATGACACAAGTTTTGATGGGGAGGAGATGGAAGATGATGTCGATAGCGTTTGTTTAGTTCGAACAATCAGTCGTCAAATCAATCCTGACAATCCATTGCTTGTGGTCAGAGAGACTGCCAAGGATCCAATTCTTTCCCAACTAATGCGATTTGTGAAGGAAGGATGGCCGCATGCATTTTCAGAAGAGCTTAAAGACTTCAAAAAGTTGGAAAATTCGTTGTCAACAGAGAATGGTTGCGTTTTTTACGGCTTACGAGTAATAATTCCTTCAACCCTACGTAATCATATTCTTAAATTATTACACCTTGGACATTTCGGCATGCAACGGATGAAACAACTTGCCAGGTCAACTGTCTATTGGCCAAGAATTGACTTTGACATTGAGAACTTATGTCGCAAATGCACTTCCTGTGGCCAATTTCAAAATAAGCCGGATAAACCTTCAATCCATCCGTGGATGATGCCAAAAAAACCATGGTCAAGACTCCACTTGGACCATGCGATCAACTTTCTGGGAAGAAACTGGTTAGTCCTTGTAGACGCTTATTCAAAATATCCTTGCATTCATCCAACAACCTCAACGTCTTCGAAAAATACCACTGCTATACTTGAACAAGAATTTGCTCATTTCGGATATCCCCATACGTTGGTGACCGATAATGCCACAACATTCATGTCTCAAGAGTTTCAAGCTTGGTGCAAACAACGAGGCATTGTACATCTCACCGGAGCACCTTATCATCCAGCAACAAACGGTGCTGCCGAGCGTTTGATACAATCGTTCAAACAGGCATTGAGAAAATCCTCGTTACCTCCAAAGGAAGCTTTGCAAGAATTTCTAATGCAATATAGAAGAATTCCTTTTGCATCGGGACTGTCACCAAGCGAATTGTTGAATGGAAGAAGAATTCGCACCAAAATTGACACTTTGGTTCCATCCATTCCGCATCTCCTGCAGGGAAGACAGTCAAGACAAGCGAGCAAGCATTCAAATGCTGAAGACTCGGAAGTGGTTTCGAAAGTCGAACATCATTACTCACTAGGAGACCCTTGTTACGCACTGTACTTCGGCCCTAGAAGAGATCGTAACCCACGATGGGTGCCTGCGATAGTTATGAAAGTCCATGGTACACGAAGCGTCAATGTACGAGTCATTCCTCGAGGACCAACTTGGAGAAGACATCTTGATCAACTTCGACCTCGATACGGTTCGGATCAAGATGATGATCCCTGTGAAATCCCAACGAGCGTTTTGTCTACAGAAACACTTCCAGCCGGGACTGACCACGCATCTAGTTCTTCTTCGATGAACCAATGCAACAATCCGAGATTACCAACCGGAGACGAGTATGGGCGACACAATCTATGACGATCAGCGAGAACAAAGAGACCTCCAAAAAAATATTGTTGCTAATACGTATATATATTTTTTTTGTCGTAGTTTATTTGGGGAGGTGTTGTGATATTGTGCAATAGATGACGTAGTGTTTTCTTAAACGCTTCTAATCCTAATCAGCGCCTTCTGCTCAAACAATTATTGGACACGCGCATCTCCAAGCATAATTGTTACAAGTTAAATATGCGCCTTTATTTTGGTTCTCCAGTCAGTTCAAAGTTATCAAGCTACTACAGCAAACGAACTAAAAGCATTCTATTTCATTATGGTTGTTTTTGGCTAAGTACTTTTTTGTGAATATTTATTATTGTTTTTTAATAACCTGTATATTCGTGCAAAGATACAACAATTTCCAATTAAGACACTTTAAGTGTTTTATTTAATATTTAATAAATGATGAATCATTTAAATAGCTGTTTAAAAAAAAGCAATAATCTTAATAAAGCCAACTTACTTATATCGTACTGTACTATTTATACGATAACCATTTCCAATAATAATCATTCCAGGAATTTCAGGAGGTGGGTCACACTGTATAGTTTGACATGTGGCAATGGGTGGATTCCAAACACCAAATTCATTGCAAATACTTATTTGTGACTTTAATGAGGAATCAATTGCATAACCTGTTTTACAGAAAACTTGAATTTGAGTTCCAACAATCACAAAATCTGTATCCTGAAAAAAAGGTTTTGCTTTAACAATCATAATTACAAATCTTTTGTCTTTATTTAACAAAACCCAGGCATTGTTTTGACAAAGTAAATTGATGTGTGGTTTGAAATACAAATAAAGCAAAATTAATCAAAGCGTAGTAAACTTTTTATTGAAATTACTCTCTTTAAAGCATAAATACATTTGGTTTATAACTCATTTGTCATGTATTCTTTGATTTCAAGATGTTAAAGTTTAAGCATAGAATATTATATAACTTTAAAGAAATACTGCAAAGTGCCAGTTGTTGTGGAGCATATGTTACAAGTAAAGAGTGGCAAAGACAGTACAAAACCAAGTAATGTAAGATAACAATGCATATTTTAAATAATAACCTCCTTAAATATCAGTAAAATAACTTAATTTTTTAACTCTATGATTTGCAAGCAGAAGAGCACAAGTTTGATGATCTATGTGCCTGAGTAATTTCTAATCAGCCATTGAGAAAGTACTTAATAAAAATTTCTAAATGTGGTTATCCTACTTAACTACAATAATGATCCAGCTAAAAACAATAAGCAGCAACTGATTCAATACAATAATAATATAACAAAGAAAAGACCTGCTAACACAATGTATAGTCTACTAAGAATAAATGCAATATTTTTACAAAAAACATATGGCTAATATATGAAGCAAAACAACAACATTTGGCTATAATAGGTATTTTCTCAACCAAAAGTATCTAAAAATTTGTAGGCATAGTAAGCACATAAATCTTAGTTATCAGACTGTACATAAAAATAGATTTCTTTTAGATAACACATCTGCAATTTAAAGTTCTAACTTAAAAGAGAAAATCATATTTAATGTTTGCGTATTCTCTTAATGCTAATGCTACATATGTTCTTAATGTTGCAAGTCTTTCAAACACATGATGTTCTTCTGCAAAAAGTACTAACTGAATCTACAATTTCTAAAAGAGATTTAAATGCACTCAAAAAAATGAACAATATGAGAAACAGTAATAGAAGCACACTAAGTCACTAGTTTAAAGAAAACCAATCAGTATTTAATACAGTTTGGTAGCAATACCAAATTTAGAATATAAAATATCTTATAGCCAAAAAAATATTACTATAAAAAGGTGAGTATAGGGAATCACTCCTAAGTCTTGTTCTAGAGTTAGGAGTGATTCCTTATACTCATCTTTTTATAGTAATTTCTTGCTTACCATAAAGCCAAAGAAAAAAATATTAAATTTAACAATGAGGCGTGCAGCAAAATAATTGGTAGTTTCAAAAAAAAGTTTTTGATTTTGATACCAGTTAAAATATTTTAGGCTGAAAAAGCAGTGAAATCTATGTCGCAATGTTGAAAAAGAAATAATTCAGCTCCTCTGGTTTTTTATCTTAACTGGGAGCAAGTTAAGATTGTCTGCTTCCTTTTCACTATTTCTTTTCCATAGCTTCAAATAAAAAAAATTTCAAAACCTAAAATACAAAATCCTAGACCATATTCAACAAAAATTCATGAAAACTATTATTAAAATAGTTGAAATCAGGAAAAAAATCATTTGATATTGTAGCGTGAGTGGTTTTTGGCAAACAGTAAACCTTAAACTCCTTTTATTGAAAAGGGGCACAATTCGAAACGAACAGACAAAACAACACTAAAACTTTGGAATTAGACAGTAAGCAGAAATCTTCACTTGATGACACCACCAGGATAAATCTCGAATTAAATTACATAGCAGCTATATGAGTCTCGCTCTGTGTGTCTGGCAATTCAGCCAGTGAGCTTATATAACGTCAAAGTAATGTTATAGAGTTTCTATTATGATGCCTGACCTTTTTTACATGTAAAACCACGAGGCGAGGTCAGGTGATCAGGCTACATCCTGTATGCGGTGTATCGAAAATACATTACACGAAAGGCAGTAATAATAACAATAATCACACAAAATAGCATTGATGGCGCAATCAGCCAACAATCAGTTGGGGGGAGCAACGGAAAGGCGGTACAGAAAGAAAATACTAAACATGCAAAATTATTATATGATGGTTGCCATGGGAGTACATAAATGTTGTGCAGCAAGCGGAAGGGTGCTGCAAGCCGAGCCTGCAAGGAGCAAAATATAACATGTGAAAATATAATTGTGGCAAATTTTGCAAAATCAAAGCAAATAGATGCACCAAAGACAATTTGCAGCAATGAGTTCACTACAATATTATTAGTAAATTTAATAATTTTTATATAATTAAGTAAAAGGAGGTATTGTTGTCTTTTCTTTTTTTTTTTTAATAAAAAATGCATTGAATTGCTCTGGACAGCTAAATTGATAGATGCACAAAAAATTGAAAGTTTGTTTTTTGCAGACAACTGAATATTGTTACTGAGAATTTGACTTATAGCACCTTTTAGGAATTTTGTACTAGCTGGAAAAATTTGCTTATATAAAAAATAGCATTACAGAAAGACCAAGACTAAAAAACTTGATCAACATTTATAATATTTTTATTAAAAATAAATACCTGGGGTTGCATTCAAAAGTAATACAGAAATTGAAAACAATGGAAGAAAAATATATTTGAACTGAGAAAGAACTTTTCTCATAAAAAAAACTATTTTTTATCTCTATATTTATTTTCCTGACTCACAGGAAAGTGTTAGAAGCACTATACTTTGAGAAACTGTTAAAAAATGCTTCAACAAATGCCAAGACAATGATGTTAGATTAAAATTTTTTATTTAAAGATAAAACTTAAATTTAAAACTGCTTGCAATGATTTTTAAATAGAGGATGTCACGCCATATGCATAATGTTTGCCATGTTAGAAAGGCAAACAAGTTTTGAACCAATGTGGTTTAGATTTTTGCACTGACTAATAAATGCTTTTTTTTTAGTGCCTTCTTGTGCACCTGCTTGGCATCTAGTGATGTCAAATGTTGTATTGGGCAATAGCTTTCTGGATCTGCTGACATTATTTAACAGAGTGATCAAAGAGAGACATCAAATTTTTAATAGCAGAATTTTAGAATTGATTTTGGCTGCTATATATATTTTTAGTCACTTTAGATGTTGTCTACTCCTGATAGATATTTTAATAGTCTTGTTGGTAATTGACTTTAACCTTGCTTGTTTGCCCAACAACATCAGTAAGTGTGTGGCCCAAATGTACATACATGACAAGATTAATTTAGAAAATAATGGTTTTATAGAAAACCACTTTCCTACTGGTATTTCAATTATTGCTTTGATTGATAAAAAATAAAACCCACAAATTTTGATGCTGGTTGTGAAGCACATTGTGAGGGGTTGGAGTGAGGATGAGGGCAGTTTTTGACTCAGTCACAGAGGAAAAACCCATAAAGTGTCTTTCTTAAGAACACAAATAAATGGCATGAATAGGTTTAAAACTCTGACTGTTTTGATTATGTTTGCCATCAATCTGGTGCATTAAACAACTCAGCCATTTAAAAAAACAAAACTCTTTACAATTAGCCTCATTTTTTAAAAAATGAAACAGTTTCTACACTTAATCAAACATATAACTGGGATATGACAAACAGTAAATGTTAAGATTTACTAAGGTCTACTGTAATTGTAATATGTTGCAGTTAAATCTAAAATTTGCAAACTCAAATGGATTGAGTCTGTGAAGAAATAATAAAATGCAATGATAGATGTTTTCTAAACTTTTAAAGTCAATTTTTTCATATTAAACTAATGCTAACCAAATGTTAATATAATATAATCAATATTAACTAAAATTTCGAAATCATTAAATATTTTTCTCAAAAAATTACCTCCGAAAATCCAAATGACAAGGCATTAACTCGGTCATCAGGGCGATAGCAAAATATAGGCTGACAAGCAAAAAATCTAAACCAATAAACAACTAAGTTAAATATACAATGCTAATCATAATGTAATAGTTATTGTTAATGTTAAATCCTAATCATAATAATGATCCTAAAGTTAAACATTCATAATCAATAAAGTTTTGCTTCTAATGAAGTGTATCTTATTTTGTGAAACAAACTTAAAATACAAGTTAAGTTGTGATCTAAAAATTAGCTTTTGGTAGCAAATAACAAATAGTTTTATTCATTTTTGTTATTATGGATGTAAACAAAAATTTCCTTTCTAGATTCCTTTATAACAAAAATCTTTTGATGATTTTTTCCAATATGTTGGACTTTTGAATGAAACAAATGGTTGAATTTCTAACTGAATGCCACTTAATTCATGCTCTTTGCAATTGCAAAAAAAACCTTGATTAAACAGTTATCCAATGTGACCAAAAAAATCAAATGAAGATGCTTTGGAGGATACAGAGGTGAAAAAAATAGTTTGGATTAAGTATTAAAACAAAATTTAAAAACTTTTAAAAGTATCAAAAGACTGAGGAGACCTTAATTTAAAACAGAAATAACTTCATAACACTGACTGATTTAGAGTGGCAAGTAATACGATAAGAACACCAGGTGGAGTAATGTTATTAATACAAACAAAATACATGTAATTTTTAACAAAACAAGCTTTCATCACATTTCTAACTCCAATATTTAAAGAAATAAAAAGCTACAACTTCAACACTAAGCTACAACGAATTTCAAAAAAAAATTGTTTATTCATTGGTTGAATTCAAAGTGCAAATGAGTAAAGTGTTTTGCCAATTATCCACCAACTATGAAGTAAAAAAAATTATACCCTAACCTCCATCAAGCATTTTACTGACAAAAAAAATTGTAATAAAAGTAATTTCCTTTGCAAAACTTTCAAAATGATTTTAATTGCTGTAGAGACAACTAAGACTGACACAGAAAACAATACATTTAAAAATTTTACAGATGGTTAAAACTTGAAATGTTGAAAACATTATATTGAAAAAAAGTACTTGCTTAATAAAAGTGTGCAAAGCGGCTTTCAAACTTGAAAAACCACCCTAAAGATTGGCAGATAAATGTGATCATTTTTAAGTGATTACAAGTAGGTATAAATGCTGATTAAGAGTATAATCGTTTAGTTTGCAAGACAAAATGTAAGACAAAAGCTTTGACAGAAAATGCTGACAAACAATGCAATGATGATTGATCAGTATGGTTCATGTTCAAGTCATAGCACCAGAGATCATTTACATTGAAGCAAATCTTTGAGAAATAATGGGAATATGACACAAGTGATTTTTCTTGTTTTGTTGATCTAGACACAATATATGATCAAATTTTTTCAAGAAGTGATTTTAAAATCACAGCAAGAAAAAGCATTGCTATTTAGTTATGCTTATCATTAAGTAATTTAACTGTCAACCAGAATTTTTAATTGCATGAAAAGTGCTTCTCAAATTATAAGCTTAAGCTTTATTTAAAAACTTTGACAACTCATATGCATCTTTTGTTTTTGAAAATCAAGTGAAAATTTGCATTATTCCAACTTGGCAACCAAATGGCAAGGTTAGCAATACAGTTAAAAATCACTTAATTTACTATATCAGGACCTTTTCTGAAGTAAGTGACTTGAGAAAATTAAACATGATTTATTATTGGGTCAAGACTCTTGGAGGTTGAGAAGCATTGTTATAAATGCTCAGCAATCAAAGCTTTTTTATGTAGACATTGATTGCAAGCAAAACATTGCTTCGTTTCATTTGTTTTTTGTTTTTGTTTTTTAAGTATATAGAAAATGGATTGACAAACAAACACAAACTGATAAGTCTGATTTAGTCAAGTTTTAAAATCAACCACCTGTTTTTTGAAAATAATCTAACTTTGCTAGCCATTTCTGAACCTGGCTATCAACAAGTATTGAATGCTTTTACACTTGCCTTTAACTTTTCAAAAACAAATTAGCACTGATAAGACTGAGATTATTCAATATGTTTAAAAAATACTGATTTTTGCTGGAAGAAAAAGTTTTACAAAATGAATGAGAAAGTTAAAAATCTTGGTGTTGCATTTAAAAAGACAAAAAGCAAGATAAAAAAAAAAAAAAAACAGACGTTTGAATTGGCAAAGTATGGCAAAGGCTATAATGAAAGCTTTCCAGTGTTCAGTTGTCATAAAAGACAAACTTAATTCTATATATTTTAATCTAACTTTATTTTTAACCCATATATTATCATGATTCTTAACTAGTTTCTTGCTTAATAAAAATTCTGGTCTGTAGCAATTGCTATTTTATTGCAAAGATGAATATTCTCATTTTAGGGTTGCAGCTTATGATATCTATATTTTTCTGTTTGGAGTTAATTCTGTGATAGAATGTAAATGTGGCATCACATGTTTTGTTTGTACAATGGATTTACTCCAAAAAAATGTGTATGAAACTTTGCAATATAAATCTTTTTAGTAAATGTCCACATGAATCCTTTGCCTAGTACTAATTTTTTGATATTTGATTATAAAACCTTTGCAAGAAAGCAGAAATTTTCTGACTTTATATATATATATTTTGTTATAAAACCCATCAAAACGATTGGACATCATTTAAACTACATGTTGCAAATCTCACATCCAACAAACCCCAGCACACAAATGTTCATAGAGGCAAACAAACACTTTATCAAGACAATTTTGGATGCTAACAGACTCTTTATACCTAAAGGAAGTCACAACAGCATAAATCACACTCACTTATTCATGCATATCTACAAGCTTTTTTATCACCATAACCATATACACAAACAAAATAGACCAGACCCACAAATTATTACTCTTTAAAATCACATAAACAAACAAATACATCAACACAAAACAAACAGCTGGAAAACAATATTTTGACAAAATTGATCACAAACATAATCCACACTTCTTGTGGGGCACCATAGCAAAACTATCCAACAAAAAACCACCTACACAACAAAACAGAAGAATTTGCTTCAGACTAAAAGAGCCATCACTGACATAGACAAAACAAAAGCTTTTAATAAACAATTCACAAACATCACTCCATATAGCACAAACAAAATCAACAGGCACATAGACCATACAATCAAGAACCTTCCCATGAAGAAAACAAGACTAACCACTACATAAGCAATTAACAATGTAATTAGATATTTCAAACAGAACAAACAATGATTCCACTGGACCTGATGGCAGAAACATCAGACAACTCAAACACTTTGGGCCACTTATCATCAGATACCTCACAAACATGTACAACATTGCTCTCCATACTAATACAATATCTTATCTTTGGAAACGTGCCACAATCATCCCCATTTCAAAACCAAACAAAGACCACAACATTGCTACAAACTACTGACCCACATCACTTTTATCACCCATTGCTAAAACACTAGAGAAAACACTATTAACATACATAACAGAAAATATTACAATCATTTTTCATTAACATGGATTCAAACATAAACACTCAACACATACTGCTTTGTAAAACATCTGCCACCAAATCACAAACGATTTTAAAAATCCAAGGCTTCCACAATGCACTGTAGTAATAGTAGCTGTAGCTTTGGACATGAGCAAGGCCTTTGATACAATAAACATACACAAAATCATATTGAAAACATTCCTAACATCATCATCAAGTTCATAGCAAATTACATAAACATATGACAAGCATGCACTCAATACAATGACACACTCTCAAAACTCAAATCAACATTGAAGTATTACAATGTCGAGTTCTGTCTCCAGCATTATTCAACATTTACACCTCTGACATTCCACTTCTCACAAAAGACATACAAATCATAACATATGTTGATGACATAGCAATCACAGCATCTCACACCAAATATCTTAAGGCTGAACAACTCATTCAACTACATCTTTTCAAAATGTATGAATGGACCAGCAGTAATAACCTTCATATAAACACAAAACCACCACCACACTTTTTACACCAGACCCAGCTGAATATGGCACAACTTTATCTCTTGAATTAAACAACTAAACATTGACAACAACAAAACACCCAAAAATTCTTGGAATCACTCTTGACCCAAAACTGACATTTCACATATAAACATCATCATCACTAAAGCAAAACAAACACTTAACATTCTGAAAGCACTCACTTCTATAAAATAGAGTAATCAAAAGGAATTAATTGTCTATACATTCAAAGCTATCATTTACCCATTTTAGAATATCCAAACACCATATGGAGCCCTATCATATCACACACCAACATCAAGAAACTGCTAACCATTCATAACTCAGCTTTGCACATTGTTACTGGCTGCACATGAGATACAAACACTCAACATTTACATGACGAAACCAAGGTCCTTCCAATGGACACCCATCTCAAACTTCATTCAACTCAACTTAAGCAGCTCACTGAAATACAAACAAACCCTTTAAATAATCTTAATGCACATTCAGATCCACCCAGAAATATGACATCCACAATCTTTCATAACAATGAGCACACTAATGTCATATCAAAAGTACATTTAACACCTGAGGAATGTAAAGAAAATCTCAAGCATATTCACACTACCATCATCTCACAATACCTCAGTTCCAGAAAAAACAACAAAGTTACTAACACCACACTACATGACATTCATTCATCAGAACAGACATTGCCACATCATAAGCATACAAAACTGCACAGCTCAGGGCCAACATATCACCACTCTTGCAAAGTTACCTACATACAGTATGCCTTTGATACTTACACACTACAATGCTGGGTATGCTTGACACACACATAATACCCCAATCATTTCTTTAACTGTAGTCAAATATCAATGCAATACCATGCCCCTTGTCTGTGGAAAAAACCTTGAGTTTGAGTTGGGTGAGGAGATGAGAAAAATATTGATGGATGTGTGCTATTTGCAAAAGCTACAGTGGAGTTCAATTTTTTAAAATGGATAAAAGAAGGTACAAGCTGTGGTAGTCTGGCAACTCTTTAGGAACTGGAGGAGTTGGAATCCTAGTCCTAGAAGAACAAAGTGAAAAGGTTGTAAAAGTTTGAAGAAGTGACTAAAAGATGGCTACAGTGCTAGCCTTTGAGGAAGAGTTGGTGCAAGTAATATGCACATATGCACCACAAAGAGGAAGGACAACAGAAGAGAAGTATCAATTCTATGATGAGATGCCATACAAATGGGATTTGCAAAGATGAAGTTAAAATAAGTGAGATTTAGACTGCATTAATACTTTATTGCCAAACTTTCTCTTTGGAAAAGAAGAATTGATAATGGAGGCATTGATGGATTTTATAATCTGACTGTTGGTGATAGAGAACTACACAAGGTCTGTCCAAAAAGTATCCAAACTTTGGGCATAAAACCCAACACAATGAATATCACAAATTTTATTTAATCTCCTTTAAAACACTCCCCTTGCAAGTGCACAAACTTTTCCCAATGCCTTTTCCACCTTTGGAAACATTTCTTGAACTCTTCCTCTGGAATGCTTCTAAGCTCTGCTATCGTTTTTTTGATAATGTCCTTACATGACTGAAATCATATCCTTTTTAGTCTAGTTTTTAACTTGGGGAATAGCCAGAAGCATGGTGTTAAATCAGGAGAATAGGAGGCTGTCGCACACATGCCATATTGTTTTGGGCCAAAAAACCTTTGATTACATGAGCAGAATGAGCAGGAGCATTGTCATGGTGAGGCTGCCAGTTCTTCCCTGTCCACATGTCCAGCTGCTTTCTTTGCACAGCATCACAAAGGCAATGTAAAACTTTCAAGTAGTACTCTTTATTGATTGTTTGGCCTTCTGGTGCGTATTCATGATGCACTATGCTGCAGGAATCCAAGAAATAGGTCAGTATCACTTTCACATTGCTGCAAACTTGTCATACTTTTTTTGGCCTTGGTGATTCTGGATGCTTTCATAATGAAGATTAAAACTTGCTTTCTGGATCATAAACATAAACTCAGGTCTCATGACTAGTCATGATAGTCTTTGTAAATTCTAGGTCATTGTTTGCACAATCCAGCATGTCCTGGACAATTTCCACATAGAGCTCCTTCTGCTGCTCCATCAGCAACTTGGAAATAAATTTGGCCAACACTCTCCGCATGCACAAATCTTCAGTTGAAATGGAGTGAACTGATCATCTGCTTATTCCCACTTCTTCAACAATCTTCCTGAGTGTTGGATGGCAATCTTCCATCACAATTTGACAAACTTTCTCAATCACCTCCTCATTTCAGCTTGTGGATGGCCTGCCAGAGCATGCCTCACTCTCCATTGACATTCGATCATTTTTTAAGTGATTAAACCACTCCTTTATTTGAGTTTGATTTAAGGCTTCATCTTCAAAACTTTGCTAAATCTTTTAAATTGTTTCAGTTTGATAATTACCTAGTTTTTGGAAGAACTTGATACAATACCTTTGTTCAATGCTTTCTGTCATTACACTTGCAAGCAAAAAATTGATGATCAAGCACTATACAACTGCACAACATGCTTCAAAAAAAGAATGACACCAACTATCAATTTGAAATTTTTTATGCGTGGGCAGTAATTGTGTTGGTACAATCTGCCAAAACTATTGCTGGCATGGCATTATTTTTGGAAGGAGATAAGGTCAGATACTTTTTGGACAGACCTCAGATATACCAACCTCAGAAATGACATTGCTGAGTATTTGTGCTGTGCTGTGGTGAAAAAGAATTTTCAAAATATTTTAATGACTTTTCCAGCAATGATTTCGGATGAAATTACTAAAAATTAGTTCTATATTAAGTAGCTGGCATTCCAACAAAAACACAAGAAAAGTTTATAATAGCCAAGTAGCAAAAAATGTTTTTACAGTATGGAACTGTGGTATTTTGGGCTGCAAATGAAGCAGATGTATCCTCTCTAAGTGAACAAGTTTTGAGAATATTGATGCTTTTTTCAACAATATATTTATGCAAAGCTGTTTTTTCTTTGGCTGTTGTTATTAAGGCCAAAACTTGCAATAAACTAAAACTAAAAAACAACTTAGTTGCACATTTTCTACCATTAATCCTTGTATCAAGATGTTAAGGAAGAGAAAACAATCACAAAAATCACTTTAATTGAGCATTTTACCTTTCTGATTGATGCACATGATGTTAGTGCAAGAAAATCCTAGAACAAAAATTTTTTAAATGTTATTGTATGAAGTCTATAGCACCACAAAGCTAAAACTCATTATTGGTTAAATAGCATTCTATAAAACCTTGTTACTAAAAATATCAGGTGGAAAATTTGAACTTGGTGATTGGTCTTGCTTAAGAATCAACAAAAAGGGTTAAGTTGCTTTGTTAAAAGCATTATTAGAGTATGAAATTTCTAGTGGTTTCAATAAATTTCTGCATTTATTTTGAGCTTTTGATTCAAGGTGTGTTTGTGTCATTAAAAAGCAACAAAAAAATAAGCAAAACATTTGATTTCTTTTCTGTTAAATTGAATAATTAAAGTATAATCATACAAAGTTTTACTTGGGGTTCGGAGACCATTGTGAATTTAACAGACATTTAGATTGCTTTATTGCTGAGCCATCACTAAATTTATATCCTTCATTGCAAGAATAATGAATTACTGCACCATAAGCAAAAGATACTGAATAAATGGCTGTTGTATTGGTAAACTAAAAAAACATTACAAAATTAAATTTTTAATTATTTTTAATGATTTTCATAATTATAAAGAGTCCTGGTAAATCCTGAAACAAGATAAAACAGGTTATAAAGGTGTAATTAAATGTAAAATAGTGTGCTTATTATATACGTAAAAAGTTTGTGCATATGCATGTATTTTTTTCAATTTGAAGTTTGGAAATTAGCAATTTCTTAATGAAATAGTGCAGTGTTTTTTAACTGCTTCTCTGTAAACTAGTTATTGTTTTCTATTTTATACTTCAATCACAAGATATTTAAGGCAATATGAATTAATATTTAAAACAGCTATTTTGATAAAATGATAAAAAATTAGATAATTTTTATTAAATTTTTGCAAGTGTTAAAAGGTTGAAAACCACTGATTTATTCATATAATTAGTTACCTATTCATATAAGTAAATAAATGCAGGTAAAACAAAAGGCTTTTGTACCAATAATAAAGTAATGCAAAAATTTGTCACCAAGTATTCTTGTGCAGTTTGTGGAAAGGGTGTTGGGAATCAAATTCCATCCAATGCAGGAAACGCACAAAATGGGTACATAAGTGTTTGCAAATTAAAGATAACTTGGCTAAGCTAAAAACCTTAAAGTGTAATATATGCAAAACAAACCAGGTTGTTGGAGATTCTCTAAAATGTATAAACATGGTGAAAGATTCAATAAAAAAATAAATGTTTTGCTATCTTGGGGATGTTCTGGATACAGAAAGTGGAGTTCAAGAAGCAGTGACCACAAGAGTACAAGTGGAGTGAAAAAGATTTAAGAATGTTGCAGGTGTGCCATGCTAGAAAGAGTTTGTCAATAAAGTTGAAAGGACTTCTATGTATAATTTATATTGTAATTGCAATGAGTTATCAAGCAGAGTGGTGGCAAATAAATGTAAATAATATAAGAAGAATAGAGTCCACCCAAATGAGAAAGCTTTAAATAATAGATGGCAAGGCACTGCAGGATAAATGAAAAATGAACTAATACAAAAATGACTGATGTTGAACCATTTAAAAAGTTTTAAACCATAAAAAAAAAAGCAAAGATTGAGGTGTATTGAACATGTTGAAAGGATAGCAAAGAATAAGTTCTAGTGATGACTATGAAATCTATGATAAAAAAAAGAAAACCCAATAAATGATGGATAGAAGTTGTTTAGTATGACAAGAATTGACAAAGAAGCGACAATAATGGACATGCAGCTGCAAGAAACAATATGTCTTTTACTTTGGGGCAAAAACAGAAAAAAGTCACCTCTCAAAAGCAATAATAAAGTGTTCAGACAAGACTTGATGTATTTTTACCTAGCTTTGCTATTACTGTTTAGGGGGGGGTTTGATATTTTTCTAAGCATATGCTTGACATTTGTTAAAAAGTTGTTTGATTCTTGATTAATAGAGAATTATTTCATCTCTTGCAGAATAATTTTGATGCATTTGTGATCAATGAGAAACTTTGCATAAATTTCAGTATTCTGCTGTAATTCCAGTGATGGGTGATATATGATTGATAATGTTATTGTAAATAGTGCACATAAATCTTTCAGTAATTGTAAACAATAACTACTTAATGTTTCAAAAAATAATGGTTGAGCTTTAAATGATGAGATATTGATTTAAAATAAAATTTCTTGCTGATTTTGATATGTAATATAAGCAAAAAAGATTCAGAATAAGCACTAAACATTATGCCAGATGAACAATATTATTACATTTTTAAAAAAATAAAGCTAGTACATACAGTAGTAATATTTGTAGTTGTGTGATGACTGTGAGGTTCAAATCACCTGTTTTTTTTCTTTTGTTTTGTACAAGCGGTGTTCAGAAAGTAATGCAACTGATTTAATTTCTTGCAGCATTCAATTAACTAACATCTGATTCTTTTACAGATTATATATTGGTAACTAAGGTTTAAAGATTTTGTAAAAAATAAGGGTTTGAATTACTGCAATCTGCAATTCAAATTTTAAGTGATTCCTCTATGTCTTCTTCATTAGAAGGTAAAACTAGCATGATTGCCCCAAAGCAATCTCGGCAGAAGCAAAGAGTTGTTATTGAATTTCTACTGTCAGAGAGAGAAACAGCTCAGAATATAAGCAGAAGGCTAAAGCAAGTGTATGATGACAGTGTGATAGACTACACTACAGTGACTAGGTGAGTGAAGTGAATCAATGATGGACAGAAAGAACCTGCTGAAAGCAATCTTTGCAATAGGTCAAGAAGTGGCAGGCCATCTTCTGCTTACAATTCTGCTAACATTGATCAGGTAGATGCATTGATTAAAGAAAACAGACACATTACTATTAATGAGCTTGCTGAGTCATTAGGAGTAAGTGCAGCGAATGCTGTAAAGATCATGGATACCCTGGGGTATTCAAAAGTGTGTGCAAAGTGGGTCCCAAAACAGCTCACAAAGGCTCATAAACAATCCCACCTAGAACCTTGTTCTGAATTTTTGGAGTATTGCTATAGTAACAAAACCTTTTTGCAGCAAATAGTGATCAGAGATGAGGCTTGGGTTCACCACTTCGAACCATAGTCAAAGAGAGCATCAATAGAGTGGTATCATCCCACCTAACCATGCTCAAAGAAGTTTAAATCTCAGCAGTCTGCAAGAAAAGTGATGGTGACTGTGTTCTTGGATAGTGTTGGTGTGATACTGGTAGACTTTATGTCCACAGAAGCAACAATCAATTCAGATATTTACATTGATACATTAAAAAAGTTGAAAGCAAGAATACAAAGAGTTCAACCTGCTTTGAAAATGTCTAAGATTTTATTGCAACATGACAACACTAGGCCTCACACCAGTCTTAAAACCCATGAGGTCATCAGCTCCTTTGGCTGGACAACAATTTCATATCCCCCATATTCACCAGACCTGGAACCATCTGACTTCCATTTGTTTGGGCCCCTCAATGAAAGTTTGAGGGGGCGACATTTCTCCAGTGATGAAGAGCAAAACTGTTGTTAGGAAGTGGTTAAAAATGCAGCCTGTAGAAATTTTGCAATGAAAGAATATGTGCACTTGTTAAAAGTTGAGAAAAGGCGGTTTGGAAAGCAGGAGATTACATCGAGAAGTAACTATGAAATGCTCATGTTATATACTTTCTTGTGATGTACAATTTGTATACCTTTAAAACTCAATGTCATGAAAAGAAACCTGGTTGCATTATTTTCTAAATGCCCCTCATAATAATATTTTTTTCCACATCAGTATTTAGCTGTTTTGTACATGTAATTATTGTTTATTTTAACTGCATCTTTTGTTCATTTCAATTTCTGTGCTGTGCCCAAAGAGTTATCTTTTGCTATTTATTTCGTGAAATTTAAGAAATAAGATACAGCATTATTAAACCAACAACAGACTGTTTTCATATCTCCAAATTCCATACAGAACAAGAAAAACCTCATTTGATTGATTTATTTGACTAGAGAGAAAAAAGCAATAATGAACATGCAAAAAGGTAGTAATAGCGACCTTACCTTTTGTAAACCAAAATAAAACAAAAACAAATAGAAATTTGGCTATGCTACAATTGTTTAAACATAAACACTAATCTTTTCAATTCAAAAATTTAATAAATAAGAATCTTTAATGTTAATATTTACTTTAATCAACAAATTTTGGGTAATTTCAGTGTCTGCACCAATTTGAAATCCATTTGTTATTGTTGTTGGAGGTTTATAACAAAAAAAATTAGCTTTCTGCGCACAAATTTTTTCTGTGACAACAGATTCACAAGGCACTTCAACAACTAAAATTTAAAAATATCAAAATGTATTAAGTGTATGCATCTTTCACAATTATTCTTATTTTAAATAAAAAGATTACTGCTAAATATGTGAAAACAAGAATTGCACATTGCTTGAGAAAGTTTGGAGTAGCATAATAAACAAATATATATATATTTAGGCAAAAACACTACACATAAAAACTTTAAAATTTTAAAATTGCAACAATCTGTTTCGCCAAAAATAGCTATCAGGAAATTACCTGAAATATAATAAAAGATAATAAAACAATAAAAAAACAAAAATCTGCAAATAAATTAAACAGGAAATAAAATTAAAAATAATAAAACCCTTGCTTGATTAATTGAACAGTTTCCACACAATATTGGGGTGGAACTGCACAGATATAAAAAGATCTTTTCTCACCAGCAGGTGATGTAAACTAATTGAAGCCAGTAAATGACATAAAACAAATAAAGCCCAGATATATACAGTAGACCTCAGTTAATCCAGATTCAATTTGACAGACAAAATTATCCAAATTAGTCAAAGTCCAGATAATTCAAAGATTTTTATTAAGAATTACAGAATATATAGGAAATCATTTGTACTTTCAGTTTTATCCAAGTTAAGCAAAATTTCTCATTAACCAAATCTAGATTAAGCGAGGTCTACTGTATATTAAAACAAATAAAGGAATAGGAACAGCAGGTTCAGTGCCAAAGATGATCACAAAAAATTTTCAGTTTGAATTTATTTTTATGCTAACACTTGCCAGTGAGTTTTATTCTTTTATTAAGAATCAATAATGGGTCTGCCAAGAGAATGGAAAGCTTGCTACAGCTGTATGCCAAACATGGCAGCAATCCTGTCCAAACATAATAAAAGCATCTTGGCATCAAAAACATTACTATACATCTTCCATGCAAATGTTAATGCAAGGCTGAATGTCAACTAAATGAAAAATGTTGTTAAAAGGCTATTATTTATAAAGCTAGTATTTCATTTGATGGTAATAATGCTCCTAAACACTATTGTTACATTGTTTGCGTAATGTATTTGAGAAGTAGATGTTGGGTGCGGGTTTTGAGCCTGCGCACCTTTTGTATCAGTGCTGAATAATCAGCGCTACCTTTAATGCGTTCTCACATGGCTGTGGGCATAAAGTGATGCCATGTTGTTTAGTGAGTCCTTTGACTTGAGCGGGCTGTAACTTCGCATTTGAACAGAGCCTTTAGATTGATTTGGCTGCTGTATTTTTTGTCCCTTTGGACATTGTCTACTTTGGTAGAGAATTTAATAATTTGATTCTTTCCTTTGCTCATCTGCCCAACATCGTTGGTAAGTTTGTAAGTTTGTAAGTGTCTACACATGAAAACATATTGAAATTTGTGTTGTATTTATTCAGAAAACCGTTTTGGACTAGCGCCACCATTATTGTTTTGTTTTGCAAAATAAAATCATAAATCTGGTGCTGGTCGTGAAGTGCGTTTGTGAGGAGTTGGAGGAAGGATGAGGCAGTTTGCGACTCCATTACAACTACTATGGCTGTTGTAAAACAAAGTTTAAATCCTATTTTACAATCATCACCAGTCTATCAAGAACAAGCAAAAAAGAAATATGACCAAGTTATCAAAAGTTTTTTGGAAAGCCATCAATCATAGGAAGGATCTACATATTAAATGAAGCATCTAGGCCATTTTTAACATCTATCAACCCAGTGCCACCAGATGTAATCTCTGTCTCAATGAAAAGCTTTCCATCCTCCATCTATTTGCTGGGCCCATCAGCAATTCTTAATAATAATAAAAAACTCACCAACAAGTGTATAAGAGACTTCAAAAATGGGAGACTTAATCTACTTTGATGGACAAACAATGCAAAAAAGACTCAATATACTTAAGCAAATTACAATTAGTTAGCTCAAACATGGAACTCATATTAACAGCTCCCATGTGGCAAGCCCCAGTAACTGGCAAATGGCCAAGCAAATGATGATGAATTCAGGGTACTTATAGTGCAGTAAAAAAATTAACCCTCAGCGGCAGAAGCAAAAGAAATTCAATAAAATCCACAAATGTAAAAAAAAATTTTTTGTTGCAAAGATGAATCCCATAAAAAAATTTGTAGAAGAACAAAACTCATGGCATGAAAAACACAAAATTAAAGATTCTCAAGTCAAGTTTGGCTGATTTTGAGCATCTCTGGTTCTCTGTGATGCTCTACTTTGTCATGGCAAAGTTGCAGCATTTAAACAAGTGATTTAATTATATTATTTTCCTTGGTGACAATTATACCTTTTTAGAATGAAAATCACAAAAATTCTCATTATATGATCAGCAGTTTCTCAGTACTATGTTGCCTGATTAACTAAGCAATAAATGTGCCACAAGGCTGACTCTACAACCAGCCAACACATACAACAAAATGAAATATAACAAATTAAGCTTGAGACAAATTACAATTTACAGCTAAAGATCTGAGAAACCAAGCTTTGAAATTGCTTGTGAGTTACAATATATTACACATTTCCCATCATTTCAGTGAGTAATTGTTGCCATACTCTATGAATTCAAAAATTTTCATGTCACCAATATTGTTTGAGTTTATCTGTCTTGTACATATTTATACTTTGTTAACTTCTTTTGATTCCTGCTTAATATCTAACAATTTATTTTTTAGATCTTTTATTTCATCTTTTCAACTAAAAAAATATCATGTATTTTCAAATTTTTTCTGTTTTTTATCTCCACAAACTGTTTAGTAAGCAAACTTTTTTTCCTTTTATAGATATTTTAAAAAATATACAATAAATTTGACAGCAAAAAACATGCCTACATATTAGAATACTAATGCACAAATAAAGATTTTAAAAAATTTATGAATATAAAGGTAAAAAATTGTGAAAATAAAAATCTAAAAGACAGAGGTGGATGAAAAATGTTGAAAAATATAAAAAAAAGCTTAAAAAACAGAATAATAAAGTTATTTTGATTGCACATTGTCTTAATATATTGTCTTCAGTAAATTGAATACAGTAAATGAGAAAATATAAAGTAATTTATGATATGTTGAAATATTTCCTATTATATGATTAATATGAGTTTGTATCATGTCCATATAGGGGACAAAAATTCTTATTAATCCATCAGGGGACACACAGTGCTGCAGGAACTACAGAGGAATAAAGCTAATGAGCCACACAATGAAGGTATGGGAAAGAATTATTGAAGCCAGGCTAAGATATAGAGTGGAGATCAGCAAACAGCAATATGGATTTATGCCAGAAAAAAAAACCACCGATGCCATGTTTGCCTTAAGAATGTTGATGAAAAGTACAGGGAAGGTCAAAGAGAGCTACATTGTGTATTTGTAGACCTAGAGAAGGCTTACAACAGGGTTCCACAGGAAGAGCTGTGGTACTGTATGAGAAAATCAGAAATAGTGGAAAAGTATGTTCAACTAGTACAGGATATGTATGAAGGAAGCGAAACAGTGGTGAGGTGTGCAGTAGGAACTAAAAAAAGTTTCAAGGTTAAGGTTGAACTGCACCAGGGATCAGCATTAAGTTTGTTCCTGTTTGTAGTGATAATGGACAGGCTAACGAATGACGTAAGAAGAGAACCACCATAGACAATGCTGTTTGCTGATGATATTGTGATTTGTAAAGAGACCAGGCAAGAAGTGGAGCAGAGACTAGAATTTTGGAAGTATGCATTGAAAAGAAGAGGGATGAAAGTAAGTAGGTCAAAGACCAAATATTTGTGCATAAATGGAGGAAATGATGATGAAACAGTAAAGATGGAGGATGCAAAAGTGCCAAGAGTAAAGGAGTTTAAGTATTTGGGATCAACGGTGCAAGAAAGTGGTGGTTATGAGAGGGAGATAAAGAAGAGAGTACAGGCAGGATGGAACAGATGGAGAAGAGTATTGGAAGTAATCTGCGATAGGAGGTTACCAGCTAGAGTAAAAGGAAAAGTGTACAGTTCAGTGGTAAGACCAGCAATGGTGTATGGACATGAGACAGTGGCAGTCACAAAGAAACAAGTAGAAGAGATAAAAGTCGCAGAGATGAAAATGTTGAGGTTTGCTATGGGAGTGACAAGAAAAGACAAGATTAGAAACGAGCACATTAGGAGTACCGTTAAGGTAGAACAGTTAGGAATGAAGATGAGAGAGGGCAGGCTGAGGTGGTATGAACATGTCATGCAGAGAGACCAAGAGTATGTAGGAAGAAAGATGATGGAAAGGGAGTTACCAGGAAAGAGAAGAGGGAGACCAAATAAACAATTTTTAGATGTAGTGAAAGAAGATATGGGGGAAGTCAGTGTGAAGGAGACGGATGTTGAAGACAGAAAGATGTGGAGAATGATGATACGCTGTGGCCACCCCTGACTAAAGGGAAAGGCCAAAAGGAGAAGATCATGTCCATATAAAAATCTTGTTTTATAAAAAAAAAATTTTAATGTTCAAGTTAGTTTAAAATTCATTTGTTCTTCTGGTAGACTTAGCAAGTTAATCTTCAACAAATAACAGAAGGCGTAATATATTTATCAAAGAAAAACTTAACACAACGTTTTGTCCATTACATCAGGCAGACTTCATCAGGTAAAAACAACACACAATGCACAATGCATTTAAAAACCAAGAACACAAAAAAAAAAATTAATAAACACAAGGTGAAAGGCAAACATACATAATAAATTAATAACTACTTTGTGTATCAGAAACAAATTTAAGAGGTTGAAAACCCATCTATTATGAGATTTTTATATATTTTTGGAAAAACATTCCAATCTTTGTCATTTATTGAATTTTTTGCACTATTGATATATAATGATTCTAAAAATTTTCGTTTATCATAATCAATGTTATCATAATTTATCGTTTATCATAATTATCATAATTTGTCAAAGCATAAAAAAACTTTTGTTAAAGCGTGGTGTTGCCTCAAGCAAATCAAGTCTGTATCATCCCACTGGTAACTCTCAAGCAGAGCATTATATTGGTATTGTCTGAAAATCAAAATGTCTTTCTCTGAAATCCAATAATTTACCTTTATTTTGTTGGGAACTATTTTACCTAATGCTTTACATTCTATTTGATCTCTGTTAAATACTACAACAAATGCCACTCCACACAAATTATTCTTTAACTTTAATAGTCATTCTTGTAGTGGGAGATCTTTGCCAGGATGGCTGATGCTCTGCAAATTCCTCCAAAATCATAAATGTGATGACCTCATAGAGGAAGTGCAACTTCTAGAGGCTAACCCCCAATATGCAAACATTTGTTACGGGCATGGTAGAGAAAGCAGCATTTCCTTAAGTGACCTGTCTCCATGCCCACAAGGGTTAAACTCACATGAAATAGAATCATGATTTCCTACACTCGACAAAGAGCATCCTCAAACATCACCAGTGCAACAAAGAAAGGATGATTTACTGCACACTACTCTGTCAAAATCTACCATGCAAGGGCAAAGTGGTGATGCTCCCCCTCATCAACACGAAGATTTGCTGCAACAGGACGATCACAACTCTTTTCTCTCTGCCCCTTCTGAACCAACTGTGCACAGATCGACTTGGTCAACTAAGGGTGTTTCACCCATTTGATATGGAGAGCCGATTTCTCATTAAGAGGGGAAGATTATTGTGTAATTGTAATTGTAATTGTGCGTGATCAAGCCTGAAGCACATTCTTGATTTGAGTTTTTGTACTGTGCGTTTTATCTCTCTCGTGGTTACTGCAAAACGCTGTCAGAGTGATGCGTGGTTGTGAATGGTAGATGTGTTGCTCTTTAAGTTGTGTTGCTTGTTTCTCTGTTAACGTGCATTTCTGTTTAGAAAAATACATTTCTTAGTTGATTAAAACCTAAATTCGTTGTGTTTTGGGTAATTTCAGAACAATTTAATCAACTAAGATTCATCCAGTAAGGACAGACTTATGCAGCCTTCTTGCCTCGATCTAGATGCTAACTCATCCTCTGAACCGAAAAAATGGTGTCATTGGTTTGTAACGTTCGAAAATTATATTGAAGTATTAGATGCATCACTGGCGGGAGAACGATGGACAAACAAGTTAAAAGCATTGGTAAATTGCATCTCACACCGTGTGTTCAAATATATCACTGATTATGATTCGTATGATGAGGCAATAACAGTTTTGCAGAACCTTTATAAAAAGGCACCCAATGAAGTCTTCACTCACCATCTTTTGGCCACTGCCAACCAACAACCAGAAGAAACTTTGCATTCTATTTGAATAAGGTACATGGAGTAAGGTTATTAAAAACTTTTGTTACCAAGTAAATTTAAATAATACAATCATTAACTTCTCTGATCTAAATTTTGTAAAATTTTGCTCTAAACATTCTGCTATGGAACACTCCAAGAAAATTAAAAAAAAGAATGGAGCAAATGGAGGTAAGACTTAATCAATATGAACAGGATTTTAGAAGTAAAAAGGCTTGTTCTCCTGGTGCTGCTGTTTCTGCTGCAGAGGAGAAACAGGAATTTGATCTAAAGGCCCTGAGAAGAGAGTTTGAGAGCCTAAAAACTCTTGTCTATTCGATAAACGAAGTCAATTCAATTCAATTGTCTCAACTTTAGTCCCCAAAATTGAAAAGATCGAAAAGGATATGGATGACCAGGAACAATACAGCAGGTCAAATTGCTTTATTGTTCATGGAGTCAAAAATATTCCAAAATAGGGGAGTATTTAGATAATAAAATTTTCATTTGCTCAGAACTTAAAAAATTAACCCTAGACCCTCCTAATCAGGCTTCTGACCTAGACATAGCTCATCCTCTTCCTTCCAGAAAAGAAGATGCTATGATTGTCAAGTTTCTTTGACGGATACAAAGGAACTTGATCTACTCAAAAAAGAGACAACTAAAGGGCAGTGGAGTGATCATTACAGAGTCTCTGACAAAACGAAGATTGAAGTTACTGGAAGCTGCCAAATCTGCCTTTGGATGCTTCTCGGCTTGTCTATGAAAGGTAACGTGTATGTTTTTCATAATAAAAAACATCTAGTCAATGATTTTGTTGACATTAATAGAATTAAAAACACCTCTACCTATGCTAGTGTCACCACAAATAATCTCACTAATTAACTAACTAATTAAATATTTTCTTAGTAACAAGTTCAAGGTTTTTAGTTGTATCTGTTCTTAAAAGAAAATCTCAGCTAAATTTCATTTACTTCAACTTTTTTTTCTTTTTTTTTGTAATTTATTTTTGACGCCTGTTGTTTATATTTTTCTGCTTGCTTATTTTATTTTATTTCTAATTGTTTTTGATTGTTTGTTTGTTTCACTTGCTTTAGTGTATACGGTACTTTTTTTTTCTCTTTTTATGAGTGTTTGAACAGAATTTTTGCTAAATTATAATGGTTCACAACAAAACAAAGTTTTGTTTCAAATGTAGCCTTAAATTATCAAAAAACAGTCAACATTTTCAATGCCATGGATGTAACTCTGATTATCACTTACTATGCAGATCTCCACAAAATGCTCAATCACAAGTTTTACCTAACTTTTATCTTAAAAACTGGTTCTGTTTATCTTGTGCCAACTCAATCTTCCCTTTTCACTCATTAGCAAATAATGAACTTTCTGATCTTATAATGAAGGTTTTTTGTCAAAAATTTCTTCTGTAGAATTAAACAATCAATTTTTAAATGAACTAAATAATAGTCTTAACTTTAACAATACTGACAAAAATGATACTTTATTAGACATTTCACTAAACGATATATATTTTACAACTCAAGAAGTAAACCAATCCTTTAACAAAAATGAAAACAAAACATTTTTTACCATGTGCTTAAACATACAATTATTAGTAAATCCCCATAATTTTAACAAACTCGAATGTCTGATCTCAGAATTACAAATAAAACCTGATATAATAGCTATTAATGAAACTTAGGAAAAGCCAAGCTCATTTGGACAATACAAAAACCTAAATGGTTACAATTTTATTTCAAACTCTAGACTAAAAAGTAAAGGTGTTGGGGTTGGTATGTACATTAAAAATACATTAGTCTTTTCATTATGTTCTGAATTGTCTATAATGAAATAAAAGTTTTTAAGTCTTTGTTTATAAAAGTCCACTTCAAAAACAAATCAATATTTTGTGGTACAGTTTACAGGCCTCTTAGACAAGATAAAAATTCAATAGATTCTTTTAATGATTCTCTTCACTATGTACTAAATAATATAAACAAAACAAAAAACAAATGTATCATTTCAGGAGATTTTAACTTTAATTTACTAGATTCTTTAGATCATTACATAGATACTTTTGTAGAAACCATGTTCAGCTTTAACTATTATCCTTTAATTAACAAACCAACAAAAATTACTGAAAAAAGTAATTCAACTATAGACCACATTTGGACTAATTTCACCAACACAAAAATTTCCAGTGGCATTATTGTTCACCGAGTAGCCGACCATTTACCCATTTTTCAAACATCTGTTGTCGTCGAATTATCCCCTTTTCAAAAAATTGTCATGCAATGCTTCAGTCCACAATATCTTCTTCAATTTCAAAGATCCATCAAACAAGTTGATTTTACAACAGTCTTTCAAGAATCAGATCCTGATCAATCCTATGTGCAATTTGACAATTTAATGAACGATAAAGTTAAAAACTGTTTCACTTTAAAATGCTCCAAAAACAGACCAAACAGTGTAAATGGTATGACAAAGAACTTGCAAAGTTACTACATAAAAAAGACAGATTATACAAACAATACATAATCACAGGCAGTCCAAACCTAAAAGCAAAATATCAAAAGTTAAGAAATCTATACTTTAACACAATCAATTACAAGAAAAAAGAATATTTTAAACAAAAATTTACAAAGTTCAAAAACAATATCAAAAAAAGTTGGCAATGCATTAACTACTTAATTGGCAAAAACAAACAGCAAAGACCTGAAAAACTAGAACTAAATGCTAATGACAAATCAATTACTGATCCTGTTGAAATCCTAAAACATTTTCAATGACTGCTTCACTAACACATCTCAATTACTACTAAAAAATCTTCCACAAACAACTGTTAGTCATCATAATTTTCTTGGTAAGTCAAACCCTACATCAATGTTTTTCTATCCAACAACTACTTTTGAATTATCTTGACTTATATCTGAAACTCCTTCAAAATTCAGTGCTGGTTGGGATGGTACACCTACTATATTACTAAAATATTTACCTATTAATGCATTGTCAACATGGAGTTATGTTTTTAATCTTTCCCTGTCCCAAGGCAAGTTTATCACATTTTTTAAACATGCAAAAGTAATTCCTATTTTCAAAAAAGGAAACACAAAAAATGCAGCAAACTATCAACCAATTAGCTTGCTATCCAATTTTTTAAAAATTCTTGAAAAAATTGTACACAGATGTCTTTATTCGTTTTTCAATAACTCCAATCTTTTGTCCAATCACCAGTTTGGTTTTAGACAAGGGCACTCTACCTCACATGTTATTACATTATTAACTGATAAAGTTACAACAGCCTTTGAAAACAAGCAATCAACTTTAGGGATTTTCTTAGATCTTTCTAAAGCCTTTGATACTATTGACCATAAAACTTGCTTAATAAACTGTACCATTATGGAGTAAGAGGCATACCTTTTTCTTGGTTTAAAAGTTATCTCACAGATAGAACTCAACAAACTGAAGTCCTTAGCACTAAATCTACAAACATCAATAAATTGACCTCTTCTGTCCCCCAGGGCTCAATTCTGGGACCAATCCTGTTCATAATATATGTCAATGACTTTCCTAAATGCCTGAGATACAGCAGTTGTTTAACCTTTGCAGATGATACAACTATATTAATTTCAGGAAAAAACCAAAAAAACTTGTATAACAATGCAAATGAAGAGCTTAATAACATCGACAACTGGTTAGTGACCAACAAGCTTTCCTTAAACATTGATAAAACAAAGTGCATGCACTTTAAAACCCTCAACACACCCACTCCCAACTTAACATTGAAAATCAGAAACACTCCAATTCAAAAAATCTCATCCTTTAAACTATTGAAAGTTATTCTGGACAAACACTTGTCATGGAAAGATCACATTTTATCTCCTAAAAAAAAGTTACAAGCACTAGTGGTGGTAACTATGAAAATCAAGCCATGTTTGAGTAAAGATTCTCTCCTAATTATATAACATTCTTTATTGATTAGTCACATACGATACTGCATAAACAATTGGTGTTTTGAAAATTCCATTCTAATTAGAAAACTGCAGAGTATATGTAACAGATTTTTAAAAATGACATTTGATCTACAACAAAACAATGACATCACAGAAGCTATGAAAGACGCTCAACTTCTTACAATAAATAATCTTTACAACCTAGAAATAGCACAAATGATGTTTAAATATGAAAACAAACAACTTCCACAAGCATTTAATAACTTTTTCACACAAAAATCTTTAAAAATGAAAACCAGAAGCAACAGCCAAATAATATCAAATTGCTTCAGAACTAAAGTAAGTCAGCAATCTCTGAAATTTGTTGGACCAAAACTTTGGAACAAAATACCTTCAGAGATCAGGCACAGTCATTCAAGCAACAACTTCAAAAAAAAACTCACTCTACACTTGGCACATTTTCCAAATTCCTTGTTAAATTAATGCAAATAGTTTAGTATTAGTACCAAACCTACTCTACAATAGAATAACCAACTTTAATCTAGACTACAATTACTAATAATCTGCTTGATTAGAATGAATATTATTATTGTTATTATTATTATTATTATTATTATTATCATTTTTTTTTTCGGCCATTGAGCCTTGTCTGGCCTTGTCTTTGTTATTTTTCACAACTCGGTGACTTTTATCTGGAGAAACTGCTTTTAATAGAGAAGACTAGATTGTGTGGCTACTATCTCAACAAAAAATGTTCAAACAATTCTTTTGTGTGTGTGTGTATTTTTTTTTCTTTTGTATCATGTTTCAATGAAATGGTCCTTTTTGACCCATGACAGGATTTCTTTCAGTGGGTTTGTTTGCCTGTCTGACCCTTTTTGGTCACAGGCTTATTGTGCTTCCTACCATATTTTTGCCGTTAATGCAACAATGCCTCAAATACATGGTACATCTTGCTTTGTTGCGCTTTTCTTTTTTGTCTCTTATTTGGTTTTCCCTGTCTTATAATTCCTTATCTGCTTTTCTATGTAAGGTGTTGCAACCATGCATCATTCTTCTAACTACTATGTCAAATATTACTGTGTGCATGCTATAACATTTAACATTTTGTTGCTTCTTCCTTTTTCTTCTTCTGCTATAGTCCTCTATGTTTGTCTATTTCTTTCTGTTTTTATTGTGGTGGAGCAGAAATAAAAGATACTGATACTGATCTGCCTGTTTCACCAATATATACACAGAAATAATCTTTACAATGAATTTTACAAATTGCACTGCACTTATATATTCCATCAACAGAGTCTTTTAGTTTAGGTAAAACATTTTCAATTGTTTTATATGGGTAAGTATACACACCAATATTAAATTTTCTCAAAATTCTAGACATTTTATCACTAAGACCTTTAATATATGATAAACCAACATAGTTATATTTCTCGTTATTTATGCAATCGCTTTTATTAACTTTTTTATGCTTAATTTCTTTTTTCACTTTATTCAATAATCAATCTGTTATATTCCTAAAATTGATATATTAGCTAATATTGAGAAAAGAATAAAGAATTTACCAGACAAAACAGCTTCTATAATAAGAAGCAAAGTTGTGGATGTATTAAATAAGACACACAGAACTATTCCAAATTTATTGCTTAAAGAAAAAAGGCATTGAAAAATTTACAAGATGACAAAAACATTATGATTACAAAAGTAGATAAAGGTAACTGTACAGTTATTATTGATAAAGAAAAATATGAAAAAAAAAATTTTTTAATTGTTAAATGATAAAGATAATTATGTTTTATTAAAAAATGATTTAACAAAAAATGTTCAATGTAAATTAAATAAATTCATTTTTGATTTATATAAAATTGATTGTTTATCTCAAAAAGAATATTTTTATTTACAAAGCACTGATGCTATTGTGCCATGCATATATGGGTTACCAAAGATTCATAAACCAGACTGGCCTCTTCAACCAATTGTTTCATTCATTAATTCACCTTTATATAATCTTTCTAAATTTGTGGCTAAAATATTAACACCATTAGTAAATTTCAATAATTCATCAATAAAAAATTCATTCAAATGGATTGATAGAATATCTAACTCTAAAATTAATGATAACAAAGTTGATGCTTTCTTTCGATGTTGTATCTGTATTTACAAAAATTCCTGTACATATAGCTAAATCAGTTATTTTTGATTGTCTAAAATGTGATAGTGAATTGAAAATTAGATATAAATTAAATATCAACGAAATTATGAATGCTTTAGATTTATGTTTAGACAACACTTATTTATGTTTTCATAAAACATTTTGTCAAAATTTTGGTGTTGCAATGGGTTCTCATATTTTTGTTATTGTGGTTAACTTGGTTATGGAATCAATTGAAAATAAAATGCTAATAGATTTTGCATTCCCACATTGCATTTGACTACATTACATTGATGATACTTTTGTTTTTCTAAAGGAAATCATGGTGGCATCTTTTCATAAATTTATAAATAATATTGATGATAGTATTAAATTTACAGTCGAACAAGAAGTTGAGAATGCTATTCTGTTTTTAGACATATTAATAATTAGTAACAATGGTCAATTAACTACTAAAGCCTATAAAAAACCTACACATACGACTACAGGTGGTCAAAAAGTCAGGTAACATTTTGAAGAAAAAACGATATGAGCAATATACATATATTTAAGTAACATAAACTAAAATATAAAATGCAACAAACATGTAAATATGTTTATTTTGTTAATTGTTGTCCATTTCTCTCTATCAATTGCTGTACATGATTAACCACTGATTGTGTAACATGTCTAATCATGTCAGCTGGTATCCACACAATCTCCTCTTCAATAAATAACTTTAAAGATGCTATTGTATCAGGCTTCTTACCATAAACACTATCCTTAACATAAACCCAACGCCAGAAATCAGGAGAGGTAAGATCCAGAGATCTGGCTGGCCATTCAAGTGGGCCACAGCAACCAATCTATTGTTGTGGAAAAATTTCATCCAAGAAATCCCTGGCAACATGAAAAAAGTGAGGCTGAGTACCATCCTGTTGGAAATACAAGTTATGTAAGTCTGGATGATTTTGAATGACTGGCAAAATTTTATGTTGCAACAGTTTCTGATACCATACACCTGTAATGGTGCCTTCTTCAATAAAAAATGGTCCAATGATTTCATCATGTAAGATACCACACCAAACCATCACACCAGGACCTTGTTGAGCAACTGGCATTAACTGGTGGGGATTATTTGTGGACCAATAAATGGGGCATTATACCAGTTCACATGACCATTTACCTTAAAATTTGCCTCATCAGACTATAATGTCAATTTTAGTATATCAGGATTATTCTCAACCATGGTCAGAAAGATTTGAGCAAACTTCAACTGTTGGTCATAATCATCTTCATGCAAGTAAGGATATAAGATTTTAAACTTAAATCTTTCTTCAAAATTTTTAGAATTGTTTCCCTTTTTTCCTGATTGGCATGCCATATTTCGTGATGTTTTTGGAGTGTCATCCACAATTGCCTGGACAGCAGCAATATTCTCATCAGACTGACCAGTTCTTGGTCTTCCTGACTGAGGTAAATCAAGAACAGAACCTGTTTTATCAAATTTTCTATTTACTTTAATTAAATGCTTTCGTGTTACAGTAAAGCCAGGATACAATGTAAAGAACTGGCAAGCAGTTTCAGCAGCATTGTTACTGTACTGAGTATACAATTGTACAATAGCCACTTTTTGTGGTGTTGCTAACTTTTGGGTTGCATCATCAGGGAGTAATGCGAAGGCCATTATACCGTACATGAAATAAAGAAAAAAGAATATACTGTAAATGACAGAACACATAAATTTAAAATCAAATTTTATATTTTACACTCAAATAGTTAAACAAATAATATTAAACTAATAGATTATAATGGATCATATTGTTTTTCTACCTTTAAAATGTTACCTGACTTTTTGACCACCCTGTAAATACTTAAATTTTAATTCATGTCATAATTTCTCTCAAAAAGTTGGTTTGGTTAAAACAATGTTGTTCTGGGATACTTCTAAATTAATTAAAAATTATCGAGATAAAAACAATGAAGTTAAATGTGTTTGTAATGCTTTACATGATAATGATTACCCCGGATTGGTTATTGAATAAAGTGAAAAAAATAATAAAGCATAAAAAAGTTAATAAAAGCGATTGCATAAATAACAAGAATATATCTATGTTGGTTTATCATATATTAAAGGTCTTAGTGATGAAATGTCTAGAATTTTGAGAAAATTTAATATTGGCATGTATACTTACCCATATAAAACAATTGGAAATGTTTTACCCAAAATAAAAGACTCTGTGGATGGAATATATAAGTGCGGTGCAATTTGTAAAATTCATTGTAAAGATTATTTCTGTGTATATATTGGTGAAACAGGCAGATGCTTTAACACTCTCTTGTCTGAACATAAATGTAATTTGAAACCGATTAATTTGGTTAAATTAAAAGAAGATGATTTAAATAAAAAAAACTGCATTGGTTAAACATTGTTTTAAATTTGAAAATAGGATTGATTTTGGGAATTTTGAAATATTGAATTACAACATTGATTATGATAAACGAAAATTTTTAGAATCATTATATATCAATAGTGCAAAAAATTCAATAAATGACAAAGATTGGAATGTTTTTCCAAAAATATATAAAAATCTCATAATAGATGGGTTTTCAACCTCTTAAATTTGTTTCTGATGCACAAAGTAGTTATTAATTTATTATGTATGTTTGCCTTTCACCTTGTGTTTATTAGTTTGTTTTTTTTTTGTGTTCTTGGTTTTTAAATGCATTGTGCATTGTGTGTTGTTTTTACCTGATGAAGTCTGCCTGATGTAATGGACAAAACGTTGTGTTAAGTTTTTCTTTGATAAATATATTACGCCTTCTGTTATTTGTTGAAGATTAACTTGCTAAGTCTACCAGAAGAACAAATGAATTTTAAACTAAGTAATATCCCTGATAACAGTGTTTATATTAAAGTTCAAGTTAACAAACAAAACTAAATTTTCTATACAGCAGTAAAAAACTTAAAATAATACAAAGAAGCATAAAATTATAAAAAGACATAATTCATACAACCACAACCTTGAGATAACAATCCATCTCTTGATGAAAATAATGCCAAGCACCAATCACCAAATGTAACATTATTAAAATGAGTTGTTCGACCAATATCTTTTTGTTTACACCATAACTCCCCATTGCTTTGAGTTAAAACAGTTTGTGTCAATGCATTAAAAGAAGAACAGGTATTTTGAGAAAAATTGACAATACAAGAAACAACATCAAACAAGCCACTAGCAGATTTATTTTGACATAAAGGCATGAAATTTTTGCTTGTAGGTTTAAAATTATCACTGCAAAGGTTTGATTGACTTTTATATTCACCTAAACACAAACCAGAAAACAATTAAATTTAGGATACTGCTTTCTTTTAAATAATTTAAAACAGAATGTCAGCAGCATGTTCAAGTGGTTAAGCACCATGATTGTAATTGACTTCGCCTCAGTTCAAAACCTACTCATGCCATTTTGTTATGTCCTTAAAAAAAATATCTTACACCACTTTCTCTTGCTTGTCAGTCTTGGCAAGCACTTATAAATTTTAGTCATATCTCTATAAAACTAAAACACAAAATAAAAAATTTCAATTGGCTGTAACATCCTGGCATCTCTGAAAGCAGGTTGGGATAATTGCTTTCCTAATGCATTAGTACCTCTGTGTTTTCCTGTGAGTCAGGAGGATAAATATAGTGATAAAAATAAAATAAATTTTAAAATACATTTTTAATCAATACAGTAGCTTCAAACAATCCATTTTTAGTTCACCTTATAGCCCTTCTGCATAAAAAAAAAGTAACAGTAAAATACAAAGTTTTAAAATAGATTTTTACAGTTGTTACTCAGTGTGGTTTTCAATCAATCTTACCTTAATCACTTATATTGCTATTGCATCCAAGAATATCAAAGTAGTCATCTCTTGACCACTCTAAATAGCCACTCTAGATTCCCATTCTTGGATTACCTCTGCTGCTTCAAAAGGCTTTTTCCACAGGGGCATGGTATTGTGATGGTTAAAGAGATGATTGGGGTGTCAAGTGTGTGTGTGTGTCAAGCATAGTCAGTATTAGAGGTTCACATATAAGTATCAGAGGTTTACAGTATGGTGCTAACTTTGCAACTGTGGTGATATGTTGGTTCTAAGGTGTGCCAGTTTTGTATGCATATGATGTAATAATGTTTGTTCTAATGAATGAATGTTATGTAGTGTGGCATCAGTAACTTTGTTGTTTTTTCTGGAACTGAGGTATTGTAAAAATTCATTTTACAAGTTTTAGTGTGAATATGCCTGAGAATTTCTTTACATTCCTCAGGTGTTACATCTGGTTCTGAGATGAAAACATTAGCATGCTTGTTGTTATGAAAAATTGCTTTGATGTTTCTGGGTAGAATTGAATATGCATTAAGATCATGTAAAGGATATGTTTGTGTTTGAATCAGCTGTCTAAGTTAAGTAGAATGAAGTTTAAAATGGGTAACAATTAAAGTTAAAAGATTAAATTAAACAATTAAAAGAACAATGGTTTCATTGTGTAGGCACTGAGTGTTTGTGTTTCTATTGCAGCCAGTAGAAATGTGCAAAGCTGAGTTCTGAATACATGCATGATTGTAATGTTATTTATTTTTCAAGGTGCTTTTTTGATTTTTGTATCTGACACTTGTTGCCATTTGTTAATAAATTTAAGGCTTTTTGATAGCTGTTTGGTTGTGGCCTTATGATTTATTATCAAAGATATAGCTCAAGGCTTTTTAAATAGAATAGATAAGGTTAGAATCTTCAAGACCTGCTCTCTCTTTCTTTCAACAGTATTGTGTTTAATTTGTTATTTTTTCAAGATATTATTTCTGCTTCAGTGTAATAGCAAGTACCTTATTTTTGTCTAGAATTTCACTGCTTAAAATTCATATAAAGCAAAAAAATTATTTTAATTAGAAAAAAACTGACAAAAACAATATCCATGCAGCAGAGAAACAATACATTAAGATACATTAAAAAAAGAGGCAACCTACAAATTAGAAAAGAAAAATGCCATTAAAAAACAAAAATTTAAAAAGATTGCTAGTAAATATATAACTGAAAATGTTTATTTAAAGAGTTTTTTGGTTAAAAAGAGATTTCAAAAGCAAGGAAACATTAAAAAAACAACTTTCTACTTTGCTAAGTATCTAAAAAAGTCTCAATAAAAAAGTTTTCAGGTATATAATTAAAATATTTTGTTAGTAATAATTTTTTTAATAATTTTTCCCGTCTATGTAACCTACAATGGATCTACCACTCATTGCTAATTTGAACCTGATAATTATCAACAGTTAGATTATTCTATTTATCAGAAAATTTGTAAATTGGCAAGTTTGTTTCTATTTAAAAAAAAATAATAATAAGTAGGGCATGAACTACACAGAAATATTACTGTATAATTTGCAAAAAACAGGTGTAAAAAGACTCAAAAGAAAATCATAAAAAATGGTAAAATCAAGCCAAAATAATATTTACAGTGGTTTTTATCTGTTTACAGCATCACTAAACATACATTCATTGTTGATTGTTTAAATTATGAAAATATTTCAAAAATGTTTCTATATGTTTTATAGATACAAAAAAATTGTGGCAGAATTCTTCAAAATAAGTTTTGAAAGCTACTGTAGACGGCTACTGCTGTTAATTTACATTAATGATTAATTGTTGCTTGCCATTAAGTCATTTTAACTGTCACTCAGAATTTGTATTTGAGAATTGTAAGCACCCAAAACTTTTTATAGAAATTGGTAGGTGGCAAAATTTGTTTTGCAACTATAAATATTTCTAATAATTAAATAGTCATGAAACAAGAATTGTCTATAAAAAAATATTCATTTAGATTTATTTTTTCCTTATTTTTATTTATGGAAACATATTTTAAGTATTGGTTAAAACAAACATGGCTAAGTTTAAGCAAAAAAAATATTTTTGCCAAGAATTCATAAAATTACTTAAATTCAACAAGCTATATAACCATGAAATTTAAAGTACTTAATTAAAAGAATTCAACTAAAAAGGTTAAAGAGATAGATAAATAGATAATTTATTTTTTAACCCTTTGAACCCTAAAGGCCGAATTTCCGGCCAAACATGGTCGGTTTTTATTCTCGAAAGGCCTGAAAAACGGCCTTTAACACAAAACAATCGTATTGGTGTTAAATTGTTTAGCATATATACCCTAAAGGCCCAAAACTTGAATAAAATCATTTGAATTCCTTCTACTTGAAATAATTTTGCAAAAGTGGTTCCTGTATCTGTTGCTAGAGTTGCAAGTTGGCTTTCCATCCAAGCATGTCGTTTTTTGTCTGCTATACTTTTATTGCACACTTGCTATCTCCGCTTTACACGGAGTGTCTATAGCATTTATATATTTTGGATTGGCAACATCACCAACGAGACTGGAAAGTTTGTAGTTAGTTACTAGTTAGGCTTTTATAACTGTTTAGGTTAGATTAGTTTGCAGCTAGGTGTTAGGCAATTGGTGTAGCTAGGAATGTGTTTGTATTTATATTAGTTCAGTGAGGCTACTTTACACTTGTGCTGTTTTTAGTCTGCAGTCAGACTAATGTGTCCAGTTACTCTGAGGTAGCAAGATAGGCTACTTCTGATTTTGCCTGTGGTTTTCTTTTTGGTAAGTTTCGTTAGTTAGATTTGTGACGGTCTTTTACTTTGTTGTTCCAGCATACCACTATCAGTATCATAAAAATATAATAATAGCTGTTCAGTAGGCTGCAGTGTTGCATAATATGTCCCAAATGCGCAGGACGGCTCAAGAAGCCCTGTCCACAATACTCAGTGACAGTGAAGATCTTGATATCAATGACTATGACCATGACAGCGATTTTGAAATAGAAACTGATCACAACTCAGGGGAGAGTGACCTTAGTGATGATGATGCACCAGTTGTAGCAAATGGGTTGCCTGCATCTTCTTTGCAACCCAGAAGGGGCCGAGGAAGAGGTGCTGGGATTTTGCGAGGTCAGAGCATGGATATTCCTCCAGGATGGAGTATAAATGCAAGTAGTTTTGTTGCTCAGCCATTCACCCCACAGGTGAATGGCTGCCCTGCTGTAGGTCCAAAAGAAATTCCTTCCAGCATAAATGCTGGAAGTTCACCTCTGGCCTTTCTTTCTTTGTTCTGGGATGATGCTCTGTGGGAAGTCTTGGTCAATGAAACGAATAGGCAGGCTTTCTATGTAGCAACCGACAAGCCAAATTGCTATAACGCTAAATCATGGACAGACACTACTGTACAAGAGATAAAGGCTTTTTTTGGATGTCAGACGGCGATTGAGATGCTAATCCACAAAGATCGTTATGAACAATATTGGAGATGCAAAGACAATCTTTTGACTAACACTCCTGGATTCCAAAAAGTCTTTACACGAGACAGATTTTTGGCAATATGGTCAATGCTTCATTGCGTGGATGAAAAAAATCCTACTGTGGATAAGAGTGATAAGATATACAAAACCAGGCCTGTCTTCAACTACATCCTTGAAAGGTTTCAGAAGCATTACGTGCCGGATCAACATTTATCATTGGATGAGGGAATGATACCAACAAAAAATTCTCTGTCGATAAAGCAATACATCAAAGACAAGCCTATAAGCTGGGGTTTGAAAACATTTCTGTTGACAGATAGCGAACATGGATATATTGTAAATGCTGAGGTATACACTGGTAGAAGAGACGATAGCAATGATATCAATGACCTTGGTGTTACTGGTAACCTAGTAGTGCGATTGACGAAAGACTTTCAGGGTAAGAACTATATAGTGTATACTGACCGGTTTTATACAAGTGTGCATCTCTGTGAATATTTGTTGACTAAAGGCATTGGTGCATGTGGAACAGCAATGACAAACAGGCGGTCATTTCCAAAGTGTCTACAAAGGAAACCCAGGCAAATGAGTAAAGGGGACTCTGAAATGTTGTTCAATGGGAAAGTGGGAGCAATTGTGTGGATGGATAAAAAACCAATCCACTTCGTAACATCAGTCTTTGTAGATCAGCCATGTACCTCAGTTTCTCGGTATGACGGTGCTGTACATCGGAAGGTACCAGTCAGCTGTCCTGAAGCAGTAAAAAAGTACAATCAGTTTATGGGTGGTACCGACAAAAATGACCAGATGACTCGCCTTCAGAGGTGCAGACGTCATTATAAATGGCCACGAAGGTTGATGATGAAGTTTTTTATGTGGACGACATACAATGCCTATGTAATTCAGGGATACTACATACCACATGCTCAAGCTGGCAAAAGGGTTACCACATACCACTCGTTTCTGGAACAACTGTGCAATGAGCTAGTTGGAGATGTAAGAACCACTACTCAACAAGGGCGATGACGTTCAGATGCAGATCCTGATGTTTGCCTCTCCAATGTCGGAAGACACAAGATGGAACATGCTGAGCATGCTACAACCAATAATCGTTGCACGGTTTGCAGTGAAAACTACAGAAGAGCAAAGCTGGCCAATCCTAGCCTCAGAGAAAAGGACTTGCCAAAAAGGTCGAAGACTGTCTATTGGTGCAACTACTGTTGCGTTTTTTTATGCATTGGCGTACCAAGATCAAATTGTTGGCATGATTGGCACACCAAGGTGCAATATTGGAGGTAATTTGAAGAAAGAACTTGACTGATTTAGATAAACTCAAAAAATAACTATTGATTTATTTGCATGTACGAGCCGCTGAAGAAAGACAATTATTGTCAAAGTCAAGTCAAAGAAGACAATTATTATCATAAGCTGAAGTGAAAAAATCATTGCATCACTGATTCCGATTTGCATAAACTGATTTGTGTCTTGGTATATAATAAAAATTTGTTAAATTCTTTGCTACTGTTGTAGGTCTTCTTCTTCTTCGTTTGAGCTAGATTGAATAGGCTGGGTAGGCTTCGAACTCGAGGCGTAGAAATGCCGAGTACGAAGCGCTAACCACTGCACCAAACCGCGGTGCTGTTGTAGGTGAAAATGTACAATAAGGATCATATCTGCACCTGCAAAGGCTATTTCAATGTTATTACACTGATTTTGAAGTTGGTTTGAGAGCTGCAGGCGATTCATAATCCCAAAACGAAAAAAAAAAGAAAATGATTTTTTTTGAAAATTTTTGGCTGGGAATCTCGGGTCGGAGAGCTTTTAAATGTGGGAATGTCGGGTTCAAAGGGTTAACAAATATGCACAAAACAACAATCACAGCAACAAGAAACAAATTAGTGCAATTGTAGGAAAGATCAAAAAACATGCATTATCAATCCAGATGCTCCCTAATCCAACAGTCAATGAAAAGAACAAAAAACATACAAAAAATCATACATAAACATTTACAAGAGAGATTCACAAAAACATTTACCCAAGAATTTTACAAACATTTATGCAAGAAATTACATCAATATTCAAAACAGATAGGCAATAACAATACTGAAGCAAAGAAAATCCAAAGCAAAGCAACATCAATACTTCAATACAAGATAATCCTTGAATGATTTTTTTAAGGAAATCCAAAGCTTGCATTTAATACTGTAATGAATACTTTTCCCAAGTTTTACCCCTCTATAAGACAGTAATAATTGACCAAGTAAATTTGTAACATGGGATAGAAAATAGATTAATTTTTCAATTAATCTTGTTTCATGTGAAAGAAATTTTTTTTTTTAAAGCAATTTTTTAAAACACAAGGTAATTTATTATTTTGCAGTTGATGCATTTATTTTCCAAATTCAAGGCTGTAAATATCAGTTACTTTTAATGTGTGCAAAAATTTGTAAAACATTCTAATATATGTACGAGGTCTGTTCAAAAAGTATCCAACTTTTTTGTATAAAGCACACAACACAATAAATTTTGCAAGTTTTATTCAATCTCCTTCAAAATATTCCCCTTGGTGGTTCACACACTTATCCCAGCGCTTCTGCCACTTCTCAAAACACTTCATAAACTCCTCCCCCGGAATGCTCTGAAGCTCCTCCGTCGCTTTTTTCATAATGTCTTCTCTTGACTGAAATCGCCTCCCTTTCAGAGTTGTTTTTAGCTTAGGGAACAGCCAGAAATCACACGGTGCTAAGTCGGGAGAGTAAGGAGCCTGTCTAATAAGTGGCATGCTGTTTTTGGCTAGAAAAGCTTGGACCACATGTGCAGAATGAGCGGGAGCATTGTCGTGGTGAAGCTGAAAATTCTTTGCTGCCCACATGTTTGGCCGCTTTCTTTGCACAGCATCACGAAGGCGACGTAGAATCTCCAGGTAGTACTCTTTGTTGATTGTTTGACCTTCTGGTGCGTATTCATGATGCACGATGCCACGGGAATCAAAAAAACAGGTCAGCATAACTTTCACATTGCTGCGGACTTGCCGAGCTTTTTTTGGGCGTGGTGATTCCGGATGCTTCCATTGTGATGATTGAAACTTGGTTTCTGGGTCATAACCATAAACCCAGGTCTCATCACCAGTGATGATTGTCTTGATAAATTCTGGGTCATGATTTGCAACATCCAGCATGTCCTCCGAAATTTCCTTCCGGAGTTCCTTCTGTTGCTCCGTCAGCAGCTTGGGGACAAATTTAGCCGACACTCTCCGCAGGTTCAAATCCTCAGTTAGGATTGAATGAACTGAGCCTGTGCTTATTCCCATTTCTGCAGCAATCTCTCGTACTGTTAAACGACGATCCTCCAACACTTTTTCACGAACCTGATCCATCGCCTCCTCATTTCGGCTTGTGGATGGCCTTCCTGAGCAAGGATCACTTTCCACTGATGCACGGCCATCTTTAAAGTGTTTAAACCATTGCTTTATCTGAGTTGGGCTTAAGGCCTCATTTTCAAAAGCTTGTTGAATCTTTCGAATTGTTTCAACTTGAGTATCACCAAGTTTTTGACAAAACTTGATGCAATACCTCTGTTCGATGCGTTCTGTCATTGAAATGAAATTTTCTGAAAATCAAAAAACCGATGAACACGTACTACACGCCTGCACTAAATGCTTTACACAGAGAGATACGAATGACGAATCGGCCTAAAACGCTTCACGATTACGCGTGAATGTGTGTGTGTGCAGCCAAGCTTTGCACGGGCAGTTTGCTCATACCTTATTGGCGAGAGGGAAAAAGGTCGGATACTTTTTGAACAGACCTCGTATATATCAAATTATTAGTTATGATCCTTAAAATACAATTTAGTCAAATTTCAACTTTCTGTGGTAACAAATTAGAAGCTGTTTCCCATGTTAAGATAACATATTCAATTTCAAAATAAATAATATCATAATAAAGCAAGCAGAGGATTTTCTTTGAGGCATATTTATACAGTCTGGAAAACAGTTTTATACTATAAACCAAACTGCTTAAAAATGAGAAGCACCAGACTCAAGTTTCACTCTTATTAGAGCTTGTCAGTGATGCATATCACTGCAAATTGAACTAGCTGCATGTGGTCTTCCACACATGAGACAATACCATTAAACCACGCAAGCCAGACAACAAGTCAAGTTGTTGTCTGGCTTGCATGGTTTAGTGGTGTTGTCTCCTGCATGGAAGACCACATGCAGCTAGTTCAATTTGCAATGATATGCATCACTGAAAAGCTCTAATAAGAGTGAAACTCAAGTCTGGTGCTTCTCACTTTTAAACATTTTAATTTCTAGTATTATCCAAAATACCTCAAGCTAATTATAAAACAGTTTCAAGCACCTGGTGAGCTGAAGACTTAAACAATTCACATTTTCTAATCAACTTAATTTACTATCAATGAAAACTCCTAAATACTTAATATAATTTATACTTAAAATAGAAATAGTGTTTATATTTAACTTAAATTCATAGTCACAAGTTTTGTTTGGATGTTTATTGAAAATACTATAGCTGGTTTTGAAAAATTTTAAGACAATTTGTTTTTTTTAAAGGCATAATCAATTGTATATAATTTATTGTTTAGTCAATTTTTCAATGAATTTTTATTAGAATCAGATACAACCATTGCAATATCATCCACTTATAATGTTGAATCTAAATTAAAAGAAAGAAGCAAGTCATTAATATATAAAAGAAATAATAAAGGACCAAACAAGATCCTTGTGGAACACCAATGGTTATTTTTTTAATGCTGTTCACAAATATTAGTATATTGGCAACAATTGCTTCAATAATTTTCAAATAGGTTTAAACCAGTACCACCAATACAGAAATAGTTATGCAGTTTCCATAGCAAAATTTTATGGTCTACAGCAGCAGTTCTGAATTTAATTTGAAGCCTGCACCTTGTCTGGAAGGAAAAATCATTTTCGCACCCTTTGCACCATTTGATGTACTGTTTTTTTGTATTATCCTTGCTGACGTTAATAGTCGCAATAGTCCTCGAAACAAGAAATTAAACAAAGAATTTAAAGAATGATAACAAACAAAACATATGTATGAATTTAAACAAAACACAATCAATGACAATCAATCAAGTACAAAAAAGTTTACTTACTTGTTTTTTTCTTGCCTTTTCTTGTCTACAAGTTTTTTATATCATATTTGTCTGTTACTCAAAGCAATGCATACCTCATTTTTCAGGGTTTCCAACCAATTTCAATACTTATTCTTTAAGTAAACTAGGGAAGAAAACCCAGTTTTGCATAGATAAGTAGTCAGGAAAGGAAGGAGAACTGCCAATGCTTTTTCTGCCAACTTTGGATATGTTTTCAATCCTGAACACCAAAAACTCTCAAAAACTATTGACTCAAACACTTTCCTTCAAATCGATAAAATCCTTCTTGTAACTCTCATCATCAGGAAGCTTATCTACATTGAATTTAAATGGATCGATTATCCAACTTTCCATGACGTTTAGTTTACCAGGAGAAAAGTTTTATTTCTTTTCAAAGTTGCAGAAACCTGTTCCGTACCCAACTCCTCAGCAACCATCTTACTTCAGTGTGGTAGAGACAAACATGGTTATTGTTTTGATTGATGCCTTGGCAGAGCAACAAAAACAATCAGTGATTCAAAGCACAACTTCAAATTAAATCACAATTTTTACATAGGAGTTAAGGGCATCCTTCAGAAATGGTGGTAGTGTTTTGAAGGCAAGAGCCTATCATTGAAGCAAACAATGAGTTACTTTTAACTCAGGTATCTCCTTTTTCAGCATAGCAACAAAACCAGAACAATTGCCCAACATAGCTGGGGCACCATGATGAATAAATCCTTTGCAGTTGTTGTTCTTGGTAGTTGCTCACAAAAAAAACTTTTCCTCAACTTTCTTTTTCTTGATATAACCAAACAAAGCAAATTATAATTGAATACATCTGTATACTTATCCACTTGAAGCAAGATTTTTAGTGGAGAAGCCTTGAAGTCCAAGATTAGTTGATCACAAATATTAATACTGAGATCATTGATTCTTCTACAAACTGTATCATTTGACAAAGCAACTTGTTTCAACTTCCTGGCAGCAGCATCTCCCAAAATTATGTCACCCATGCCAACAACTTCTTCTTTCAGCCTTTCCCTTCAATCAGGGCTAGCCACAGCATACCATCTTTCTCCAAACACCCTGTTTTCAATGTCCATCTCCTTTACACCAACTTCCCCCATCCCCCACAGCCATGTCAACATCACAAGGTTTAATAACTTCTTCAGCAAGCGTGTGAGGTTTTCAATGTCCATCTCCTTTACACCAACTTCCCCCATCCCCCACAGCCATGTCAACATCACAAGGTTTAATAACTTCTTCGGCAAGTGTGTGAGGTTTCATTGCTTTGGCAATGCAATAAGCTACTTTGTACAAAGCAAGGAAATGAGGGTTGTCAATGCTAGTAAATCCTATTTTTGAAAGGTCCCATTTCAGTTGTAATGAACTCATTTTGTTTTTAAAGTTTCAGCATTATATCCAGCTTCAACTGCCCCATGTTTACTTTTGAAATGCTTACTTAATTTTGACAGTTTTAGATTAGAATTGCAAAACACAACATCACAGAGAATGCATTGCGGTCTTTCAACTCCATCAACTGTAGTGGTTGTAAAAGCAAACTGACTGTATTCTTCTTTTTATTTCCTCTTTTTGCCTTTTGACATGCTGCAGTGTAGATTGTAAAAAGATCACAACTATAATGACTGTAATGATTATTAATAATTCACAAGATAAGCCTTTACAATATCCTACACTCTTTTAACCTTAAAAATGCTTCTCACCACACTTTCATAACCTAAAATTTTTTGCACAAAATAAGCAAACAGCCGAAAGTATCCCAGCAGCTCAATTACTGACTACTGACTAACATAAACAGGAGGATATTAACATAGGAGTAGGTGCTCCACGTGGTATAGGCAGACAATGAGTTTCTATGAAATGAGAAATTTCATGTCTTCTATTGCATCACAGTGAATCATTCATAAAACATGAATGAAGTGGATACTCTTGGATTGGTAAGATCTGCGTTATGGTCCAATGGTGTAACTCCTTTTCCTTTTGATGTGCATCAAAAAAGCACACAGTAGGTGGGCAAAAACCACATCCTACACCTCATAAGTAAATCCCTAACTTGGTTGGTAATATAAATTTAGCTACAGTTTGGTAGAGAAGTTTGCACCACAAGAAGTTCCTTTTTGCACCCCAATTGAAAACCGCTGGTCAACAGCATCAAAAACCTTTGTAAAGTCCAAAAATATACAGTAGCTATACAAGCCATTGTCCATGTTTTTGATTAATTTATGACATAATGAACATATAGTGAAAGCAATAAAAGAATTAGGTCAAAATCCAAATTATTTGTCATTGAGTAATTTTTTTTAAAGTATGAACATAATCAAGAAAATATTATTTTTTCCATTATTTTATTGAATTGAGATAATAATGCTAGTGGGCGATAGTTTCTAGCATTATTTTTATCACCTTTTTTATAAACAGGAATAATTAAAGTTATTTTCAAACAATTTGGCCAGATAAGGTCAGGTAAATAGACATTTAAAAAAATATCTAAATAAGCTTTAGTTGCCAAAGCAAGTTTACAAAGGAATGTGAAAGACTCGAGAACTAAATAGTTGTAATTTAGTGCAAATTTTATTTGGATTTACTTGGAATTAAATCTCAAGATAAAAGATTGCCTTGTGAGGCATTGAAGCCTTGTGCTGTTGTTTCATCACAAAAACGAAAAAGATTAAAGAAATTTAGTGAATTATAATACCTTCATATCTCCAAAAAACACCTCTTTAATAGTAATGGGCAAATTATAATAAATAAAAGATTTTTCATCGTTTCAGACAATTTTTTCCTTTAGTTTAGAGTACTAATAAGCACTCACCTAATGTTGCAACTAATTGATCTCCTGCATAAAATTTTGTACCACTTTGACGATCATTAACAAAAACTGCATCAATTGTTTGAGAAAAAACAAATTTAAGGTAAACAGGTGTAGTTCCATTAATAGTAATAAATAAATACTGATCACTGCAAAACCAATGTTGTGTATAATCATCTGAATCACAAGTTTTTAATTCTATTCTGTTAGTACTAGAGACATCTGGAAAGAAAAGTCAAAAGTTATATTAAGTAGTATTTAAACAATCTTCATAAATAAAACAAACACTTTTTATAAAAATGAAACATTAATAGCATAAATAAAGACATTTTTTTTTGTTTTATATTATTTATATACAATTAAAAATAAAAAATAAAAACAGTATTAAAATATTTAGCTTACAGCTTAAAAATGTCAATTTAACTTTAATACAATAAAAATATAGTTATGAAAATGATTAAACATCTTAGATATTATAATCGTTTTTGTGCAATTGTGCATATTATACTAAATGTAAATTTTGAAAAACCTTTAATTTCATACAGCAAATTATAAATTTACTATAAAAAGATGAGTATAGGGAATCACTCCTAAATCTGCCACTGCTTTAATGAATATAACCAAAATCACTTTTGGTCTGCAATATATTCAATTAATCGAGAAAATGCACACACAGGGGTAATTTGACCTCTTACCATCGAGGCAAATGACACATTATGACAATTTTTTTTTCAAATTAGCTAGCTTGATTATTGTTTGCACTTTACCAAGTCAATTTTCACCAGTAATTGTCCTGGCTGTTGAAAATTAGTGCAATGCGGTCGTAAACAGCAAAGTACCAATGTGATATTGGTCGAAATTGAATGAGTCTTTGTACTTTTGCACAGTAATGTGTCATTTGCCTCGATGGTAAGAGGTCAAATTACCCCTGTGTGTGCATTTTCTCGATCAATTGAATATATTGCAGACCAAAAGTGATTTTGGTTATATTCATTAAAGCAGTGGTAGAGTTAGGAGTGATTCCCTATACTCATCTTTTTATAGTAAATTTCTTGCTTGCCATAAAACTGAAGAACAAATTACAAATATTTGACACTTTTTTATGAATCTCACAAAAGGTAATGTTCAGACAAATAAACATCAAATGATTATATCAACATGCAAGCACAAGTGACAAATTTCATAGTTTGGCACATAATTGTAAACAATTATTCCACTAATATCAATATTTTATCATTTTCAAAAAATCTTAAAAAATAAAATAAAATTAAAAAGTGTTTTCAAAAAGCAAATTTATCACAAATCAAAGAACACATTAGTTGTATACCAGAGTCTATGCTGCAATGCTTTCTATTGCAAAAAAAAGTGACAACTACAAATTTATCGCATTTTTGCCTTTAAAAATATATTATCAACCAAGGGTAGCCAAACTATGGCTCTTCGAACCCTTGCTTCCAGCTCTTTGAACCTTTTGAAAAATTATGTTGATTTTTCTTTTTTAATTAATAGCAGTCCAAGGCCAACATTTTATCGTTCATATTAGCAAAGTTTCCTTCAAAATATAGTGTTGTGTTATAATAATTATGAAATTGTCATTGCTTTTAAATTAAATCAGTAATACCAGTGTGAGCATAAACTTGAGAAAACTGTTGTACATATTTCAGTTTAATTGTACCTATTGTTGTTTACGATTTATTGTTAAATTGTATTAATTTTTTCTTGCTTTGATGAGGACTTTCGAAAGTTGAAAACGCTCAGCTTTTTTTCATGGATTCAAAGTCAAAAGTTGCTGTAGTAACATATTTTAGGGTGAATTCAGAGTTGCTTTCTACCTATGCTGAAGACAGAGTTGAAATTATTTTTAGATATAGTGAGGTCAATGTCAAAAAATTTTAAAGAAGTAAAATCAGAATCAAAGCTTAAAACTAAATTTTTAAAGCAATGGCTAACAGTTATACTGCCAACTAGAATTCTGGTTTCAATCAGTTCATTCCTTTTTCTTTTTTTCCATATATGTTGCAGAGTTTATAACCTGCTTTTTTATGAAAATGTTAGTTGAGGTTTTTTTTTTAACTTTTGGCCACCATTGGCCACAACTACATAAGTTAGTCAAATCATTAAGTCCATGTTTAATAAACTAAATTAGTATTGTGTTTTAAGACCCCATAATAATTCTTAAAACAGGATGAAGCAAGTAGTAAAAGTATATGGTGATTTAATTAAATAATTAAAAAATAAAAACAAAATCTATGTTAATAGAATATGCTTTCTATTAAAATAAGTTTTTTGTTATTATTTATCATTTGTAGCGTTGCCAAGATGTGAACCAAATTTGTCTTCATGCACAAATTAAAGTATGCACATGGCACCTGGTGATTTGTGCATGCTGCTGTTGCATGCCTTTTGGCAATCTCTCTCTTTATCATAATAGTTAGCACATGAGGCAGGTCTTTCTTTTTGGTTCTGCTTTGGCAGACAAAGGTTACTAGTAGAGCCTGTTGGCCGCTTATATATATCCTTTTGAAAATTTAAATAGCCTATTGGCAAAAGTTCAAAATGGAACAAATTTGTTATAAACTAATTTGATGTACTTAATTGAGTAAAGATTGGAATAAACAAGCATTTTTAGTTCAAGTTTGAATCATTTTCCATACTGGAACTAACATCACTTTCAACACAATAAACTTAATCTGATTTCATTTTTGAGATGCACTTTTTAAGTGTAAAGTGCTTTATACAAAAATATATCTGGTTATGTTTATTTAAATATGGTAGTATTTAATGATTGAGAAAAAAAAATTTTTTTTTATTTTATAAAATAATGATCTGACTAATTATGAAAATAGATTAAAATTAAATAAAACAATTTTATTTAAATATACAGTTTACAAATTTGATGCTAGGTTTTATAGGGTGCAGCATAAATACTGTTACAAACTAAATTTAGCCTATCTTTTTGAAAATTACTACAAATTTTTTTTAAAGTTTGCATAATGATGTATTAAGATTATACCCAGAAAAATCAATACATTTTACTCTCTATGGCCTCCATTATTTTTAATTGCAAATGTTAATTTGCCCTAAACAAATTCACAAATTTCATGCAACTTACTTTGGGCAATTTTCTCCCATTCTTTCAAGAGTTTTTTTCAGATTTTCAACCAATCCGCAGGATTTTTTGCATGCTTCATTTTGCAAAATCCCCCAAACTGAAAAAATCTATGGGATTTAAGTCAAGAGAACAGGGTACCACATTGTTTTTTTCCAAAAATTTTCAACATAAGAAATTTAAGGAGAGAAGCTATCTTCATGTTTTTTACACCCTTTTCATGGAGTTCAATTATAGCTCTTCTGATGTTTTTTGAACACATTTTTTAATTTTTTTAAAAATTAGTTTTCTACAATTGAAAATACAAATGTTAGTATTAATGACTCCATTTTTTGCAATCTCAATAGTCATTCTAATTGCACTTATAAGTTTCTATATTTTGCAACAGTATTTATGCCGCACCTTGTATATATGCAACAAGACTGCAACATAAGCTATCTTTAAACTAACTTTTATTGTTTAATGATATTATAAACAACTTTTTTTTAATTTTTTTTTTTAATTTTTAAGCAGTTTGGTTTCTATTTTTATTGTTTACGATATGAACAAGAAAATATAATTGTACAGCATTGTGAAAATCAATTTGTTAATATTAATTACCATTAATAACAATCAAAGTAAACTAATAAATATTTTAAAAGATGTTTTTCTTTTAAAAGTTGAAATTGATCTTTTACCTTTAATTTTGCTTTTTTAAACTTAAAAAAAAAAATGAACTCCAAATAAAATAACTAGCAACTTCAATTTATTACTTGTATATTTTTAATTTGAATAAATACTCTGTTTCAGCAAATATTAGCTTCAACAAATGATAACATGATACTATGACAGTTGATTGAACAATCCTTGATCAAAAGACAGTTCATTGAATGACATTTAATCAAACAACACTTGATTGAATGACACTTGATCAAAACAACACTTGATCAAATGACATTTGATCAAATGACAGTTGATCGAAATGACATTTGATCAAAATGATAGTTGATAAAAAAAAAATTTACTTCTGAATGTTTCTGCAATTAAGCAATCTCTTTGTTACTGTAAATTAGATTTATAAAAAGCAAAGGCCATCAGTAAGAAGACAGTTTGTTTTTATTTTTTATAATTTTTTTGCCAATGTTAAATTCAGGGTTTCTTAACAAGGTTTCTGGGCAAGGCATTTTTAGTGGGCCATCAAGTAGATCTCTTGTCATGACTATGTTTCTTTAAATGCCTATTGCTGCCATTTTTTGCATTCTTTTTATATTGTAGTTTGTAGCATATTTAGGGGGGCATTGTGCCAAGGCTTCACTTTTAGAAAAATCAAAGACAGATTCAAAGGCAAGATCTTTTTTACAGATTATTATGTTTTTGGGACAAAAAATTGACAAAACCAAGATAGATTCAAAGTGAAGACCTTTTTTTGAGATCACTGTGTTTTTAAAATGAAAAATTGACAAAACCAGAACAGATTCAAACTTGTAAATTTTCTCTTTTATTATTCAAACAAGTGTCATTTCAATAAAGTGTTATTTTCATCAAGTCTCATTTTAATCACATGTCATTTCAATCAAATGTTGTTTCAATCAAGTGTCATTCAATCAACTGTTGGTTCACATATTAACACAACACAAAAAGTAAACTAAAACTTTGCAATAAAAATTTTTCATTTTCAAGATAAAATACTTACATGATAAACATTTTTTCAAATTTAAACTCATAATATGCACAGCTGAAATCCAACGAAAATGAAATTCAGAAGAATCCCAATCATCAGGGCAATATCTAACCTATTAAACATTTTTTTAATCTTCTGTAATAAACGATGCTATTTTTATTTGTTAGCATGTTTAAAAGTGCATTACCAACAATGAACTATTTTAGGCCTGCTCCACCTTTGATCCATTGCAGGCCAAATTTTTTTCAAAAACTTTATAGTGGATTTCAACCAATGCAGTAATTAAAGTGAAGACAAAAAACACTTTCTTTGATTCTTATTCTGAGTTTCTAAATTGGGGGACCATGGACCTCTAGGGGTTATAACAGCCTATCTAGTGGTCAACATGGTTTGTATATAAAATAATAATTTATTATCTACATTTGACATTATCCAAAAGTACAGTAATCCCCACTTAATAAATCCATCCACATATTTAATCCAAATTTGCTTGGAACAGAAATTCAGAATTGTAAAAATGCTGCTTTATAAATTTATTTTCACAAATATTGTCGCCAAACTGCTTCAAAATAAAGGTTAGCTAAATCTTGTATAAACTTTAGAAAACATACATTTAATACATGCTGGGACATTTATTTGTTAAGCAGTATTTAAAAAAAAGCATGCAAGTAACGTGAAAAAAGCATATTAAACTTTATTTAATAAATGTTTGAGTCTTAATAAATGTGCTGTATTTTCTATTTATTTTAAATCTATTATGTAGCACCACTTATAAAATCCACAATTTATTAAATCCAAAAATGCCTGGAACAGAGGTGGATATATTAAGCAAGGTCTATTATACTTCTAAAATAGTAAAAACCAGCCAATGTGCATTACCCAAAATTTCTTAAATTTTTTTTAAATACCAGGTGACAATGAAAAAAGTAATCAATTAAAATTTAGGTAAGGAGCTTTTTTGTCTTCACTTGATTTTTGGAAAAAAATTTGAGAGTCCATAGAATTTGACAAAATTAGCTGAGGGGTTCTCATGTTTGAGCAAGTTTAAAAAACCTTGCTTTAATTGCTTTTTATTTTATGAACAAAGTGAATAATTTTTTTTCTGTCTTCACATTAATTTTACATTTTTATTTTTGGTTAACTTCCTTGATTACCTAAGATGGAATCACAAATTTAGATGATGATTTTAAAAAATTTATTTTAATTTTATGTATATTTTATTGATAAAAGCAAAAAAATCCTACTTCACGGGAAAATAATTGTCTTCCAGGTTTTGGGCACATCATTGGAAAGGTCAAGAAGCACTGTGATTGATTATACAATTATACAAACAAATTTAGCCAATCAAACCATTGATAATTGCATAAAAATTACAAGAACTATGGCCTACTTAAAATATTTTTATTTACTATTAGGTTGTCCTGAAAGTTCTGTTACACTTGCAGAAAATTTCACTTTTTTAATTCATTGGTGAATAAAAATTTAGATGTTTGCAGATCAATGGCAGAAAGTGGTGGAAAGTGATGGACTGTACTTTGAAAAATACCTTGATTTTGTTATTGATAAATAACAGTTGTTTTATTAAGTAATTTATGAAAAAAATAAAAATTTTCACAGTTGTAACAGAACTTTTGGCACAACCTTATAAAATAAAATTTTAGTTTATTACAATGTCTATTGCATAATCAATTTCAAAATAAATACAAACTTTGAAACTCCAAAAAATATTAGATGTAAGTGATAAAACCTATCACAAAAGATTGGTTTTTACAAAAAAAGTTAGACAAAAAAAAATTAGCTTGCATTTATATTAGGCTGGGTAATAATTTACCTGAACATGGGGAGCAACGCCAGCAAATAAGCAATAATAGTTTCCAATTTGAATCAGATTTCTTCTCAACAAATCTACTGTTTTTATCATGAAACGTGATGGCACATAATCAATATTAGGAAAAAAAAGGTTTTCATTTATATTAGATCTAAAAAAATCAAATAAACAGCTAAAATTAATTTTTTTTAAATTGACCACTGGTAAACTGCCAATTTCTACATTTTCTAACAAAATTTTAAAAAATAAATAAATTCAAAAACATAAGAGTCATTGAATTTATGATTTTCCCTAAAAACTTAAAAGAATATTTGAAATTTCCAGTTTCACAATCTCAATGTAATAAATATAAAGTTTAGATTGGTTGTTGTAGATTTATTATTAGATTTTTCTAGTTATTCAATGTACAAGTACAAAATCATAAACAGGCAAAACAAAAACAATTTGAAAGCCAAGTTTCAAATCTCTGCACTGTTTTTCCATATGATAATAAGCAAAGCCTGTTTAAACATTAAAAAACAAAAAAATTTTATGCAAGAGATCATTTTCTTAGTCAGGCACATACTACTGTCAAAGTTATATGCAAAATGTAAGGCACAAACATTTTACTTTCATCTCTCTTTACTAACCTCTTATTTTTTCTAAATCATCAAACTATTTAGAATTAAACAATATCCAAAATAAATAACAGATTGACTTGACAGTACAACTTAGTAAATGTACCCACAGTTTATCCAACCAATCACTTACATGCAAATTGTTTGGAACAAATTTTTTTATTCATTTCTCATTAAAAAAAACTTTGTTTATTAAATCTAGCTATTACTTAGTAGATTTAGTTAACACTATTTAGGGCTCATTTCCACTATGAGCATTGGTAAGAGTATTCTTTGTTTGTTTTAATGATTTTCTTTGCTTTTCTTAGTGCTTAAGTGCAGCAATTTAAAAATCAATAAAACAAACAAAAAGTACTCCTCTCAACTTCTTGCAGTGGGAACAAGCCCTTATGCAGTGTACATGGTCAAGAATGGTAAATTAAGTGAAGAAACAAAATTTGATTGATGTCATTTCATTTTTGCAGTTCAACATAGTCTCAGTTCAAAACCCACTTGCACCATTCTGTTGCGTTCTTGGGAAAGACACTTTACGGCACTTTCTCTTGCTTGGTGGTCTTGGCAAGCAGTTCTAAATTTCAATCATATCTCTATTAAATTATAAGCAGACAGCAATACATTGGCATCTCTAGAAGCAGGTCAGGGTAATTGCCTACCCTATGTATTAGTGCCTCCGTCACTTTCCTACAAGTCGGGAGGATAAATATAGAGATAAAATAAATAAATTTCACAGATTTTTCTGTGTTGAATAAATGCCAAAAAGGTTTCTGGGAGAAAGGTCAAAGGTTTTTGGGAGAAAGAGCTTTGGCCACCGTCTTCACCAGACTTGAACCCTATGGATTTTGGGTTAAGGTCTATTTTAGAGACAAAAGCCTGCCGTACTTCTCATCCAAATCTGGACTCTCTAAAGCGAAAATTGACATCGGCATGGGACGAAATTGACCCAGAAGTGGTGCGTGCCACATGTGCCCAGGTTCTGCCACGACTTCGAAAAGTAATCAAAAACAAAGAGGGTTATATTGAATAACTTGTATATTTTCTGAAAGCTTATTAAATTTACTATCTTCACAGCATATAACTTGTTTCATTTGACCTAATTATAAGTCCGAAAGATGAGTTTTTATTTGTGCACACTTCGCTGAATCACCCTGTAAATTATAACTTCATCAAATAAGATTGATTGGCAACAGATTGGTTTTTTAGCTACATAACATAGATGATGTTTTTACCAGTGAATCTATTTTTCTAAAGTTTTCACTTCCAAAATTCATTCTAAGGTTTTTTAAAGTTTTCAGTATTAAACAGAAACTGATACTACAAGTTGATAGGTATGAATTGGATTCTCAGGATAACTAATAATAACTGCTATCAAAATAATTATTTTGTAAGCTGTCGGTTTTTTATGTATATATGGTACTCAAAAGTAAACAGCATTAGTTTCCATATCCATTAGAAGTTAAAGTGTAATAAAAAGTGAAATTGTAAAACTACTGCATCATGTCGAATAATGCAAAACAAAACAAGATATCCAGAATGCTTTGCACCAGATCTAGTGTCAACAGTCAACCCAGTCCATAACTGCCACAATGACTGGTACGTGGACTTCAGCAACAATGTGGAGGACACATCAGATACATTTTCTCAATGAAACATGTTTCTCAGCCTGGTGTGCAGCAATGGGGAGGTCTCGCCCCTGTCTTATTTGACAGCAGCTACCAGCTGAATGCTGATGTCATGACCTTGACCATCATCCCCAGAATGAGAAAGGTGGCTGACAAGAAGAAATTTGCTTTCCAGCAAGACAGGGCCCCCACCCACACAGCTAACAAGATGCAAGCCTTCCTTTAAAAAAATTGACTTTTGGCCCAAGTCAATGTGGCCTCCTCACAGCCTAAACCTTAACCCCCTGGACTACAGTGTGTGGTGGCAAGTGGAGAGTAGTGCATGTAAGACTCAGTTGCAGAACATCAAAGAGCTAAAGGCCCACATCACCAAGAACTGGGCCAACCTCAACATGGGGTATGTCGTCGACATCTGCTGTGCCTTCAGAGGCCACTAGAGTGCATCATTGAGGCAGAGGGTAGCTACACAATTAATTACAAAAAGTAGGATTAATTTAATCGATTAATTCAAAATTTTATTAAAATGCCTTAAAAAATAAGCAAGATATAGAGGCTTTAAAGACCAGTATCCAAAAAGTCACAGAAATTACTAAACACCTGGTAATATATACAAAAACTAATAAAATAAAAATACTTTACAACCAAGAATCTAAAAATAAACAGCTAAATTGCTGACAAATTGACATTATTAAAAAACAAAGTTAATCCTGAAAACAAGTAAATTGCTGTAGCACAGTATACTGTACTTTATAAAAACAAATTAACTAACAAGTAAATCAGAATAATTAATTTTTTTTTAAAAGCACCAGTGTTATACTTCTTATACTTCTTTTATAAGATTTTTTATTATACTAAGCTTTTTTAATCTATATAGAAAATTGATCAAATACATATTTAAGACAAAAAAACTCAAAGCTATATTTATATCCTACCTAATAATTGTATTACCAGTAAACAAACCAAGGTGTTTACTAAAGTTCCATCTGGCATTTAAATGAAATCTTTCCAAACTTAGACTAGCAAGTGTAGCCCACACATTCTTATTTAGAAGTGCTTCAAAAGGCAAATCATAAGAAAGGGGATCACACATCAAACTGTTTGTATTAAAGGAATACAATTGATTGTGGCGTTTGACCTAAAAAAATAAAATAAAAAAAAAAACAATAAAAGCTCCTTCTAAAAAGTAAGTAAACCATTCTAAAATATTTTACACATTCTAAAGTATAGTAAATTTGGAAAGTGTGCATAAAAACACTCAGTAGAAAAAAACTCATAGTTTTAAATCAAAATTTGGTAAAACTTCAAAATTGTAAGTATTTCACTTTATAATAGCAATTGAGTTGATTCATGACAAATAGTTGCTGTTATCCAGGGGGAAGAAACAAACTGTTTTAAAAAAGACTAAACATAGTTACTTAGCAAACCATTAGTTTCATTTGTCATTACACATTGATTATTTTAATAATTTTACTAACTAATTGATTACTTTATGCAGTGTAATACTAAAATTGTCTAATTTTAGAAACAAAAGTTAAAATATAAAATTAAACATATACAAAAAAAGTTTGATTTATCAAATAAGAGATTATTTTGCATTAAAAAAATTAACTCACTGAAGATTGAATGCATTTTTAACACGTTGAGTGCCAAGAATAAATTAGGTAAATTTCATCTGTGCCAATTTTTTTCATTTTTAGACTCTACTGAATGTATAAAGCTGCTCAGTACCAATAATAGTGACAAGTTCTAATACCTTAATTAATGAGCCTTTAAGCTATTGATCAAAATTTAAATTTTTTTGTTATTTGCCAAAATCTCCATTTTTTTTGGGATACATTTGGATCTTTATGCACTAATTCTTACTTTTGCAGATACTTAACAAAAAAACTTCCTCTACAAATTTAAAACAATACATTTTTAAACTTGAATGTGTTTTTTTTTTAATATCTTTTATTAATTTTCATAGTTTCTTATATATTTTTTTGGCATAAAACTATTTAGAAACTGTAGAAAGTTAAATAAGAGATATGTGAGGCATTTCTTTACTTTTTACAATATTATTATAAGTTCTAAAATACCTGCAAATAAAATAGCTTTAGTCTTAAAAATGCTAATAATTCTGTTTCTGTTCTTTTAAGCCAATATAGGTCTAATTATTATAATATAAAAATAGTTTAGCTCTAAGTCTAAGTAATAGTAAAATGCTTAAAAAATTAATTACTAGTGATGGGACAATTAACCCTTTACATGCTGGTGTGATGAATTCGTCACATGAAAAATAATGGTTTATAGTGAGAATAATCGCGTGCATTGAGTTTAACAAATGATTGTGATGATTTTGTCACATGCCACGATTTCATTGAGAGAAGTCTTTTGTCATTTTTACTTTGCTTTTTTCAGTAGCTCAATAAACAATCTCTCAGGTGACACGTGATGCAATAGCTTTTCTCTTTTTTAACCACTTGCAGATGGATGACGTATATATACGTGTATGTAAACTTTTGCCAAAAGACGAATGACATATATATAAGCATTTTCAGTCTTTTATTTAGTTTTAATAAATGAGGTTTAGAAAAGTTAATTTAGTTAGTTTTATACAGTAAATATTCCGTGAAATATGAAGTATGAAATAGTCGCTATGAAATGCGCTTAAAAAATTTTTCTAAAATTCGAGAAAAAGAATACTGTCTGCAAGTGGTTAAAAAATAATTCCAGGCATAAAGGGTTAATTGGAATTGAGAATCAGCATCAGAATCAAAAGATTTTTTTATGAAAATTTTGAGTTTTAAAAATGATTCCTAATTTATTTATGTATTTTCCTTTTTTTATACAGGGTTGGGAAAAAGTTTCCCAAAAAATTGAATTGACAATATTTCAATTATGGTTAAGGAATATTAAATAAATATATTATAATATTATTACAAGGACTATCACAAAATAAAATATGTGTCTATATTTCAATATGTCTTTTAGCTTTTACTACTCTCTTGAGTCTTCCTCTGAAACTCTTAACTGAAACATGGAGCTTTTCTTGTGGTATTTTGACCCAGGCTTTCTTCAGAGACACCTTCAAACCTTCAACAATGTCATGAGTTTTAGCACAGGCTTCAGCCTCTAATATTGACCAAATATTGAAGTTCAGAAGATTCAAATCAGGTGAAGCAGGGGGCACATTTCCTTGCTCCAAAAATTCAGAAAATTGGCTCTGTACCACTTCACTTGATTTGAATCCTCTGCACCATCATTTCCAAAATGTTTCTTCATTGCTTGAGATGCAGGGATCAAAATATCCTTAATATATGTATTTGTAATCATTTTTTATGCTTTGTTTGATAAAAATGAAGGGTGACCTCCACGTTTTGGAGACCACTGCCCAAACCATGACTGAAGCCAGTTTTTGTCAGTGATAAACTGTTTTCAGATGTTTAGGGATATTATCACGTTTCTTTGCCAGCACTCTGTCATTTTGAGGATTAAATTTGGCCTCCACTGTGAACATTTTTTATTTGAAAACATAATGTCTCCTTTTTGCATGCCATTTTTCATGAAGTTGATTTTGGTACTTTCAGCTGCTTAATGATCATCAAATTGGACACTCCCGCACAATGAAGCTCAATAATAGCATGACGTTTACTCATTTTTGACAAATTTTATGGCAATTAAAATTAAAAAACCAAACTATAAATGAAAAATGATAATACAGCTTTCAATTGATTATCAATTTATGCTTTAGAGCAATTAAAATTTGTTTAAATTTAAAGCTTAAAAATAATTTTGGGGATTTTTTCCCCACCCTGTATACCTCACTATCATTGAGCATGCACATATATGAAAAATGATATTTTTGTTTTCAGAACAATAGATATATTTATATTAATTATAATTATGGGTTGGTGGCAAATTGCCAACCATTACTAACTAGATAGGCTTGTTTCCGCTATGAATATAGAGTGGAGCACTCTTTGTTTTATTGATTTTTCTTTCCATGCTTAGGCACAAGGAAAGAAAAAAATATTAATAAAACAAACGAAGAATACTCTGTTCCATGCTTGTAGTGAAAACAAGTCCTAACAACAATATCATTATTAACCCTAACCCAAATTAGTGGTGACTAACTGTCAGCAGCAAAATGGTGGCAGCAAACGTTTCCATCTGGTATATATTTATATATACATGTATTTATACTGCAAGAGTGAATTGATTTTCGTTGCAGAATAGTCAATGAAAAGATCAGAGCAATTTAACAATGTTTAAAAAACCACAACAGTCTGTTTTATTCTATGGAATTGTCAGGTGGTTACTTATTCAAATCAAATTGTCAGTTGGTTGCTTCAATTGATTAATAAAATAAATTTTATCTTATATAGATAATCTTTTATTTATTTATTAAGCAAAAACATCTCTACAGCCTGTTTTATCTGATTGAGAAATTAAAAAACAGATGAAACAGGCTGTGAGGTTGTTTTTTTTTAAATGAAAAATTAATGTATTTGTTCTGACTTTCATTAAACACTTTACAAAAACATGTTAATTTTTTCCTAATTAACATAAATATTGCATGAGTTCCATATAATATTGCAACATATATAAAGGGTGACAAAAGTAACACAAAATGATAAATTTAAATAAAATATACACATAAAACATTACAGTTGAACCATAGAAAGAAAAATTGAAAAAGTTGAAACATAAAAATCCTCTGAGAAATGAGTCAAACAAATCATAGATTCTCAAAGATCTTTAAAGGTATGATTGGAGCCATAAAATAATTATTCCAAGAATTTGCATTACTTTTGTCACAACCTATATATATATATATAATCCTGTAATGTTTTACTTTGCCAATACAGTGCTCAATGTATTATGTTTATTAAACACTACACTTTATTAGTTGAAACCACAACAGTCTGTTTCATCTTATCAAATCGTCAGGTGGTTACTAGAAAACAAAAATATATAGTCGTTTGTGGTAAAAATAATATGCCTGAAATAGATAACACGTATTTAATTATGCAAATAATACAGCTCCTGTGACGTCATACAGAAATAACAACTCAAAAATATAAAATGCAAGTATAGAGGTTTGCATTCACTTAAAGGTGAGGGAAGTTGAGTTAGGTGTGTTGTAAAAATTTAAAAGGGGGAAGGGATAATCTACAGAGCAATGAAAAGGTTATGGGAGAGATCGCATGAGGTGAAAAAGTTAAGTAAGTGAAGGACAGTGCAAATGACAGTGAGCGGATTAAAATAACAGACAAGAAAGGTAATTTAATTAATTTGAATTTGTTTTTGTGGTGATGATTACTGGTAAGCTTTGGTCTTTTGTTTGATAATAGTGATTTAATTCAAATAATTACGAAAGGTTTTTCAATTTAAATTTGTTTTTATGACAGCATTTTCCATTAATCCCAGCTCCTATGATGGAGCGAAAGTATGCGAGTTGGTTGGTCTGTTTATTCTCCACCAATTATCCCAGCTTGTGGATGTCAAGAACATCGGTCTTTATAGGGATGACGGTTTGGCTATTCTAAAAAACACTTTGGGTCCTACCTTAAAGCATGTAAAGAAAAAGATTATCAAGCTGCTCCACCAACATGGCTTAAAAATCACAACCAAAACCAACCTCATCCAAACCAATTTCCTTGATGTCACCTTCAACTTGAAGTCAGGAAAATATTGGCCCTACCATAAGCCTAACAACCAACCACTCTATGTCCACCATCATTCAAACCATCCACCCACTATGAAGAAACAGCTACCACCGATGCTCATTGATTCCCTTTTATTTCTCTTGCAAAACCGCAAGGCATTCACCAGAGCTATCCTGAAGTATGAAGAGGCTATGCAAAGAAGTGGACATTCCAGTGAGTTGCAGTACAACAGCCCACCAGACTCTCATAAAAGGAAATGCAGAAAGCGGAATATAGTGTGGTTTAACCCACCCTTCAGTGAGCATGTAAAGTCTAACATCAGCAAAGTCTTTCTTCACTTACACGAGAAGCACTTCCCTCCCCATCGCCGCTTGCACAAGATATGCAATAAAAATAACATCAAAGTGAGCTATAGTTGCATGCTCAACATGGCAGCTATTATATCCAGGCACAACAAAGCGCTCCTTACACAAAGAACCAAGCCTGCTAACACTGTGCCACCTTGTAATTGCAGGACTAAAACCAGCTGCCCGATGAAGGGACTATGCCGCAAAAGTTCATCATTTACAAAGCTACCCTAACATCAGATGGCATTGCCAAGAATTATTATGGTTGTAGTGAAACCAAATTTAAAACTCACTTTTACAACCATAATCAGAGCTTTAAATGTTGGCAAAAGTATAATGCCAACAAGCCTTTTTGCAAGCTAAAGATGCAGGAAAGAACCCCGTCATTGAATGGAGCATCATGGCCCGCACCACACCATACTATCCTGGAGCTAGATGGTGCAACCTCTGCTTTGCAGAAAAACTTTTTATCCTACAAGCAGATCCTACCATCATGCTAAATAAAAGATCAGAACTAAATGAGAAATGCTGTCATAAAAACAAATTTAAATTGAAAAACCTTTCGTAATTATTTGAATTAAATCACTATTATCAAACCAACAACACTCTACAAAAGACCAAAGCTTACCAGTAATTATCACCACAAAAACAAATTCAAATTAATTAAATTACCTTTCTTGTCCATTATTTTAATCCGCTCACTGTCATTTGCACTGTCCTTCACTTACTTAACTTTTTCACCTCATGCGATCTCTCCCATAACCTTTTCATTGCTCTGTAGATTATCCCTTCCCCCTTTTAAATTTTTACAACACACCTAACTCAACTTCCCTCACCTTTAAGTGAATGCAAACCTCTATACTTGCATTTTATATTTTTGAGTTGTTATTTCTGTATGACGTCACAGGAGCTGTATTATTTGCATAATTAAATACGTGTTATCTATTTCAGGCATATTATTTTTACCACAAACGACTATATATTTTTGTTTTCTAGTAACCACCTGACGATTTGATAAGATGAAACAGACTGTTGTGGTTTCAACTAATAAAGTGTAGTGTTTAATAAATATGATATATATATAGAGAGAGAGAGAAAGAGCAAGAGTAAATTGATCTTCATTGCAGAGTTCTCAATAAAAAAATCAGAGCAGTTTCATACAAAATTTATTTAAAAAACCTCAACAGTGTATTTCATTCATATTAAGGTAAGAGAAGTGGAGTCAGGTGACCTTAATATGAATGCATAACCTCTGTACTTGCATTTACTATATTTTTTGAGTCTTTTTTTTTTTTTATAAGACATCACAGCAATCACATTATTTGCTTGATTAATTTAACAAACTGCATATTTCAGAGGATAAAATTTAAAAAGCTTAAATATTATTTCTAGTTTTAGAAATTATTTAAAATTTTGAAACGATCTTTTATAAATTATGTTTTGCAGAATTGTGTATTATTTATCTAACTACGAGGGTCAGTCAATAAGTAATGAGACTTTCTCAATTACTTTGGTGTTCTTGGAGTTATGCAACTGAAATTTTATGTGATGATTATGAATGGAGTTGTCATCTTATTTACAACAAAACTTGTTTATTTTCAGATTACTGTAGGTGTGACGATAAATTGAAATGACTACTAGGCTAGGAAACAGCTCATGCTTGGAACAAAGAGGAGTCATCAGATTTCTGTTGGCAGAGAGTGTAAAATCATGTGAGATTCTGTCTAGAATGCAAAGACAATATGGTCCTTCCTGTATGTCTAGAGCAAACTTCTACAAATGGGTGCAAGCATTCAAAGATGGATGCGAAAGCATTACTGATGATCTGAGAAGTGGAAGACCTGTGGATGTCTCTACCCCAGAAGCAGTACAGGCAGTTGAAGACCTGATCAAATCTGATAGAAGGGTCACTTTAGATGAAATTGCTACAAACTTGGACATCTCCCATGGCACAGTGTACGCAATTGTGCGTGAGAAGCTGCGTTTTTCAAAAGTCAGCTGTCGCTGGGTTCCAAAGATGTTAACGGATGATCACAAAATGCAGCGCCTGATGGCTTCCAGAGCATCACTACGCAGATACAGAAAGGAGGGAGATGTATTTCTATCGAGAATAGTGACAACTGATGAGACCTGGGTCTTTCATTATGAACCTGAATCGAAACGACGATCAATGGAGTGGAAGCATGTTTCTTCCCCAGTGAAGAAAAAATTCAAATCTCAGAAAAGTTTAAGGAAAGTCATGCTCACTGTGTTCTGGGACAGAAATGGGCCGATCACTATCAGTTTCTTGGAAAGGGGCAATACTGTGAACTCAGAGAACTACTGTGAGCTGCTAACTCAAGTGAAAAAAGACATTAAGAACAAACGGAGAGGACTTCAATCAAGAGGTGTGATTCTCCTTCAGGATAATGCAAGGCCCCACACAGCAGCAAGAACCCTAGCCAAAATTGAAGATTTAGGCTGGAAACTTCTAACACACCCACCCTACAGCCCAGACCTTGCACCATCTGATTTTCACCTCTTCGGCCCACTCAAAGAGAGTATGAGGGGAATTCACTTCCAGACTGATGAAGAAGTGAAGGCTGCTGTGAGCAACTGGCTAAGGACCCAGTCCACGGAATTCTATGCCAAAGGAATAGACAATCTAATATCAAGATGGAACAAGTGTGTTGCAAAGGAGGGAGACTATGTTGAAAAATAAAAAAGCATTTTTTGATTACCAGTCATTGCAAACTTGAGTTATTAAAAAAGTCTCATTACTTATTGACTGACCCTCGTATGATTGACTTAACGTACTATGTTTTCATTACTAATGATTTTATATTCTTTATTTTTCCTGTAACCACCAGACGATTCTATTAAATTAAACAGACTGTTGTGGTTTTTTAAAAAGTACTTTAAAAAACTACAACAGTCTGTTTAATTTAATAGAATCGTTGCATCTTTATTTAAATAGAATCTTGATTCTTTTTCAATTAGTAAGAAAAAGTATATTTGAATATATCATACCAAATTTATTTAAAAAGTACTTAAATAAATTTGGTATGATATATTCAAATATACTTTTTCTTACTAATTGAAAAAGAATCAAGATTCTATTTAAATAAAGATGCAACTGATGTTTGTGGTTTTTTAAAACAGTGACTAAGCAAATTTTGTATTAAAAAATTGCTCTTATTCTTTAATTGGGCCCTCTGCAAGGAAGATCAATTTACTTTTTCAATATATAAAATAATCTTCAATTTACAATGGCTAATGGTGCACAATTTAAAACAATTAAGGGAGAGGCACTGCACATAAACTATCCAACTGATTAAATAAAGTGCTTTAAAAAAGATTTTTTTTGTTAGTTTCTTGTAAAAAAACAAAGCAAATTTTAACTAACAAGAATCAAAATCTAAATTGGCATCGAAATCAAAAATTTTTATTAGAATCAACATCAGGATTGAAAAAAATGGAATCATCCCATCACTAGTAATTACCCTTATAAATTTGAAAAGTGTCTAGCTGAAGCTCAATATAGCTCAAGAGAAGATTGACATATCATTATTAGATTATTCTGTTTAAGTTTGTGATTTTATTGGTTGGGAGAAATACTCATCCAACCAACTTTCATATAGACTTAAAACAGCAAGCTTAATTATTCTTTTGGAAGAAAATAGTCATGTTCCTAAAAAGTAAAATTTGCAGCTGGCAGCAAAACTGCAAAAAAGGCCAAAAAAAAGAAACATTCATTTCTGCAATGGTTGTGATGGTTAGTCACAGATGTGTAGAAATTTTATGATGCCATCCACTCCCAAATGGAAAATTAGTTTATTTTATAAAACTATATAGTTGCAATCTAATTGAAGAGTTTGTAAAAAAAATATACTTTTTTGTTTTTACTGCATTTAAGTTGATTAAATTGATTATTTAAAACAAAAATCTATCCATAATTTTTGGAAACTATATCTGTAGTTTCTAAACTGTACTTTATACACTTAAAAAATTTAATTTAATTTTCTTGGTTTAATCTATCCCCATAACTTAGAAAATAATCAAAAAATCAAAAAATAAGTAATTTAAGCCAAAGTCTGGTTGATAAATTTTTCACAGCATGCCACAAAATATATAAATAACATTATAAGGTTAATCAAAAGCTCCAAATAGATGGATAAACCTTACAAATCAGAAATATTGAGGGCTCTAAAAGAGTGGAGAAAAGGCAAATTACCTACAATTTAATTTCTTCCCAATTGTGGACATTGGCACTCAACGTGTTAAGATAATTGTTTTTTTAGCAATACAATTTCCAATTTTATAGTTATATTAAAACAATTGTAATTAAATAATACAAAAATAGAAAGGACAAAACAAATTGTTAAACCTGATTAGCACAAGACTCTCACAAACTACTTACTTCAATGCACCATTTACCAACTGAAATTGTTTCTGAATTGCATGGTTTCATACAATGCAATACATTTAAATCAGTAATGTTGTTTTTGTCAAGAAAATAAAACTGTGCTGGTAATGATTCAATTGACCATGTATTACTACTAGCACAGGTTAATTCAATAAAATCTTTGTCAGCTTCAAATGCAAATCCAAAATTGCATCTGCATATTAACTTTATTTTTAAAAAAATATGCAGTACAACTAATAAACAAAAATTAAGAGAGAGAAGAGTTTAAGAGAAAACATTAAGTAAATATTGCATCTCATTAAACAAAATTAATAAACATAAAATGTAAGTGTAAATCTTTCTACATATAAAATTTAAAAAATACTAATATATTAACAAAACAATGCAATTAAAATAAAAAATAAAAAAAAACTAAATAAATGTAAAATGCAGAAAAAGCTCTTATCATTCTTATCATTCTTAAAAATAAGCTTTTTAAAAAACATTTATAGTAAATCAGAAATTGAAAACTGATTTTTTTATAACTATTAGCTTTTAAAAGAATTTAGTCATATCACATGTAAAATCTTTTTAAAGTCAAGAGCTTTACAAATGCAAAAAACTGCAAAATAAAAATTTTAGCAAATTACAATCCTATTATGGTTTAAAACAAATTTGTAAAAACCAAATAATTCTTTTTCATTATGTTGATTACTTGTAAATAATTTTTTGAATACCATCAACAACATCATTAGTTAATAATTGAGCATGTCCAACTGTAGAAAAATTTGAAGAACATCTTGAAGGATTGCAATATGGAAGACTACCAATCCATGTCCCCTATGTAACAAATTAACTCGTTCAAATAAAAAAAATTTTTTACAAGTGAAAAAAATCCTTAAAAAATAATATCATTAAAAATATATTACCTAGAACAGTTTAAGAATCAATACTAATTCAATTTGCATTATCAACCATTATATCACTTTAATGGAACGATCAAACAACTTTTTTTAACTTTTTCTTAGGCCTCTTTTCAAATAAATTTTAAAATCCTGTCAATTATGTAACTTCTAATCAATAAAAAACAATTTTGACATGGAATAAATTTAGTTGAACTATAATGTTAAAGACAACATCAAAATTAAAATCATTGAACATTTCCATTGTCATATGCTAGAAATTTTATATATTATTTCTTTAAAAAATGTTTAACTTAAAATCAAAATATTACAAGTGTTTTAACAAAGAAAATTAATTAATGATGCAGAAATGGTTTTCTCATTGCGATGATTCAAAGCAAATAAAATCTTTTAACTAAATTTTAAGTATCAGTCAGCTTAAGTATATGCACAATAAAAAAAATTTTTTTTGCTTTCAGTTAATCATCATATTAAAGATATTTCTTGTACATACAAAGTATGATCACAAAGCTTGTGGAATTTTTTGACACTTTAAAAAAAATTGTTTCAAAGAAATTCATTTTTGCTTTGTCTAAAGCAGAGTTCTTAAACTAGAGGGTTCACAGCAACCTACCCAGATGGTATACAAAATTTTCTATAAAATCATGACCTGTTATCTACACACAATGGAAGCTTGGATCTGATTTTTTGTTAAACTTAAGAGTGAAAACCTTTTATTTTGTCTTCACTTGATTTTCAGTAATATTTTAGTTCTGAAGTCTATAGAGTTTTACAAAATTAGCTGAGGGGTTTATGTGTTCCAACAAGTTTAAAAATCCTGGCTTATAGCAATACTATTGTTAATTACATACAGTTTAAATCAATTCAAGATGAAATCAATTGACTAAATTATTAATATTTGGAAATGCAAAAACAATTAAACAAAGAGCACTGTTTAAAAAAGTCAATCTGTTTTTTGTTTCTTTTTTTAAATATAAAGCAACTTTATTGCATGTATTAAACACCTGATGATATAGGCACATTCAGTTTTTTACAACTCCTAAAGAAAACAATTTTGATGTTTTTTTAACTAATTCAAAAACTTTTTCAACTATTATTCAATAACTTTTCCACTGTCTATAATATAGTTTTGACATTGAAAGTTTTTATAATGTAGTGCAATGCATTTTAGTTTTGACATTACTTCAACATTATGGTCTTGTTTTTTTCTAAATCAAAACAAATTTTGGTAAAGGAATGGTATGAAAATAAATCAAAAAATCAGCTGCTAATTATTCTTATTATTCTTCTGAATAATTAGCAGCTGATTTCTTGATTTATTTTCATACTTTTACTTTCCCAAATCATGATACAAATCTAGTTATCACTGCTATTGGCTATTTGGTTCTTTGGTATCAAATTGACTACCAATTTGTTTTTCATTTTTTCTTGATATTAAAACAAATTTATTTGAATCAAAATATAATCATTAAAGAAAATAAACAAATAAAAAAATCCAATTACTTGAACACACTCTAAATCATAAGTAAGATTTAAATTTGATCGGAAATAACCAGAATTGCAGCGATATAGTATTCTGGATCCATTAGCAAACAGTCTTCCTGAGCTTGCATTTTTAATTGTCTGTATATGACCTCTGTAAAAAGTAAAATACAGCTAATGATCAAAAATGTTGTCAGTTGCCCAAAACCAAATGAGTCATTGTTACTCACTTAATAAGTTGAGGGATGTCACAGGTTTACAGTGCTTATCACCTAAGAAGTGCCCTCAGGCAACACAACCACATATATGATACTACAGAGTATCCACAAAATTTTTAAATTTAAAAACAATCATCATAAAAGCAGTTAATGAGATATCTTTACCAAGTTTGTTTGAATTTAATCAGTGCTTATTTAAGTTTTCTTTAACCTCAAATTTTTGTGTTACAAATATTCTTTTAATGATATTTGATGTTTTAGATATGAGATCTTTTGTTAAATGAATCCTATAAAATAGTAACTCATAAAGACAAATCAAAATGAGTATCCTGGTTTATTGAAACAAATTAGATGTACAGTTTAAGTAAAAATAGAAAACTAAGATGCAAAAAATCTTCATCATATCCTTCAATTTGTGCATGGCACACAAAATTATAAAGAGAGGGGCAAGAATAGGCAATCTACAGTAAACATAATAAGAAATTGACAAATGTTTTGCTTTGAGCAACCAATGGTGTCCTCATAAAGGTGTATTAAATTAGTAAAAAAAAATTAAAATAAACACTGATTAAAATAAAACAAATATACTTAAACTAACACATCAACTGCCTTTTAATTGCATAGAAATTTTAAGGAGACTCTTATTTCAATGATGCAAACCTAAGTATATTCAAACTAAAATATACCTTCTTTAAAATTACAAACCAAAATAATTTTTGTAATTGAAGCTCCATCTCTGTTTGACATATATTTTTTTGTTTATTGAAGTTTGGTATGTACATTTGGCATAGCTTGCTAAATTCAGTAAACAAAAAAAAGCCAAGCATATTCAGTCATATCTCTATAAAACTATAAAAACAAAATAGGAAAATTTAAACCAGAAAGCATTATCTTGGCATCTTTAGAAGCAGTCAAGGTAATTGCTTATCCTATATATTAGCACCTATATTGCTTTCCTGCAAATCAGGAAGATAAAATGAATGAAAATGAATGAAAAAATGTGAACCAGCCCAAAGTAATGAGATAGTTTTAACAATTTTAAGAAGCAACAAAAAATGATTAAAAATTAAATTGCTAAATAAAAACCTTCTGCTTTTTTAGTAATAATTTGTTGTTTTTAATTAGAATTTTTCAATTATATTTATCAAAGCATTGTAGTAATCTATTATCAAAATTGAAGACAGTTAATCTTTTAAACATTATGAACAAAAATAGAGTTAACTTGAGTTACTGATATACCGATACAAAGAAGGTGGGTTTGGACAGCGCTTTAAGCAAGGTAAGATATGGCTACAATATTGTCGATCAACATCTGAGACCCAACACCAAGGACCTTGCAAATCATAATCGGGGTTACGACAAAATGTGTGATTAGGAGAATCATATCCAGTACTAAAAACAAATATGATACAAATTTGAATTGAAAAATTACTTTCATAAATTTTATTCAAAAAAGTTAGGTTTAAAAAAAAAACAGTTTAAAATTTTTAAAAGTCAAAAACTGATTTCAAAAAGTTTACTACTTAAAGCAGCAAAGTAGTTTATTAAGAACAATTTATTTATTGTTTATAGTTTTCATAGCAATTTTCATGCTACAGCATCCCAGCACAACCTAAATCTTGCTCTAAAATTTTTAAAACTGATTCTCTTGTTCTAGAATATTAAAAAACATTTTTCAGAAAACATTGCAGTGTAAGTGCTTTTTGGTAATGTTGTACATTAATGCAAGCAAAAGAACAATACCTTAATTCAAGTAAAAGAGCAATATGTCAAGTGATTAAGAGCAATTGAAAAAAGGATTACATACATAACTGCAAAGGCAGCCATAACCACATAAATTACACAAGAACTGTTGTCACAAAACAAGAATAATCCATTGAGCCTTCAGCATCAGAATCTGACCACAAGTTTTCAATATATTGTAAGCACAAAAGAATTTGTAAAAATTTGTCATTAATTTTTTGAAGAGGAGTTAGAACAGATAATCTGAACCTTGTCCAGTAGGTCACAGGTGTGTTAGTATTTGAGTCAGTTGTTTTAAGTTGAGGTAGTATGAAGTTTGAGATGAGTGTGCATTGGAGGGACCTTGATTTCATCATGTGGGTGTTGAGTATTTGTAGCTTGAGTGCAGCCAGTAGCAATGTGCAAAGTTGTGTTTTGAATGGTTTACAGTACAGTTTCTTCATGTAGGTACTTGGTTTCATAGTCTAGGTTTTGGGAGTCAACTCCAAACCAATCAATCATCAATTGCTGGAAGTGTCCAATATTTTATTAGCAGCTTATACAAGGAACTGTCACATGACAACACAAAACCAAGTGAAACATTCCAAGATAACTTCGTTACAGTGGTGATTTCTCAAATGAACTCACACCTTCTTTATCAACAACACTGATTGTTGCAAATATTTTGTCACAGCCATTTCAGTACACAATTAATTTGTCTTAAGTTCATTTGTTGCAGCAAGTTTGTCTATAGCTTTATGCAACTTTATGTTTCTTTACACTAGGGCACTAATGCATTCCAAACAATTAACCACAACTAATTGCCCTGCAACATATGCACCTTGCAAAAAATTGCCCAAAATTCAAACAGATGACTTTGTTCTTACCAGTTTAGCCTGGATACCCTGCCATTTTTATACAACAATTATAATGTATTACATCTCATTTACTCCCTTCTTTCCTGGTAGCTTGTATCTCTTCCAGCTAGAACACTGAAATCTTAAAGTTTGAATTGATCAGAACTGTGTCCTAAACAAACTAGTGCCTATTGACTTCCAATCTTTTTTTACCGAATATCAATTTGCCATCTCTTCCCTCTCTTTTCCTTCCATTTTCTGAAATGTTTTGGAACATGTGGTTCTATGTCTCTGCTGTCTTCACCATTGTCCATCTACCTTTTCCACTAATGTCTTACCATATCACTCTTCCTGGCAAGGATATTGCTGAATGGCTTGCCAGTAAAGTTGTGCCTTTTTTTTTATACATTTACTATTCCTTCATCTATTTCCACTAGTTAGTAAAAAACTCCTTGTTACCTAACTGAGCCTCTTCATTCATTATCAAGTGTTTGTCCGTTTTTTCCTAAGTACTTCACTCTTTTTCACTTTATTGCTGTGTTGTCTTTTAGATGTTGCTACAATGATCATATCTTCTTTCTTTTATTTTTACCTAATCAGAAATTAAAAGAATTTTTTTTTAGCATTGTGATAAGCCAATATAAAACCTTCTTTCTGCTTCTACCTCCTGCTTAATTGTCCTAATCTTGATCATTTTTGGTCTGCCTATTCAATACCTTTTTTCTCTGATTTTTAGTCCAGACTGTGGAGAGTCAACCAGTTATTGAGTCTCAATAAAAAGTTTTCACAGCTGATCTGCAAGAAAGGTTCAAATAACACCAACCCAATTCTTCCCCTTTCAAATTATCATAAATTTTGTTTATCTTTTGGTTTAGTTTTTTGTACATTTGTTTATGTAGTTAATTTTTGCTTTATGTTGGGAGAGTTACAATTTGAAAACATTTAAAGAGAGAAATGCCTATAATAAAGTTGGAAACCAGTGATGTATGAAATGAATAATAAATTCATGCCAAACACAAAAGTTAGCAGAACTTATTACCATTTTGTCTGTGCCAACCTCTCAGTCAAACCAACCCCTCAGTGCATGGTAGTAGTGCTCATTTATTATTAAGTGTGCCTTATGGTCCAAAAAATACAGTATATGAAAACATTTTATAAAAATTTCAAAATATTTTAGTTAGTCTTCACTTCAATTAAAAATCTTGTGTTATCATTTATAAGTGGAAAGTTAAAAGATAAAAAAAGACATGATGTATATTTCATAATATATGCTTTTAATTACAGGTCAAAACTGGTTATTTGTAACATTCAAACGGATACATAATTCATTCAAATAATGAATTCTTTAATAATAATCAACATTTTTTGTCAATGGTTTAGTCCAGTTGTTTTTAACCTTTTTCATACCATGGCCCATTTTCCAACCAAGGTAACTTAATGACCCACTTTGTGAACAGAATTTAATTTTGTTCACAAAAATCTGGTGATCCCCAAAAAAATGATAGAAATTGAAGTCTAAGAAAATAGGAATCTAATAATTTATTTACTGGAACATGAAGTCCATAGTGGTCTAATTTTCTTAGAAGAGCTTTATAACAAACATTATCAAATGCAACTGACATTATTAAACAAGTCTCATATTGCTTTCATTTAAATTTATGCTCTGTGGCCCACTGAAAATAGCACCATGGCCCACTGGTTGAAAACCACTGATTTAGTCCAAAAGTTACTGGTACAAAGTTATGTTACCAACAATTATTGCTAGAGATGTGCCAAAACTCAAATAATCAATTTCAGCTGGAACCAGAATTGGTACATAAAATCTGGCCAGAATTCCAGTCGTAACTGGAACTATTTAGAAATGCAGTATTAACCTTGATAATACATGAAACTGCTTAAATACATGTGTTAGCTTGTCAGTTAATAGTAGTATTGTAAGTGCAGATGATTGATCACTTCAGAAAATACTAAAGTAGAAAGTTTGCAATCAGTTTTATTTGAAGTATACATTAAAGCAATTTATTTGAGTACTCCCTGCTGAGCACTGGATATTTAAAACATAACAATTAAAAATATTATAGACACATTCATTTACGTTGTACAGTGAAAAAGTTCATTTTTATGATATTGTGGCTGCTCAGCTATTTTATGACTTTTATCTTGTAGGGAGTAGAATAGAGTGATCACTTTACTTCAAAAGGCTAGTAGATAACACTATTACTAGATTAATCAAACAGCAATAAAATGTTGCCAATGATTTGCTGTAAGGTTAGATTTTGCCTGTGCTATTAATGCTCATAACTAGGTGGACTTGGGCATCGAAGTTGTTGCCAGATCAATGGAGTTAAGCACCCTTATCATCTGACCTTATTTGCTACAATGAATTAGTTCTGATTTATGCTAATGGCTTTACTCATATGACACTCTTGTATATAAATTTAGTTATCGTCGTCATTGTCATTTGGAAAGGCATCCACTCCAGGTCAGACACAAACAGGACTGGGGCCGAGGGTTTATCCTTTTACTACCCCAGACTGCTGCACTGCCTGTATCAGATGCTGGCAGTGATGTCATTAAGCCAGCATCGAGTTTCATCATTCAAAACCGTCAGACCTCGTGTTCCATGTGGTGCCCGATGTATAGGGCACGCTGTTAGTACATGGTCTGCAGTTTGCTCAGAGGCGCCACACTCACAATTCAGTGAAGGAGCAAGATCTCATTTGTGCATGGACGAATGGAATTGCCCAACACCAGTCTGCAGGTGGTTGAGCTTAACCCAAGCTGCTTGGGGTAAGCCCATCCCAACAGGTCTGGCACCAGTCTCGAGCACAAAAGCACAGAGCCTGAAAGCATTTTCACAATACTCCGCGTTCCATTTGTGATTTGTCCATTCAGAGGCGCGAATGCCAAGTCTGGTAAGGTTGTCCAAAAGATTCTGTGCAGCTGGCACAAACGGGCGTTTGGATCTTAGTCTCACTTGGCAAGTATCTGAGGACCCACTTAAAAGACCATACAAGATATGATTGGGGTCCAGAGATCCACAGTAAGCCAAGGAGAGTGTCGCTCCCATTCGGCGAAGCTCAGCTGGCTGGATGCCTGAGAGTACAGGTAGGTGGTCCGTTGGAGTGGGATGCAGGCATCCAGTAACTATGCGCAAGGCGTCGTTCAAGACACTGTTGATGAGGCGAGTGTGAGCACTGCGACACCAGACTGGCGCACAGTACTCAGCTGCTGAGTAGACCAGAGACAAGGTGGCTATGCGTAGTGTTTTAGCACCAGCACCCCATCCCAACGCCACGAGTCACCTCAACAGTGTGACGCACAATGATAGTTTTTTGTGCAATGCCACTAAATGGTGACGAAACGTGAGCGATCTGTCCAGTTTTACCCCAAGATAAGTAGGGGTTGGACAGAATGGTAAAAGTCCACCGTTGTTGTTGACCTTTAGCTCATGTTTGGCCTCTCAGTTATTTAAGTGAAAGACTACCATCACTGTTTTAGTGTGACTGAGCTTCAACCTCCAAGTCTGGAGATACGCTGAAAGTGTAGACATGTCTTGGCTTAAGGCCCCCTCCAAGTCCTTCCAGTTTCCAGGAGAATTCAACAATGCTAAATCATCAGCATAAGTAAACTTTCTGGAAATCATGGAAGGAAGATCGTACGTATAGATGTTAAATAGGAGGGGAGCCAAAGCAATCCCTGAGAAACGTCGTTTTTAAGACGGCATAGCCTATTTTGCTTGCTGTCACCAGTGGTAAGAGTGAAACTTCGATTTCGGACAAGCTCCATGATCATTTTGACCATGTGCTTATCTGCAAGAAGCCTCAGTAGCTTGCAGGTAAGACCACGGTGCCAGACAGTGTCATAAGCAGCTGTCAGATGGATTAATAGGGCACTGGCCTTCTTTTTAGCCTCAAAAGAATCCTTGAAGTTCTGGGTTAGCAGAACAACTTGATCTATGGTTGACTTCCCATATCAAAACCCAGCCTGCTCTTTAGGGAACAGTGGATCGATTAACAGTTCAATGCAGGCGTAGATAAGCCTCTCGAGGATCTTGTAGGGGACACAAAGCAGAGATATCGGTCGATAACTCTTTGGGTCCCCACAGGCTTTCCTAGTTTGGCAATCATGACCACAAGCGCTCTTCTCCAGATCTTGGGAATTTTGAGTCGGCGCAAACAGGAAGAAAGGAAGTCACGTAACCAGGACTTCAAAGCAGCTCCAGCATGGAATATAAGCTCCGGGCAGATGGAATCAGAACCCAGAGCTTTACCTGGTTTTAAATGTTGAAGGGCAGCAGTAAATTCTCTCTGTGAAAAATTGTCAGAGATATTTACTGTGTCTGGTGTTGTGGCCCTCCAAAGGTCAGACACTTCTTGAAAAACAAGTCGAGATGACTTGCGGTCAACAGCCTCGTATTTCCCATTTCTAACCAGCTGAGATGCAATAGCATCGGCTGAAACAGGACAGTGACAAGGAGAGTGTCGTGACCTACCAGTAAGGTTGTTCAAAGTACTCCACGCTTTTCGACTAGAGTGTGAGAAGTCAATGCTCCGAATTGCTTCGGACCACCAATCCCTCTGATTTTTGTCAAGCTTGGCAAGCAGAGCTGTAGCAGCCAAACTTGAGTCGTCTCCCTGAGGAGACTGCAGAAAGGTTTTATCGAGGGATTCACACTCTGCATCCCAACACGGAATATAGTTATTTCTATACCCATGTGGGATAGTCTTTTTGGCTGCTTTCTTAATGGTGTTACTGAAGTCCTGGTAAGCCACATCCACATCAACTGAATCAGGCGGCAACAAAGTCTTTGCGAATTTATTCGTCAAAGCAATGTAGTAACTCCATTTGGCCTTGTGGAAGTTCCATCGCTTAACAGGCATGCTTGGCACTGCCATAGCAAACCTTATTGATGTAATAAGCAAAAGTCAATGTTGTGACCTGGGGAACTTGTCAAGGATACGTCTATCTGGTAAGCAACTGTTTGGACCTACGCTAGCGAAAGCCAGATCTGGATTGGTGCCAGTGTTCCAGCAACCGGAATAAAAACTGGAAGCGTCCTTGGCATTACATAAGAGGGCAAGGCAATTAATACTTGCCCAGCCAGCCAAGCACTCACCATCCAGACTGTTGTTGTCATAACCCCAGTCAGCATGACAACAGTTAAAATCGCCAGCATACAGACAGGGGTGAGGAAACACTGGGAGATCCAGGGTTTGCAATCGCATTGATGGTGACTTGTAGACGTTGACTATTTTATAACCATCAACATCCACACACAACCACTTGATCTCTGATGTCGATAAAAATTGGTCCAAGAGCATGTATCTCAGTCACTCGTGGACAAACGTGGCAAAGCCATGCTTCCTGCTTAAAGAAGACCCAGCTAATTGGTAGTTTGGTAGTACCAACTTCTCTGCATCAGTGCAGTGGGTCTCCTGCAGTAGGATGACGAGTGCCTCAGACTTCATAGCGAGATGATGAAGAATGTTCATCTTGCTTGCAGTGAGACCTTTGATGTTCAGCTGAAAAATAGTGGGTCTTCGGAACTTGTTGGCAATGTGCCCTGAAAAGGGCAGTTTTATCCTACCATTGCCTCGTTTTGAAAAGGATATTTGCCGATTAACAGACCCACACTGAACATCGGAGTGGGCAGATACCCTTCCATTTTGGTAGGTTTGGTTTCAGTCTGTCATTTTTAAAATCAATGAACAGACTTACTCACGGCCCAGGCTGCAAGAAAGCACCTACCATATGGGCCACAATTTAGTTATGTATTTAGCAGTAGTGCATTGTAGCTGATTTAAGGTTGACCTAAAATATTTAATATACATGGTGTTTCAAAAACACTGTTAAAAATTTTGTTACAAGAATAATTCCTTAAACATTCAGTCATCAGTTAATCCTTTCATTACAGATTAAAGCTAAAAGTACATACTTTATAGTCAACTTTTAAATTTTTCCAATATATTAGTAAAATGACAACTATTGTGAAACAAAAGTTTGTGATCAAACAGCAACTGAGGAAAAAGACAAGAAGTGAAATACTCAAGAATGAAAAATACTTAAATCTGAACCCAATGTTTATCAAAAGAACACTGGATAGGTATGTGGAGACCAAAGATGTTCAGGACTGTCCTCAACCAGGCCAACCAAGGTCTCAAAAGACCAAAAACCTAATCAAAGCAGTCAGAAAAAAGCTTCAAAGGAATCCTGGGTGATCAATCAGACAAATGGCAAAAGAGCACCATACATCAGTAACATCAATGCATAGAGTGCACAAAAAGGATCTAGGGACATATCCTTACAAGCTGCAGAAGTGTCATATGTTATCTAAAGTCACAAAGCAAAAGAGAGTCCAAAGAGCCAAGGGACTGTTGAAAAGACACAAAAATAACATTCTAAAAAATCTTGTCTTTAGCAACGAAAAGATTTTTACAGTTGAAATATCTAGCCATACCTAAATAGTTGAAGCTAGCCATATCGAAGGCATAAAAAAAGTTTACAAATCCCAAAAATTTGCTTCTTTAATGGTGTGGGCCACTGTATTATCAGAGAATCCCCTTTGATTTTTATTGACAGTAACTTCAAAATCAATAAGGAGGTGTACATAAGAAAAATTTGAGAAGGTGCTCTGATACCATGGACTAACTCTCTGTACCCCGATGGAGATTGAACCTTTCACCAAGATGGTGCAACATCTTGTTTTCAGCAATGGTTTCGGCTAGCAGTTGGCAACATTGGTGCGATAACTATTGTCCCCAGTTTCTGACCAAAGAGGAATGGCCACCAAGATCACCTGATTTGAATGTTTTGGATTTTTGTGTGTGGTCTGTCTTGGAATAAGAAGCCTGTGCTACTCCTGCAATGTCTGTGAAGGTGTTGAAGAAACAATTGGTAAAGGCATGGGCAGAAATTGACCAAAAAATCTTCCATGCCATGGTTGATGACTTTCCTTGCAGACTTAGGGCTGTCATAAATCCAAGGGTGATCATTTTGAATATATGGTTTTTTTTTCATTTATTAAAGTCTATCTTACATTGTGAAGAATGTATTTGCATAAAAAAATTTTTGTATCATTTTTATAATGGATTATTTCTTTAACTGTATTTTTAAAACACCCTGTATACTAATATGTCAATGTCATAATTTGTGTGACAATTTTCTTCTTATAGCAGGTTCGATCTTTGAGCAAATGACAGCCTACATCAATTTTACCATGTAAATTAGCATAGATATGTTCCAAATAAATCAGTCCTATTGGCTACAATCACTTCAGTTCCAGATGGAATGGAATTGATTCAGGCTGGTACCAGAACCAGAACTGAATCTTTAAATCTAGCCAGAATTTCGATACATCTCTAATTATTGCCATAATAATTATGTGAAAAAATATGGTTAAACTGGTTAACCTTGTTCATTTGCTTTTTGGAAAATCAGTTTATTGTAAATTACTGATTCTTACTAAAAAATTTTTATAATAAAATAAAAAATATTTTTACAAAATATACATGGGTTCAACATAGAGTAGTTCAGTCCGATGTTAAAGTCATTTTCAAGGTATGATTAACCTTTCTATTGTCAAGCAAGAAACATGTGTGATTAAAAAAACAACAAAAGAAAGTTCCATGTTTAGTAAATTTATAATTTAAAGATTGACAACATAGTTACATTGTATGCATTAATGTTTGCCATATGGAAAATGGGCCAATAAGTTTAAAACCATTAATCCTTTTTGTTTTTGAGCTGAATAATCAGTGCTGTCTTTATGCACCTTCTTGCATGGTTGTTTGTATTTGGTGATGCCACATCATAATTGAACAATAGTTTTTTTTTTTTTTGAACTGGTGGCATTATACAACTGAGTGATTGAAGAAAGACATCAATTTGAAAAGCAGAATTTTTATTGATTTTTGCTGTTCACAATTTTTTAGTCCCTTTGGACATTGTCTACTCCTGTTTGATAGTTAATAGTCTTGTTGGCATTTGACTTTAACTTTGTTTGTCTGCCCAACATTGTCTGTAAGTTGTGGGCATTGTACTTACATGATAAGATTAATTTAAATAATAATTGTTTTATAGAAAACCACTTTCCAACTGGTGTTTCAATTATCATTTTATCGCTTTTAATTGATAAAAAAAACAATAAATGTCGGAGTGGGTCATGAAGCTCAATGTGAGGAATTGAAGTGAGGACAAGGGAAGTTTTGTGACTATGTCACAGCACCTAACAAACGATTTTCCAGAATTTTATGTATTCTTGTAAAGTAAAAATTTATTAACAAGTGTCCATAATAAAAAATGCTGAAATGTGCTAATTGCCATTAGTACTGCTACATAGCAAACAGCAATTAAAAACTGATTAATTGCTGTTTGCTATGCAGGAAATTAATCAGTTTTTAATTGCTGTCCTTATAAATATTTGTAAATAAAATTAACAGTTTAAGATTTGTAATTTTGCGTTTTTCCAAATATTATTCAAAATTTTTTATCTTAAACAAAACTTTACAGAAAAAAAACAGAAAAATTCAAGAGATATAACTTTCAAAAATTGAAATTTCAAATAATCATGTTTGGCCCATTACTCTTAATGATTTACATGTTTTAAACATTACAAAAAATTCAGAACTTATTTAATACCCTTATAAACTTGCAACAATGCACATTACTTAGTTTGATTTAATCTGATTTGCCGTTTTTTCCAGTTAATACAATATTGTCCAGTCCAAGTTGTTTGCACAGTGCCTTTATAGTCAAAGCCATAACCATTGACACACTCTATTTCAGTCTCACATATGAAAGGATGCTTTTCTGAACCTCCAGCTAAACTCCACACACCAAACCTTGTGTCAATTGTCACCCCTATGTTAGTTTGACAAGGAGAAAGAGCACACTTTTCAATTCGAATTGCAGGATTTTTTGTCAAACACCATGGTGTAACATCAAACCTGTAGCTAAGAGGATTTCTACAAAATAAAAACCAAAAACTAAATTTTTGTAAAGTGATTTCTAACAACATTACTGAAACATAATTTACAACATAAATTGAAAGTAATTAGTAAAGAAAAGGTAAGAAAAAAAATTAAAAATCAGCTGCCAAGTATTCAAAATGGTAGCCAGATTGGGAAAGGCTAAGCCTTTGACAAAATTAAGACTATCCTTTGACAGAATTAAGACAGTCATTGGGAAAGGCTTAGCAGGAAAAGATAAAAATTCCATGAAGTAATACTTTCAAATATTGGAAATTTTAATCAAGAATCTACAATTCCAAAGTTAAATAAAAGCAGTAAACTTCAAGAACCAATCAGAATACTAATCAGAAGAAAAATTGAAAATCTAGCCTTGAATAAATTAGCATAAATTACATCAAAGTATGGACATTGTTATAAAAGAACCAATTAGAAATAAGTATTAGTTAAAAAAGAAAATTTAGAAAATCTTGAAAATCTATCTTTGACTAAATAACAATGAAATACATGGCCTTGAATAAATTAGAAATTAGCATAAATTACATTGAAGATACACATTGTTATTAATGAACCAATCAAAAATTAATTTATAATCAAGAAAGAAAATCTTGAAAGTTTGGTGTTGAAAAATTACATTGAAAAGTACCTTGAAGCAATAATGAAAAATACATTTGAAAAGAACCAATCAGAAAAAACTTGATAAAAATTGAGTTTTGAATCAAGCAAGACAATATGTATAAATTGAAAAAAACTTTTTAAGTATGGAAAATAAAAATTTTGGTTAAAAAATGTGACAATAAAGGTGTGTAGATGATAAACTGTCTTTACAAGGGTGCAAAATCCTCTGTCAGACAGCAGTTTCAACTATTAAAGTCTAATCAGTGACAGTTCAATCTTGCAAAAAAAATACATAAATATACAAAAGAAAAAAAGACTAAGAGATAAATAAAAAAAGCTAAAGGTTTGTTATAGTGCTGGATTTTTATCGATTCTTTCATAGTAATGCAGTATTTTGGATATAATATATCCTAATTTATTCAGGGACATGTATTTTAATGTTATTCTTTATTCAAGGCTAGATTTTCAAAATGTTCTTTCTTGATTAGCAGTGATTTCTGATTGTTTCTTTTATAAAAATGCTAGTACTTTAGATATTCACAGTTTCTATTTAACATTGAAATTGTAAATTTTTGGTTAAAATTCTAAATTTTCCAAATAGTTGCTTCATGGAATACTTATGTTTTGATGCTGAGCATTTCCCAATGACTGTTTTAATTCAATCAAAGGATACTCTGGCACCATTCTTCTAAATAATTAGTGGTTAATTTATTGATTTATTTTCATTCCTTTTCTTTACCAATTTATGATACAAATCTAGTTATTGCTGCTACTTGGTTCTTGAATATTAAATTGACTAGCAATCCATATTTATTCTTTCTTGATAAATTTAAAGCATATATAAAATTCAAAATACTTTATTTCAAAAAATATATCTTAATAATAACAGAAAAATACAAGTACCTGCAATATGGCCCAGGAAAAGATGGATATAAATGACTGTGAGGATACTGACCTTCCCAATTTTGACATGATTCACCAGATTCTGTCCAGCTTTTATAGCCATAAGTATTCTCCAATTTATTCCAGCAACTGGAAATAACTGACAAGGCACCATTACCACCTAAATTTTTAATAATCATTTATGAAATATTAGAAGTCAAAAAAGCAAAAATTACTTTTTTTCAAACAGATTATGAAAACAAAACTAAAAAAATTCTTTTTAGTAAGAAACTTTGAGCCAAAATTAAATAAATGTGCATACATAGCACATCATTTCTTATCATGCACAGAGTGCAACTATCTAGAATTATTCAAATATAATTTGTATAGTAATTATTAAAATTTTACCCCTGATCAAGAATAAAAAATGCCATTGAAACATTTGGATTTGTATTTATTTTATCCTTCTACAAAATCAAAAGGAGCACACTAACATTGCAAACAACATGTCAACAAGTTCATTATGGCATACAAAAATTAACATTTTTTCCATAAATGAATTAGTTAAAACATAAAAAAAAACTGTACAAAAGTTGCAACTACATTACTGATAAGATTATTTACTTTCTTTAAATACAATTACTGAAGATTGTTGTGCAGTTTTAAAAGCTAAAAAGATTTAGGTGGTTTTGCAAATAATGTTTAAAGTTTACTTCTAAATTCAAATGTATTTAGATTTGCTACTTGACTAAAATTACTTTTTAGATTTGCTACTTAGACTAAACTTACTTTTTTTATAAGCATAAATTATTGTTAAGGCACTATATGCCATGCAATACACATGACTTTGATTATTTATATTCTATTTTTCTCAAATGTAGGCTAGATTTTCATACTGTCAAAAGAAAGTTTATTAGGCATACATCCACAATCTTTATAACTTGATTAAAATTTTTATCAATTCCTTGCTAAAACCCAATAAATTAAACTTAAATTTTTATATTAAAAACAATAATAATTTCAACAAAAAATTATTTATTTTAGCACTTTTAGCACTTGAAGCTAAAAATTATAAAATTTTAATTTGTTAATAAAAGATAAAAAAAGCTCAATAATATTTAAAACAAACCATTTTCTTCTGCAACTCTCCACATTGATTCATTAAAATTCATCAAAACTGCAGTTACATTTTTTTTTATAAAGTCTGCTGTAAAATTATTTTCATCAATATTTTGTGAGATATCTAAAGCAATTCTTAAAACTTCATCAAACATAGAAACAATCTGAAAACCATTTTTTCCTTCAATAATCCTCCACCCTTGTTTCCTAGTTAACACAAGCAAGGCAATAAAAATAATAGTTAGAAGATTAAACAAATTAAATTATTTGAATATTGTTGTTAGCAGTACAACAGTAAATAAGATTTAACAAATTCATATTTTTTATTTAGTTTAGTAGTTATTTTATACAGTGAAAACTTCTTAGAAAAATATATTTGCCAAAACAATGAGTAACAATGATTTTTAAAATCATTATCATGCCCAGTGCTGCAAACTCAATAGATTTTTTGTTCAAGTTTAAGTTCATAAAAATTTGCCAGCTTGAGTTCAAGTTCATTATTTTCAATTTTTTTAGTTCAAGTTCTATTCTATGCTGTAAAAATCAAAAGCTGAACTAAGCCTATCTACAAAATAATTTAAACTTCTTTAAAAACATAGGAAAGCTAGCATAAAAAATAAATAAAATAAAAAAAATAGTGAAACTGGCTGTAATTAACAAAATAAAGCAAAATTTATTTAATAGGTTTAAGTTAAACAGACAACAAATATAAATTAATGAATCAGCTGTCCAATTGAAAATAAGTGTACAATTCAGTTGTACTGGAAATTTAACAATTTAATAACAAAAATAAAATCCAAAATATTATTTATTCCTTTTATAAAATTTTTCAATTAATGGACTCAAATTCAATCATATATTTTTTGAGTTTGAGTTCAAGTTCAGCAAAAAAGATCAAGTTTTTTAAGTTTGAGTTTACAGCCCTGATCATGCCCCTCACTCTATCAAATAAAGCCATCAATTTCTTGTATCCATAAACATAATCAGTAGCAGGCCAATTCTACATCCAATTTCAAAATACTAAATTTTAATACAAAGTATTGCTATACAGAAAAAACACTATTAATGAATAAATAAATCTAAATAACTGAATAAGTACTCAAGAAAAATATAATAATAAAAAATTAACAATTAAAATAACTTTCAACAAATAAAAACAACAATCACTAAGTTAGCAACAACAATGCCCTTACTCAGTTTCTCTACATGCTTCCAAGATAAGATTATTTTGGGCATTAATACCAAGACAACAATCTTTATATGTGCAAGCAACATTTTTTAGTGCTGTCCCAGACATTGCCCATCTCCACCAGCTACCACCTTCAATACTTTCAATGCACTCATCAAATATAACAGGAGAATTTTGAATTGGTTGAACAATTTCTTAAAACAAAATAAAAACATTGTGACAATTTAACTCAAGACATTTTTTTGTAACTTAAAATAATACATTAAATGAAATTTTTCAAACAATTGTCCTTTTTTGGTTTCTTTTAAATAGGTTAACCATACCTAAAGTCATTGCAAAAGTTTTATTCAGATGTTACAAAAAAACATAAAAATTTTTTACCTTTAGGCATTAAGCAAAATGAAATATTACCAACTATTGTATTATGAATCATAAATGCTTGACTTAAATCCATATCTTGCTGAGAATATATAAGATTAAATCTACCATTTAAAGAATTTGTTGGTTCACCAACACAAAAACCTATAAAAAAATTCACCAATTTTTAAGTAATCAATAAAAATTTTTTATGCAATTTTACAACAAATACAAGAGACATAATATAATGTGGGATAAAAAAAAAGTAATAAATAGTGCAGCAAGGTACATCACACATGCCAAAGTTTACCAGCTCACAGTCATAAAGTTGCATTTAGTTTATAAATTTCCATCAAAAAAACTTTGCAATGGGCAATCAAATGTTTATATAAGTAGAAAGAAATATTTAAAGTATGTTGCTTTTATGCATTGTTTCTAACTACAAAATTTAGATTTAAAACTACTCAAGAAAAAAATACATAAGAATATTGCACAACAAGGTAAAAACATCATCAGTTTTTAATCAATTAGAATATTTTTTTATAAAATATTATTGTGGAAAATAATTATAAAAACATCAAATGAACAAATACAGATGATAAAACAAAAAAAACTTATATTAAAGTAGTAAATAATTTTCATGAATTTTTAAACTTTTTTCATATACATTAAAATAACACAGCAAAAAATTTTATATTACTTTTTTTTATAATTGATATACATAATAAGTTTCAATCAAAATTTCTTTCCTATTTAATTCTATTCTTATACCTTTTTGTTACCTTTCTTTAGTAAAAGCATTTATATTATTTACACACAAAATCACACCAAAAAGTGCTCATGCTAACTACAGAAAATTTACCTTTGGTTGTTGATCTTAGCTTTAAGCAAAATAAATCTTCTACAATTTGCTAACCACAAATAAAATTTACAAAAAATTTTTTACAAATAGTTAGTGTGTAGAATTGCATGAAATTAATCAAAAGATAATATTTACTTGCTTATTTTATGATTATGAGAAAGTTATTAAATTATCAAGCCTTAATTGAAAAATTAACAAGTTTTACCTGAATTTGAAATGGGAAGGCAGTATTGTCTCAATAATAAAGTTGGATTATTGTGTGGTGTGAAAACTGTATGCAGAGATTCACCTATAAAATATAAAATTAAAATAATATATTTACAAATTATATTACACAAAAAAAATGTAAAAGTTGGTGCAATAAAGAAGATTTAAAATAATTCAACATTCCTTTACAATCAAGTAATTTTTTGATTAAAGTGCTTTCTTTTTTAATTTGTAATAAATAAAACTTTACAACATAAAAATTCAGAAAATAATAAGAGCATTTGTTTGACATTAATGCTAAAGACAAAAGTTAAAATATCCTGACAACAAATGACAGAACCACTTTGATCTTATTGTTATATTCCCAGTAGGACAATTGATTCTGCAGATGTTACTTTTTGTAAAGCAACACCTACTTTATCTAAGAAAGGCTGGTATTGTGCTTCAGTGCTTGGTGCGTACACCTGCAAAATGCACAGTGATTGCTCCTGACCCCCCTTTGCCTCCCCAAATGCATACCAAATGCATTAATGAATTTCTAGTTATGGTCAACTTGTGGGGGAGAATGGAGCTTACTTTTCAAACTGGTCTTTCTGCCTGAAGCCCAAACACACACCTTTTTATCTTGCATGACATCTAATGCAGTATGAATATTGTCATTTGAACTATTAATTTTCCTACATTTGTTAAATTGCTTTTGGTCTGTTTCTCACCTTCAACCTTACCACCATGCATAGCCCTAAGAGGAGTTGAAAACTCCAGATGGCATTGCTCTTAGGATCATAGAAAATGCAAACCCCTCCACCACACTAAAGTAGCAATCCATTGGAGAGGTGCCCAGAAACATGAAAGCCACAATCTTTCAAAACAAAGAGCACACTAACACCATTACCTCAAAACCAGACATAACACCTGAAGAATGCAGAGAAAATCTCTAACACATTCACTCTAGCATCACCTCACAGTATCTCAGTTCTAGAAAAAAACAAAAAACCTATTAACACCACATCGTATAACATTCATTCATCAAAATAAACATTACCACATCATATGCATACAAAACTGGAACAACTCAAAGCCAACAAATCACTGCTCTTGCAAAATTACTTACAGTAAACCCTGATACTTACATGCCACAATGCCCACTATGTTTCACCCACACACATGACACTAATCACCTCTTTAACTGTAGTAAAGTACCAACATAACACAACACCACTGGTTGGTGGAAAAAGTCTTTAGAAGCAGCAGAGGTAATCCAAGAGTGGGAATGTAGATTGACTTCTTTAAGGGGTAAAGAGATGGTTGTTCCAGATATCCTTGGAGGAGGGGAAACAAATACAACATAATCACATACAATCATTTAAAAATTAAAAAAAAAAGAAACACCACAAAGCTTTCCAAAACATTCTGAATGCCAAAAATTCAGGTCTCAATATCACAATTTACTGGAAAATAATCAATCAAGTTACCTCCTATAAACCAAGACAAAAATGCTGCAACTTATACGTATTTAACTGGAAAGTTAAAAAAACAACCAACAACACTCAACAGATGATTGAAAATTACTGAAAAATGTCACCACAAAAACAAATTTAAACCAAATAAATTACCTACTTGATTTTGTATGCTTGAATTGCCCTCTTTTTTTTTGTGTGTGTGTACTTTCTTGCCCATTATTCAAACTGCTTTATATTTCTCACTATTGTTCACACTGCTTTTTACTCACTTCATTTTTTCATCTTATATGATTTTTCCTGACTGCCTTGTTATTGCTTTGTAGATTAATTTCTTTCCTTTTATATCTTTTACCACACGCTTAATTCACCTTCCCTCACTTTTAAATGAATGCAAACTTCTATAATTGCATTTACTATATTTTAAGTTATTTTTTTCTCCTATATGATATCACAGGAGTTGTATTATTTGCTTAATTAAATTAACTACCTATTATTTATTCCACACATATTATTTTTTACCACAAATAATTATATTTTTAATTTTCTAGAAACCACCTGACAAATCTAAGGATGAAACAGACTGTTGTGGTTTTTAAAAAGTGATTAAATAAATTTTGTATTAAATTGCTCTGATCTTTTTATTGAGCACTCCACAGAGAAGATTGATATACTTTTGCAATATATATATGTATGCAACCTCCGCTTAAAAACTTGCCATCTACAAGCTGACCAGTGCACATTCTTGAATAAGCGATCTGAGTTTGTCTCCAAATGCCAACACCAGGACAAATTTAAACTAAAGAAAGTCTAGCCCAATTTAATATTTAAAAAGTTTTTTTTTTAATTTCAATTTTAGCTTTAATTTTTTATTTTTTGAATTTGCAATTCCCTAATTCCTATTGTCTATGCTGTGCTTGCTCATTGTTGTTGTGTTTCCACCTATATATACATATATTTATCCATTTATTGGTTTCCTGTACCTCCTTAATCTTTTCTATAGCCATTTCTTTGCTTTTGCAATGTTCTTTCTCTCCCATTACCTATCGCATGTGTAATTTGATCATCAGCCAGTTTTTACAGTGTCAGATACATAAAAGAAAATGCTTAACCTGTTTACAAAATTTTAAAATTTTAAATTTTTAAATTTTAATTTTCTTAGCTTGTTTACTTGAAAGTTTACTTGAAAATGTTTAACTTGTTTTTAAATTTTAAATTTTAATTTTATCTTTAATTTTAGTTTGTTTAATAATTACTGTTACTAAGATTAACTAATTAGTTTTATGTGTTTTATCATCTTAATCATCTACTTTTTGTCTGTGTAGACAAAGACTATGTAGACAATTGTTACTCTTTTGTCTGTGTTAGAATCACATCCTGATGAGCCAATAAGGCAGTTGAGGTTTTAATGAAATTCTTTATGTGACTTTTGTAATTTAACCTACATATAATATACAGTATATTTTAATTAAATTAAAACACTATACATAAAAAAATTTTTAAAAACTGCAACAGGTTGTTTTGTCAAAAAAACAGCTCATCAGGCAATTATCTTATTCAAATAAAATTCTATTTGAATAAGATTTGTATTATATTTGAAATTCTATTTGATTAAGACATGAATTCTATTTGAATAAAATAATCGCTTGACAAGCTCTGCTTTTTTAGTAAAACAGCCTGTTGGTGTTTTTAAAAAACTTTTTGTGTAGTGTTTTAATTCAATACTGGGTATAACCTTATCATCTGGTAATATAACTAGGTATAACCTTATCATCTGAGCAATCAAACTTAATGAGAATTAAGTTATACTTAACAAGTAATTAAGTCAACACTTGTTAAAGCAAATTTTTGCTATCAAAAATTTTATCAATCCTCACAAATACAAATTATTTCTATAGAATATATTATTGTTATTTGGGTTAAATTTGGAAGATTTTGGTCCAAGAAAGCCTAATAATAGTTTGTGCAAAACATTAAACTAGTGCATGCAATAGATTAAAAATGATATGCACCACTAGATTAAAATGTTTGAATGCTTGAAAAAATGCATCATCACACTTTTCTCTCTTGTAGATTTTTCCCCACCTTTGTCTTTTAAATTCAGCCTTGCTGGTGCAACTCAAAATATTAAAATTAAAAATATTTACAAAAACATGCAAAAACCAGGTATTGTCTCACTATCATTTTTTAGTTAGTTTGGGTCTAGCAGCATTGCATCAAGTCTAATGAATTTTCTTAGTCCAAGTACAGATAAAATTACACAGATCTACATAAAAATAGTTCCTACCATTAAATCTTTTTGATATACTCCATTTTTGTCTTGTATCAGACTCAACACAAGGCACACTTAAAACTGCATATCCACTTTTGAAGGATGTCTCAGGGGCATTTAAAAATACATTTACACTTAAGCATTTGGAAAAGTATCTATTTAAAATATGACTTCTCCATAAAAATACCCATCTTTGACGAATATCATCCATATCACAGTTTATCAATATAAGGTTGAAACTATTAACCTGTAAAAACAATTAATTCCAATAATAATTAAACACTTTTGAAAAAAACAAAAATTTTGGTGGCAAAATGAATGAAAAAAAGCACATAACCTATATATAAATTATATATACAGGCTGTCATTGCCAATTTTTAAGCACTAACATCGAAACAGACTCCAAAACACTTAACTGATCTGCCTTGATTTATTGTTAATTGAGAAAAATGTTCAGCATTGTTCAAAAAAAACTTATAGCTATTAAACAACAACACAAATTTAAATCTGAAAATAAATAAAACAAATAAACAAGCTCTCACTAACACAATAATTTAAGTAAGCAATTAGATGTCCAAAGTAGAACTAACTGCAGAAAAGAAAGCCTGATGTATTTGGTGCAAAATCAAACAATCAATTGTAATTGTGCATGAAAAATAAAGTGCTCTAGGTAATTAAATCAAGAAAGCAACAGACAATGATTAGTTTAAAGCAAAGATGAATGGTGCCACCTAACAAGAACAAATGGCAGTTACATTCTTCCCTTTAAGCACATAACAATACACATTGTGCTTAAAACAAGAACATAATTTGGTAGCAAAAACAAATGATAAACTTAAATACCAAAACATTACATTTCATTAGACACGATAAGACAAAGTTTTGTGATATGCTGCACAATAACAGACTAAGTTACACTCAAAGTTCACACTCAAACAAAGTGTACTAAACCTTTACAGTCAGGATACATTTCTACAACACAACCAATAAGCCAGGCATTACATAGCAGGCAAGACTCAATAATTAAAACAATTTCTCCGATTGAAAGACTTAAATTTAGTTTATTCCATTTTTGTCATGCTTGCAACAAAGGTACATATTCTTTTGGTCAATGTGACCAAAATATGTTGGTTAAGTATTAAACTTGACACCAGTGTTTGCAGAAAGACAAATCGTGTCAGCAAAAGGTACCAGGTGGCAATGCGCAAGGCAGCTTTAGTTGGGGAAAATGATTAGCTGTTAACGATTCTAAATTACTGGGGTCATCAGAAAAATAAGTGATTGGAAAAGTGTTTCTGATATTTTCTACTTCATACATTGAAGTATTGAGGGACTCGTCTGTTAAGACTTGCTTGCTACAATGTCCTTTAAGTATTTTTCTGATTGACCTAATTAGTCTTTCCCAGATGTCTCCAAAATGTGAGGCTCCAGGTGGGTTGAAAGACCAATCTATACATCTTTGCAACAAAAAATTGTGAATTTGCTCTTTATTCCAGTTTTTGAGAGCCTTTCTTAATTTGCATTCTCCACCTACAAAATTTGTGCCGTTATCAGATTTGATTTGAATAACTGGGCCACGTCATGCTAAAAAAACATCTGAGGGCTTGAATAAAAGATGAAGTGTCTAAATTAGAGGCTACTTCAATGTGAACAGCACAAACCATCAAGCAAGTAAAAATAACACTGTACTTTATAACTTTTGCTCAACCCTTTGCATAAAAAAAGGACCAAAATAATCAACACCTACATAGGAAAAAGGTGGTTTAGTAGAATCCAATCTCTGTTCAGGAAAATTGTGATTTTTTTGTTCTATAGAACAAGAAAATCTTTTACGGCAGTGCAAGCAATTAGCCAAAACCTTTCTTACAGTCAAGTTGGCTCTGACAACCAATACTTATTTTTCAATTTAAAAAGAACATGCTGCTGACCAGCATGGCCAAGCTTGCAATGGCAGTCGGCAGCGTGGTCGAGTGGTTAACGCACCGGACTGATGATCAACATGGTCTCGGTTCAAAACCCACTTGCGCCATTCTGTTGTGTTCTTGGGAAAGACACTTTACGGCACTTTCCCCTGCTTGGTGGTCTTGACAAGCAGTTCTAAATTACAGTAATATCTCTACTAAATTACAAGCGGACAGCAATATCTTGGCATCTCCGGAAGCAGGTCGGGGTAATTGCTTACCCTATGTATAGCGCCTCCGTCGCTTTCCTGCGAGTCAGGAGGATAAATATAGAGATTAAAAAAAAAAAAAAAATGGGTATCTTCAATTATAAGACTTGCCACAGGGTGGATATTAGGAACTACAATAGGATGTTTTATTTTGTAAGGAAGTGCAGCATGTTCAATGCATCCACCCACTTTAAGCAAACCATCTTCTAGAAAGGGGCTTAGTTTGTACAAGGGACTGGTTCTTTTTAAAGGTTTGTTTTGTTTGAGACACAGAATCTCCTCCTGATAAGTGCATGCTTACAGATGACTTAATATCAATTTTTCAGCTTCAAGAATATCTTGTACATTTAGCATAATAAATGTATTCTTATTAAACATCTCTCCCTTATTTTGGTTAAAATCAAGTTCTGGACAAAGTTTTTGTCTAAACATACAGCAATTGTAATGGCGCACAGTTCGAGTCGTCAAAGTCTTCATCGGGGTTAACTTAGTTTTTCCTATTAAAAATGAGCAGTGTATTTCACCTAGTTCATTTAGCAAGCAAAGATAAGAGACATAACCATAAGATTTTTCAGATGCATTGGAGAAATGATGTATGCAGGCTTGCTTTAATTTTTTTGCAAATTAATGTAGATAATAGCACTTGGGTGTCTGAAAAGATGCCAACAGCAGTAACTGCTTCTTCCATGTTGACCACTTTTTTTCAAGTGAAAAAGGAATGAGCTCATCCCAGTTAAGCTTTAATTTAAATAAATCTTGAAGCAAAACCTTGACAGGTTGGAGGGCAGAGGCTCCAAACTCAAGTGGATCAAAAAAAGAATTTATAGTGGCAAGGATACCTCATCTGGTGCTGGCTTAGAAGCAATGTTCACTTTAAAGCAAAGTGTATCTGTCCCCACATTCCACCACAATCCAAGTAGAGTTACCCATGGCAACTTATCACTAGACAGATTAAGGTTGTGCAATTTCTTTGAACAATCAGCTAACGGCACTGCCTGAATCACCTCACGATTATTGCTAGTCCATTTTGTGAGGTTAAAACCTCCCAGCTTTGGCAACTGTTCAAATTCTGTCATCAGTAATTTTGCAGCACTTACACTTGAAGCTGATGTCAATCAGTCATCTACATAAAAGCAATTCTTAACAGTATAAACAGTAATACTATCAAATTTATCCTGATACTCATTAGCAATTTGTTTCAAAGCAAAAATTGGCACATAAAGGAGAATATACTGCTCCAAACAGATAGATGCACATTCTAAATTCTTGCAGCTCATTCTTAATGTTTCCATTTTTCCACCAGAGAAAACACATTAAATCCCGGTCTTCAATGGGAATTTGTATTTGATAGAACATGCTTTCCACATTAGCTTGAATAGTAATACTCATCAGTCAAAACTGCAAAAGGACATCTAGCAAATTATTGGTCAGATCTGGGCCTTGATATGGGCAGTCATTTAGACATATACCTTCAAATTTTGCGGAGCAATCAAACACAACTCTAACTTTACCATGTTTATCTTTGTGGTACATGCCATTATGAGGGATAAACCAAGTTTTAACCTCTTGCCCCCTTGTTGATTCTACATTTTCAACATAGCCAAAAGTGATCATGCATTGCATGCAGACCTTATAGTCATTGTAAAATTGTGCGTTTTTTATAAACTTTTGCTTTAGAAATTGTATCCTCCTTTTGGCGGCAAGCAATTGTATGACAGTTGAAGCTGACTGTTGTATAAAGGTAAGGCAATTTCATAATGTGAGTTGTCACAATTCTTAATCAAGTCAGATACCAAGTCTATAAACCAGGCTTGATCATGTGACAAGTTATTTTTATCGTGAACACTATCTACCAAGTTGGAGCAAAGAGTATGCATTGGATGGACTAGCTGATTGTCGGTTTTAATTAAAAAATTTTTGCACTTGGAAAGCTGCCTGTTTTTAAAGGGCAATTGATAACCTAACCTACATGAGTTTTAATAGCATAATGGCTTGCCTCAGAATTAATTACCTCAAGGGGTTGCAAGATGTGTCAATTGTCATTTCCAACAGGCAAACCTACATCAATGTTGACACTTTCAATGCAAATGTCTTTAAATTCATCATACTCCTCAATATCCTCTTCAGTGGGGGCATCATTAACACTAGATCGACCAAGCGTGTCAATTGATGCATCTAAATTTTTACATGCCAATAAATCACACTTTCTGAAATACTATCCCTTCATACTTTTTGACTTTTATTATTTTATGTTGTTAGATACTCTCAGAGTGTCTACCAATAAAAGAATAAAAGTCAAAAAGTGCAAAGGATTTATTGGCATGTAAAAATTTAGATGTGTCAATGACACGTTTGGTTGTTCTAGTGTTAATGATGCCCTCACTGAAGAGGATATTGAGGAATACAATGAATTTAAAAACATCTGCATCGAAAGTAAGCAAGTATAGAAGACAAAGAGAGAATCTGCATCAAAAGAAGCAAGTATAGAAGGCAGAGAGATAAGAGGGTGTAGGCTTAAGCATCCCAATTCATACAAGTCACATGTTTTAATATTGGCAACAAGTTGTGCCTTTCTCTTGTCTGGTGCTGACGGAATTGTCTGGGTAATGACATTAATGATCGGTGTCTCATTAATTTCTAGCTGCCTAATTAAATCATGAGCAATAAAGGAGTTTGTGCTACCGGAATCAAATAGAGCTTGTGTAGTTATGTATTTCTCCTTATTTCGCAGTTTTACCTTGACCGGGATGATCAGAAAAAGGTTATTACCAGGCTTATCATTAATGCCAACAAACCCAGACTTGACCGTCACATTTGAAGAAAAGTTTCAGCCTTTCTTAACCGATGGAGGCACAAAAGAATCAGGTGAGTGTAAAAGCATGATATGACATTGCATACAAGGTTTTTTACAGGGAGAGTTCCTAGCACAATGCCCACTGTCCAAACAACACCAGCAAAGCTTATGATTATTTACAAACTTGATAATGGTCAAAATAAGCGAGTTATAAAATCAAGAAATAGTGACGCTACAAAGAGTCCATTTCTTGGACTTATTCAGTGGCACGTGATTCGTCTGCATAACAAAATTATAAACTTTACGATCTAAATTAGACTTGGTTATTTCTTTTGTTTTGGGTGTTCGATTCCAGTCACAGGCAAAATTGGTTTGTTGGATCATTCTCAAAGAAACATAACTAGCCAGGTCATTTATACTAACTTCCCATAACTTAGCATGTATTACGTGATCAGCTTCACATTGCCATTCAGTAAGCCAGAAAGGTGGTAGACGTTTAGCAATTTTGTGCAAGATGTCAAGATTATTCGTTCTGTTTAAATAATTCATTCCCTCTAAGACAGTGGTTCTCAAAAGTTTTTGCTACATTCCTCCCTTTCAGGACTGGGGTACCATCATTTCCCCCTTCTAAAAAAGAATACCTTGATGATCAAAGTGAAGAATTTTTTTGTCTTCATCCAAATTTGTGACCCAAATTCCAGTTATCCCGGAAAGTTCAAAAATTAACATTTAATTTTGAATCTTTCTCAGATTTCTCAATTTTTATTTATTTTATTTTATCTCTATATTTATCTTCCTGACTAGCAGAAAGCATCATAATACAATAGATAGGGCAAGCAATTAACCCAACCTGCTTCTGGAGATGGCCAGATATTGCTGTCTAGTTGAAATTTTTTTATTTTGTTTGATGACCATGTTGATCACACAGTGCTCTAACCACTCAACCACACTGCTAATATTTTCATCCCTAAAAAGTAATAATTCCAAAAAAACTTTTCACTTTCAAGTACCAAATTTTTGCCTCACATTGTAGTGAAATTTTCAAATTCCTCCCTGATTCCTCCCCTAGTGATTTTTCCTCCTTGGAGATTTCAAATTCCTCCTTAGGGATCCAAGTGGCTCACTTTGAGAAATACTGCTCCAAGACATTAATACACGCATTTAATTTGGCAAAAAATGCAATTAAGCTTAGTTTGTCTTTAATGTCTAGAACAGGGCCATTAGCCACTGAATCTATATTAGCTTTAGCTATTTGAAATTTTTTGGCCAAAGGTATTTTTAAGAAGGTTTCTTACCTTAATGTAAGCTTCTAGTCCTGACAAATATTGACAACCCTTGACTAGATCCTGAGCTGAACCCTTAGTATTTTGTAAAAAATTGAGTTTAAACTTAGGCTCAGGTACATTATATGCAACTAAAGCGTGCAGAAAATCAATAAAACTGCAATAATTTATGTGGTTACCGTCAAAAACATCTGGCTCAAGAGATGGAAAATTAAGGGTGGGACCTATTGTAAATTGCTGTTCTTGAGGTGAAAAAACCTTGACCCTGATAAATTTTGAAACTCATTTTCACCCCTTTTTTCCAAGGCTCCAAAAAAAATCAAATTTACAACCAAATTATTGTTTTGTAAAATATCAGATTTAGGGGACTGTAACTAGGGTTCAACATATGCATAAGCCTGCTCACCTTAATTAGTGGGTGCAGACCTGCAACAGAAGTGGCTGGGCGAGTCCTGCCACAACCTGCCATGATTTTGCAACAAGTTTGCTTATTCACTGGAAATATGACCTTATCAGGGTGGCACAATGAGTGGTAGTGAAAATTACTTCAGTTTGTTTAATTAAAAGTGTTCACGACTGGTATTAAACTAACAGTAGTGATTTTGCAAGCACAAAACAACAATGAAGAACAAGCAACATCTGTACTTACTGTTGTGAGCAGATTGTCATTAGTATGGTGTCAAGAATTTACCACCTGGTCATCGGTTTCTAAAGCAGAGATTTCAGCTATGGCTTCACTTAGTTTGGCCTTCAATTGAGCTTGTGAAAGTTGTTAAAACTTCTGTTCCTGCTCTTCTCGAATAAGTCCTTGCTCTTCCCTTTGTTCTAGCTTTAACCGCTGTTCTTCTTCTCTTGGTCATTGTTCTTCTCCAAAACAAATTCATTGAAGTTCTCTTTTGAACTTGGTTCTATCAATTAATTGCTGTAATTGAATCTTATGAACCTCAGCTTGAGCATTAATGTGACCTAGGAGCACCACCTTCTTGACCTTTGCACTTCTTAAACTTGTTTTAGTCATAGCTAAATTGTTGGTTGGAAGACCTCCTGTTTTAGTTAATCAAGAAAAGCTTGACAAAGTTTTTGATTTTGTGCTAACTCTAGATTGGTTTGTTGCATTAACCTCAATTTCACCTATTCAATTCAATTCAATTTAATTTATTTCATTGCAAAAATGTAAACTTAGCAGCAATAAATACCATTATAATCTGTTAAAATCGCGACAAAGTGATGCGAAGGGACCGTAAGGTCTTCGAGTCAAGCAATCACCTTGTAAAATATAGAAATATAGAAGCAAATTGAAAAATGTTCATAAAAAATGAAAAACAACAAAAAAAACAAATCAATAAAAAACACAACAAAACAAAACAAAGCAAAACAGCAATATAACATTAAAATCATGTAGAATCAAACCAAGCAACAAAGAAAAAATAATATAAGGTACACAAAATAAATTGAAAGAATTATATGAATTTAATCGTTGAGAAGTAAAACTGATTTATAATGTTTTTTAAATTTATTAAATGTCATTATTTTCAGATTATGACTGATGGAATTCCAAATTTTTGGTCCTATATATTTAATTGATCTTTGAGTTCGATTAGTTTTAAACAAAGGAATGGTAAGGTAATTATTAAGTGAAAATCTTGTGGTACGAGAATGGCAGGATTTAGCATATGAAAAGTAATTATCAAAAATCTTAGGTAACAAATTAAATTTATAAAAATAAACAATTTTGGCTAATTAAATCTCAAACAATTTAGGCAAGGGTAAAATATTTGATTTTATATATAAAGGTTTTGAGCCAGTTGACATTTGAGAAGAGGTGACAATATGAATAGCTTTATTTTGAAGCAATTTTAGTTTATTTGGATAAGTCGGATAAGTGCTTCCCCAAACAGCAAGGCCATAGTTAAAATGGGAATAAATAAGTGCATAATATAATTTCAATAATGCCGAGCTGGGTAAAAAATACTTCAGTTTATTTAGAATTTCAACTGATCAAGCTATTTTTACTTCAAGAATTTTTATATGCTCATGAAAGTTTAATCGGTTATCAAATAAAATTCCCAAATATTTTGCCTTAAAAACACTTTTAATTTCACCTGCTGGACTTTAAATATTTAAAACAGCATTTGAAAACTTGAGGTTTGGTGCAATAATTAATAACTGCGATTTTTTTTAAATTTAGCATTAAATTGTTAGCAGATATCCAATTACAAATATTATTAAGATCATCTTTAAGTTGGTTTTCTAGAATAGTAGTAGACAGAGCTCCCATCAGGAGACAAGTATCGTCAGCAAATAAATGCAGAGTACATTTAACACTGTTGGGAATATCATTAATATATATTAAAAAAAGAAGCGGGCCAAGAATGGAGCCTTGAGGAACTCCAATATCTATAGATTTTAAGAAAGAATTAGTGTTATTAATTGTAACGTACTGATTTCTGTTTGATAAAAAAGAACCAAAAAATTGTTAACTATTCCTCGTATTCCATAATGTTCCTGTTTATAAAGTAAAATTGAATGATTAACAGTATCAAATGCTTTGGTTAAATCTAAAAATACAAGCCCAGTATATAATTTTTTTTCAATATTATCTAATGCAGAATTAGTAATATCTAGTAAAGCATGCAAAGTTGAATACTTAGGTCTGAAACCATACTGTGTAGAGTTAATACTGAATGATATGTTAAAAACAAAAGTGTCCGCATATGAACTAGTTTTTCTAAAATTTTAGAAAATATAGACAATATTGAGATAGGTCTATAATTTGTTACTTTATTTATATCACCAGCCTTATACACAGGAACAACTTTAGCTGTTTTAAAACAAGTAGGAAAAATTCTGAAATCAAAACAAGCATTAAATAATATAGCTAACACTGGAGACAAAACTTCAGACGCAAGAACGATAAATTTAGCTTCAATCCCATCAGAACCACAACTTTTGTTAATATTTAACTGATTAATAATGCAGCGAATTTCGAACGTACTAGTAGAATTTAAAAACATGGAAGAACAAACACGATTATATACAGTACATAATGTTGAAAATTATTCAAATTAGAAGGTTTGATTTTTTCAGCTAAGACTTTACCAACCCTACAAAAGTGATTATCGAATTTATCAGCAATGTCTAATGGTGTCAGTATTTGGCCCTCTTCATGAATATATTTAGGAAGAACCCAAGTTGGTTTATTAGGAAGTAAAGTCTTCATAATACACCAAAATTTACGCATATCATGACTGGAGTTGACAATCTCTTGTTTTAAGTAAAGCTTTTTTAATAAAGCTTTAACTCTAGTCAATTTATTGGCAAAAGTTTTATACAATATTTTTTCTATTTCAGTACCATTTTTAAAAAAATTTATATATAATTTTTGTTTGCGTCAAATTGAAACTAAAATACCTTTTGTTATCCATGGTTTATTCATTAATTTACGCTTTTTGCATGAAGCTTTTGTTAAAGGTGCATGTGTGTTAATAGTTGCAGATACGAGTTCAATAAAATTTGAAAATAATTTATCAGCTTCATTACTGTATTTAAAGGAAAGAGAATGCCGAAAAGTTTTTCTAGATGATTGCAAATTATCAATAAAGTTATCATAATTAAATGTTTTTTAATTTCTAAAAAAAATAAGTTTGCTATTGTATCTACTATTATTTTGTTTATTTTTTCGTTCAACGATAATTGCTATGGGAAAGTGATCACTAATATCACTTATGAATACACCAGGAAAAATTGTATTAGAGATATCATTTGTAATAACATGATCAATAATAGATCAGGAATTTCCTATAACTTGAGTGTGCTTATCAATAGGCAAAAATGCACCATTACTCGAAATCATATTTCGATACATATCAGAATTTACTGAGCGGTTTAAAATCCGGGCAGGCTGAGGTGGTATGGACATGTCATGAAGAGAGACCAAAAGTATGTAGGAAGAAAAATGATGAAAATGGAGTTACCGGGAAAGAGGAGAAGAGGGAGACCAAAGAGAAAATTTTTAGATGCAGTAAAGGAAGATATGCGGGAAGTTGGTGTGAAGGAGACAGATGTTGAAGACAGAAAGATGTGGAGAATGATGATACGCTGTGGCCACCCCTGACTAAAGGGAAAGGCCAAAAGGAGAAGAAGAAGATGTTAAAATCATCAACAATATAATATTTATGTTTACTTAGCTGTATTAGTTTATCATTTAAAGCCAAAATAAAATTTATAATATTACTATTTGGGTGTTGAAAAATAACTACAAGAAAAAAGATTTGATTAGAATTAAAATCAGAAATTTGAATCCAAATATTTTCACAATTACAATTTAAAGTATTTTTTCTAATAGTTTTGAAGAATAATTATCAGAAATGTAAATTCCTACCCCACCAGCAGCTGTTTGAGAGTCAGCATATTCTATTGAATGATAACCAGTTCAGGAAAGGTTAACTGTTGGCAAATTTTTTATTTTTGTTTCACTCAAACAAATAATATCAGGTCAATAATCTAGTCTTTGTAAAAATTCATGATTTAGTGCATCGAAATTTTTATATATTGATCTAATATTAATATGTAAAATAAATAAGTTTTTCTTTTTTTCAGTTTGTCATCATCGTCGTTTGAAGAAAAAAAAAAAAAATTTTTTTTCAGTTAATGGTAGTTTACAGTTTGTCTCATAAGTCTTACATTGTTTAAAATTATTTGCTAGTAAATTATGTAGAGAAGAAATAAAATCAAAATCATTTGTATTATTTTTCAAAATATTTGCAAAATTAATTTCTTCCTTGTTGCTTAAAGTCGAATCTTCTACCATTCTATCCTTGTGTAATTTACTGTTCTCAATTAAAAAAATCAAACAAAAAAAAAGAGAAGAGGGATTAAATCCCAATAAGAACAATAAAGAGAACAAAAGCAACTAATCAAATGTATAAAAAAGCAGAACCTACAGGCCAGAAGCTCTATTAATTACAAAATAAGATAAGCAATACACAGATAAGAATAAAATCATACATTAACATTGATTCCGTCAATATAAAGACAATATTTGTCAGTTATGACTTTCCATGACGTTCTTTTGCCTTCTTGTCTGGCTTTATTAAATAATGGAAGAAGTTTCTTTTTTTGTTGTAGCATTTCAATAGGTAGGTGATCAGTTACATAAATATAACCTGGAAATCTTGGTTTAAGATTCAATTCATTATTGTACAACTTCAGGTTATTTAAAAATTTATATATAAGTTGTTTGTCAAATAAGGTGGTTAATTTAACAATTATAGGTCGTTCAATTTCCTTTCCATTTTTTAGTACAGGTTGTTTAGGCATGCGGTGAATATCAGCAAATTTTATATTTTCACTATTCTTAATGTTAAGTGCATTATGAAAAAATTCACGGACACCCTTGCAAGTGTCTTTCTTAGTTGTTTTGCTCTCAAGCACATATTTACACACAAAAGCAACATAATTTAAAAGTTGCCTTAAACCTAATGTTGTTGCCAATTTTTAAGCACTAACATCAACACAAACTCCAAAGCACTTCACTGATCTGTCTTGATTTATTGTTAATTGAGAAGAGTGTACAACATCGTTTAAGACAAATTTTATAGCTATTAAACAACAACAAAAATTTAAATCTGAAAATAAATAAAACAAATAAACAAGCTCTTGCTAACAAAATAATTTAATATAGTTAAATACAAGGATTTATTTGATTACAAATCAAGCTGCTTTGAAAACAAGAAGCACCAGACTCGAGTTTTGCTCTTGTTAGAGCTTGTCAGTGATGCTTATCTCAATGCAAATCAAACCGACTACCTGTGCTCTTTCAGGCAGAAGACATCACCACTAGACCACACAAGCCAGACAACAATTTGACTCAAAGCAGCTATAAGTAGTTCTTGGATTTACAGCTCAAGGCACACCTCATGACCGAGAATAACCTGACAAGTGGTTAAGCAACTGCTTACTCTCTTAGAATTTGCCAAGCAGATGAAGAATTTCAATTTTATATAGTTAAACACAAGGCTTTATTTGATTACAAATCAAGCTGCTTTAAAAACGAGAAGCACCAGACTCAAGTTTTGCTCTTGTGATAATTTAAGTAAAGTAAGCTATTAGATATCAAAAATAATTTAAGTAAGCTATTAGACGTCCAAAGTGGAACTAAACTGTAGAAAAAAAAGCCTGATGTATTTGGTGCAAAATCAAACAATCAATTGTAATTGTGCATAAAAAATAAAGCACTCTAGGTAATTAAATCAAGAAAGCAACAGACAATGATTATATTAAAGCAAAGATGAATGGTGCCACCTAACAAGAATGAATAGCAGTAACATAGGGTATCCCAAAAAGATGTATACACATACACATAATTATAGTTCAGGTGTTTATATTATTATTATTTTATTTGAAAGAGATAATTGCCTGATAAGCTGTTTTTTGGTAAAACAGACTGCAGCGGTTTTACAATTTTTTTCATATATAGAGTTTTAATCTAAATTAATAAATAAATTTTATTCTGATCCTCATCATTGAGCACTTTTCTGATAAACACCAACCAAAAATTATGAAAAACTTCTCAATTTGAATAAATTATTAGTTGTACAGAATTTAAAAATAACCAATGGCACTGTTGGAACTCTTTTGATTTTTGGTAGTCTTTAAAAAAGACTGTTTTTCCTAAGAATTTTTTTGGTGATTTGGGGATCTTTTTGAGGCCAGCCCCTAGATGCCAATGTAAATCCACTCAAAATTCAACTATTTCAGATTTAACTATTGGTCAACATTTGTTGGATAACAAAATTTCATCAAAAAATTCCATATTAACTGGTTTTCAATTTTAGCTCTGGGATCAGTAAACTGAAAAATTGACTGTCCCAAAAAGCCAGAGACAAGTATTTTCTCACCAGATAAAGCAAGAGCTTCATCCAATAGAGATGAGACAGAAAGCAGAAATGAGCCAGTCTGTAGTTGTTGAAAATCAACCACCAGTGTCCTAACCTCAACAAGGTTGACTCATTTAAGAAAGTAATGTTTAAATAAATACCTCTGCCAAGTACCTGAACATGGACCTTTTTAATTTGTGCAATGCCCGAGACAGCATGAAAATACGTTCTAAGTAACATATCATGATTTTGCAGTGTAACCCTACTACAAGGAGGTTACTGCATTAGAGATTTCTTTTTCCTGGACTACTTTCTTGCCACAGCTTTTGAGCACAGTCTGTCCAGGTTTGAAGTTGCCATCTTGTGAAATACATTTTGTCTGGTCTCTATCTGAAAACCTTTTTGGCATGGATATTTCTAACAGGAGATATAAAATCTCAGGTCAACACAGTTTTGCAAGTCACTGAGACATGCAAACTTTCCCACCACAGTAAAGAAAGATGGTAAGCTCATAGTAAACTCTAATCACCATGATAAACTCATAGGAAAGAGCTGTGGGATGATCATGTTTTCATCTGGCAATGCTTGAAGAGTTTCTTGAACCCTTTCTTTGTTGTCAAAAAGAGTTCATCAATGGACTGAAGCTTTCTCATTTGCAGTGCAAGTGAGTGCACAACCAATTGTATGCTTTCTTTCTCCAACCAATCAGACACACTGTTATTTTTGATGTCTTCTAATCCTATAGAAATCGTGTTTTTCATGCAGTTTGTCATTTGCCAATGATTTCTGCTGCCAAAAGCTGGCCAAAAAAGTTCTCAAGAAAAACAGTTTTTTTAAAGACTACTAAAAATTGAAAGAGTTAATGGTTCTGTCAGTGAAAATAGTTATTTTAAAAAACTTCTACAAATGCATATACGATACAAGAGGTGTTCAGAAAGTAATGCAATCAGGTTTTTTTTCATGACATTGAGTTTTAAAGGTACACAAAGCATACATCACAAGAAAGTATACAACATGAGCATTTCATAGTTACTTCTTGATGTAATCTCTTGCTTTCTGAACTGCCGTTTCCCACCTTTTAACAAGTGTGCATATTCCTTCATTGTACAGGCTGCATTTTTAACCACTTCCTAACAACAGTTTTAACCTTTACATCACTGGAAAAAAGTTCCCTCCTCAAACTTTCCTTGAGGGGCCCAAACAAATGGAAGTCAGATGGTGCCAGGTCTGGTGAATATGGGGGATATGAAATTGTTGTCCAGCCAAAGGAGCTGATGACCTCACAGGTTTTAAGTGTGGCCTAGCGTTGTCATGTTGCAATAAAACCTTAGACATTTCCAAAGCAGGTCAAACTCTTCATATTCTTGCTTTCAACTTTTTTAATGTATTGATGTAAACATCTGAATTGATTGTTGCTCCTTTAGACATAAAGTCTACCAGTATCACACCAACACTATCCCAGAACACAGTCACCATCACTTTTCCTGCAGACTGCTGAGATTTGAACTTTTTTGAGCATGGTGAGGTGGGATGATACCACTCTATTGATGCTGTCTTTGACTCTGGTTTGAAGTGGTGAACCCAAGTCTCATCTCTGGTCACTATTTGCTGCATAAAGGTTTTGTCATAATGGCAATACTCCAGAAGTTCAGAACAAGCTTCTAGGTGGGATTGCTTATGAGCCTCTGTGAGTTGCTTTGGCATCCACCTTGTATATGTGGAATATGTGGTAAAAAGTGACTGTAAACTCAGTGCTATGCACAAAATGTAACCAATGAATCCATGAAAGGTGTTCTAAGTTGAATAAAGTAACTCCAAGTGCAGCAAGACTTTTTGTTTGTTGGTTAATGGCAAAAAAAAAAGATGCAACAGATTGGTGTAGCTGGAGGGAAGGTGTAGGAAGAGTTGCAAAAGTAGTGGAATGCATCCACCCACCTCCATTCACTAGAGATATTTAAGCCAGATTAAAAGTGGATTGATGATAATTGATCAATAAAATTTTTAATGTTTGAAGGCTTTTGTCATAAGGTCTTTTTTTGTTTTATCTCTATATTTAGCCTCCTGGCCCGCAGGTAAGCATTGGAGCTGCTATTCATAAGGTAAGCAATTACCCTGACTTGCTTCCAGAAATGCCAAGATATTGCTTTCTGGTTGAAATTCTTTTTTTTTTAGTTTTACATAGATAAAAATTCAAAATGGCTTGTCAAGACTGCCAAGCAGAAGATTGCTGCAAAGAGTTTTTCCAAAGGACACAACAGAATAGTATGAGTTGGTTTTGAATTAAAACCATATTAATCACAATCACAATGCTCTTAACCACACGACCATGCTGCATTCTGGTGTTTCTAAGTCACTAAAATATCTTTTAAAAGCCTATTTCAATTTTTATAAAGATGTACTGTAAAAAAAATTTTAAAGCATTTAAAGTTATTAAAAATTTACAAAAAAAAGACATCTAAAAAAAGCCTCATAATGTGAATAAATTTTGCATGATGTCAACCTTAGCATTTGTGCTTAAAATAATTGGAACCTTTTACTTTGTAAAGCAAAGCTAAATGGGTAGCAAGAATATTTGAATAAAACAAATTTCCTTTTTGAAAAATTGTTGCAAACAATCTCCCTCTTTATGGGACTGATGAAAAGTTTTTTTGTAGTTCACAAAATGCTAATCATTAAAATTATCAAACTTTTGCTGTAAATAAAGAACCTATTTTCTAACAAGATATTATGTTCTGATACAAATGACAGTTTCAGAGGTTGAGACAAGATAAAGTGAGGTAGACTATATTGGTAAAAAAATGTATTTATTGAAAATAGGGTAAAAGTGATGAAATGCTTATTGCAAAATGTTTAAAAGTAAAATACGTATATTTCCACAATTTATGGATATTTAGAAATTTGAAATAAGCAGTCTACAACAACATCCCCTATGACCGAATTTGTTGCATTGACATGCATTCCACAAAACAAAATCAAAAGGTTGAAAAAAATTTCTGTAAAAAAAACTGAAAATTAACTAAAAAGTTACATGGTTAAGATTAAAAATATAAATAAAGTGTAACATATGCATACAACAACAAAAAACAAGTGGAAGATAATCCTGCTCAGTCAATGCTGCTGGGCATACAATGTCTAAAAAATTGCCATGGTTTATTCAAAATATCTTATATTAGCCAGATATCTTATGGCAAGTACAAAATTTTGAAAACTTTAATCAGAGGTTTTTGGGATAATACTTTAAGGGGTTAAAGTAAAACTAAAGTTCTGATTATTCAGTAGAAATATGGTTTTTAAATTGATCAATTAGTTGAAAAATTAATGAGCAATTTTTAAAATCTGTTTTTGTCATTAACTCACAAGGGCCAAATTATATTTGATATTATTGTCAACAGTACGACATAAGCAAGAGTTTCTAGCTTCATAAATATTGTTAATAATTTTTCTAGCTATTTAGTATGCCAATGTTAAAAAAAATTTTTACTGGTGCCTTCTCAAGATAAAATTGTTTTATTAACCCAAAACTGATAAAAAGTTGACAACCACTGATCTAAAAAACAAATGTAATGCTGAAATTTCTAAACTTTAAGTGCACTAACCACTTTATTATGACTAATGCTTAAGCACTTTTGACTGAACAGTTCTTGTATGTTGAACCATGCACCATCCAAATCTTTGAGCATAAAAACATCTGAAGGACCATTGTACATGCCATTAATAAACCATTCAGTTTTTGTAAAATCTTGAAAAAATAAGGTAGAAAAAATTCTGTTTACAGACAACACCAATCCTGATTTATCTGAAAAGCAAAATGTATTAGATCATTGACTTGTATTAATAATAAATTTCAACAATGTCTACATTAACTATGTCATTAACTATTTATAAATTAATATTAACTGACTTAATTTTTGCTTAAATATATAATTTTACAGCTAATTTTAGGTATATATTCACAGTGTAAATTAAGTTGATAGATGCTACCTAAAAACAATGCAAAACTTTTGCTAAAAAGCACAAATATAATTTTATTTAAATTTTTTTTAAATCCATGCAACAAACTACAGAAATTTTAAAATTAAGTTCAATATATTTCATAAAATCATTTGCAGTGTAATGTAAAAATATATTCAAGCTTACCAGGTTTTAAAAAAAAGCCATCAATAAGCCATATTAAATTGCTGTTAGATGATATCATACATGGTCTTCCAAAAAATGACCTATGAGTATAACCATGACAATGTTAAGAATTATTAAAACAAACAATTCTTAAAACAAACAAACAAAATGTACAATAATCTAAATAAATAACTTTTATTTTTAAAAAATCTTGTGCCAATGAAATACTATCATTATTTGTTGATGATTATAATAATTAATTTAGATATTACAATGAATTTACAGATATACAGGTATTAGAAAAAAAGCTAGACATTAACAAAAGTATTACATATGTAAAATAATTAAACTAACAAAAAATTTCACAAAATACCACAAGTTGTTAATGAATTCTCTTGCAAGACATAATCCAGTTGCAATATTCATCAACATATTTGCAGAAAAAGTCCATTTTATGTTATCAGAATTGCAATATTTAAGAACTGCCTACCAAATTATAAAACAATGTATTTTGAAAAAATCAAAAATTTTATCACACACTTTTTCTGAATATGGAAAAATACAAATTAACTTAAAATTTAATTTCTTAAAAATAGCTTTTTTTTAACAATAAAATAACTTACAGAGTAATTGTTGGCAATTGTTTCAAAGCTCAAACACAATCCAAGATTAGAAACAATAAGATATTGGGAACCAACACTACTTGGCCAACCTTAATTATAACAAAACATTACCTACTTAAAACAAAAAACATACCCACACAACATAATTAAATTCTGTATTGCTTTTTTTGGGTTTCTAAATTGACACTAAGCTATTAAGCAATTAATTAGCAAATTAAAAACAGTTTGTTTTTGTTAAACATATTATTATCAGAGACAAGCTTTTAACCTAATCAATGTTAATTAAGTTCTAGAAAAAACAACTTTGTGAAGATTTCATATTTTTCTTTTTTCATAAAATTAATAAACTTGTCAGCTATTATAATGCTACACAAGAAAAATTTAACTTAACTCTGCTGAAAATTATTTTCATATCCTTTATCTAACATTATGTTTTGATGTTAAAAACCTATATCAAATATAAACTGCTAAATACATCAACAATAATAACCTATATGTTGACAGTAAATAAACACACAAAGATTAAAGCATACCTCCATTTGTACCCAAAGATATGTTATGCCATGATCGACTCAAAAAAATATTTCCTATTTCTGTATCATCATTGGTATAATTTGCACCAACAATAGTTCCATCAATAAACTAAATATTTTTACTAATCAAAACATTGCACGCAAAATGTGTTTAAAAAAATTTTGCAAAAAAATAATAAACAAACTTGACCTATATATGAGGTTCAAAACACACTAAAGTCAAATCATAAGCTCATTAAATCAAAATAACAAAGTTTAGATGATTTGGCCATACAATTAGAAAATACATAAAAAGGCTTTAAAATAGGCTTATTTTTAAAAGCAAGTAGGAAAAAGAATGACTTAAAACTACATGGTCCATATAAAAAGAAACTCTTGAACCAAACTAAAAGAATAAGATTCTGAAAGATTGTGATGCATCATGTTGTGGCCCAACTTGAAAGATTGTCCACAATTGTACAGTAATAGATACAACATGTGAAAATCAGGTACAAAAACAAGCATAACTATCTTATTAACTTGAAAATTAAATAATATATTTAGAAAAAAACTATGTAAAAACTTCAAAATGCTATTAAAAGATGTTCAAAAAATTTTGTTATTACTAAAAATTGTTTAGTGTCACCAAACTTCTCTTCTTAACTACATTTTTATTAAATGATTTATCAGAAATATAAACAAACATAAAGTTAAATATAGTTAAAGATTATAAGATGCATATGAACAAAGTATAAATGATTTATAAACATAATCAGGAAAAGCAACAGTATATAAAAGAAGTAAAACCTATTATCATAATTGGGAGTAAATGCTACAAAACACTATTTTGATAATAAAAAGTTTACTCATGTAGCACACAAAATCTTGGCATTTCCAAAACAGATCAAGGTAATTTTATATTTGTTGCTTTTGTTGATTACTTCTATTGCTGTTGAACCAGGCAGACGAATAAATAATTATTCACATGACAATCATAAAATTCAAACATATAAATTATAAATGCAGTTAAAAGTGAAAAATATAGGTTGATTTTATATTGACTTTAAAAAAAACTTTTATTAAAATGTTGGCAGGAAGCTTTTGTTTTTTTGCTAGTAATTTATTTAAACATAGAAGCTGCATTTCACCAAAGCAGTTGTTGGTTGTCAATTTTTTAACAGTTAATACATAGCTTAGGCAATTTTTTAAACATTTACATCAATAATGATGTCAATTTTTTTAACATTTTTTTATTCATTGTAATCATTTGTGGTAATTAAAGTCAAAATTGGTTGAATCATATGGGAAATTTTTGATTGTATATCATAAGTGCTAATAATTATTCCAACTGCAATTTGACAAATTTAACTGTATTATGCAGACTTAAATTATTTATAAGCTATTGCTTCAAATCTGACATTAACTAATGTATTAAATTATTGATAAAAATCAACTTAATTGAACATAGGCATAACCCAAAGATAAATTTCTTGTACAACATTAAATTTATTGTGACAGGATAGCCATATAATACTATAAAATTTATACAGATTTACAGATCAAAGACATTTAGCTGTAAAAAAATCTATTAACTGTTGCAGGCTAATAAAATTTTTAAGTAACAAATAACATTGTAAGAAATGATGTCAACAACATTGACAAATGACAACCAGTTAAAATTGTGAAGCAGAAAAATCCAGATTACAAATGTAAAGCAATCTTTATCCAGAAGAGGGAAAGATACAGTTTAAAAAATCTGTATTATCTAAAGCTTTTTTAGTAAGATTACAAATTATTTCTATTTTTAGTCTTGTCTAAATTAGACAAAGATTCTCATTTACCACATCTGAATTAAGCAAAATTTTTTGTTTTTTGTTTTTTTTCATTTTTACACCAATTCAGCTTAACAATTGTAGAAAGCATTAACACTACAGCTTTAGCTCATTTAACAGAAGTGTCAGAATCTTGTAATTCAAGTAAAAATGCAATTGTAGACATGCAACCTCTTTACTTAATGACTAATAATAAAAGTGGAAGATTTAAAACACTCCAAATCAACTTTCTCAACTTAATTATATCAAGTTTTCAGGTTTTCTCCACCCCAAGTCTGCAGACTCATTTGAGTCCACGTAATGTTCTGGTGAGTCTGCGAGCACATTAACTTTGTGAATTTTTGTTCAATTATTATGTGTACATGTTACGCACATTCCCGTTTGTTAGGTATTGTCTGTCATTGAGCTTCATCTTAATATTTCCAATAAGTTTTGCCACCTTTTTGCACAACACTGAATTTTGTAGTCTTGTGCATTATGATGTCATAAAGAAATTTAACAACTCTCTCTCAGAAGAAAATGTGCTTTTAATCAGTCAGATATATGGTTTTGTGGTTAAAGGACAATTTTTAAGTCAGTTGGTTTGAAAGAGTTTTGCAAAGTTAATTTATTTAATTTATGTTGATTTTATCAAACAAATTAATTTAATATCTATTCATGACAAAATGAAAGCAGGTCTTTGCATATAATGATGATTACTTGAAGCTGTTATTTACTTCAATTAAGGTAAACAGTGAAGTAAGGCCACACTGTGTGTTGTGCTTAAAAGTCTTAGCTCACAGCTCTTTGAAAAAAGCAAAACTCTGTCAGCACCTAGAAGCAAACCATGAAAAATTTGTCAACAAAACTCTTGATGTATTTAAAGAAAAAGAACATTTGGTAAAGCCAAGTCGCATTGATTGCCCAGCTGCTTGGGGGAGAAATAGCTTAACTCTACAAAAAAGCAGTGCATGCTTCTTTCTTTGTTTCTTGGAAAATTGCTTGAGAAAAAGCGCCTCATACAGCAAGAGAGAACTTGATTAAACCAGCAGCTGTGGAAATGGCCAAAATATTGTGTGGTGATGCTGTTACTATTAAGTTAGCTATGCATTCTTTTGTCAAATGACACCATCAACCAGTGTGTTCAAAAAAATATCAGAAGATGTTCTACAACAAACTATTGCTTCAGTAAAGCACAGTAGAAAATTTAGTTTGCAATTGGATGAGACAACAGATATCGAAAATGATGCACAGCTCATGGTGTTTGTGCAATACCTTGACATAAACGACTATATGGAGCAGTTTTTGTTTTGCTGTCCACTTGCCAAAAATACCACCAGTGAGCAAATATTTAAGAGAGTGGATTTGTTCTTTAAAGAACATCAGCTTGAATGGTCTGACAGTGTGTCTGTTTGCACAGATGGCACTCCGTCCATGATGAGATGTAAAAAGGGCTTTATGAGTTTTGTAAAAAAGGAAAATAAAAACATTTCAGTTATTTATTGTCTTCTCCACAGAGAAAATCTGGCAGTGAAAGAGATAAAAGAAGACCTTGCCATAGTTTTCAAAGAAGTTGTATCTGTGGTCAATTTTATTAAATCTCGTCATTTGAACACTCGTTTATTTTGTGTATTATGTAATGAAATGGGGGCTGAACACAATAAGCTTCTATTCCATTCCAACATTCATTAGTTATCACAAGGAAAGGTGCTGGAGAGAGTGGCTAACCTACAAAATGAAATCAAAACCTTTTTAACTCTTTTAGTACAGGGTCTCCAACTCAGTCGGAGAGGCATTTTTAATGCCAGTATGGGCTCTCTGACTCAGTTGGTTTCCTGTTTTGCATTGCATGCATAGAATGCATGTTAACACAGTGATACGCTTCAACGATTTGCAGCAGCTGATCTCTGGTGTGCATGTGATTAGCGGTAGTCTTTATTCTCTTTATTCGAGAAGGTGACATATCTTCGATCCAAACACGTGACTTTGTAATCCGCGTGCACAAACACACAGTTTCATCACAATCACTCGCGAAAGCAAAAATATACAAACATTTTGAGCAATTTTCTCACTAATTTTCTCATAACATCACATAACATCACTAATTTTCTCATAACTCACTCATTTATTCTCTTTTTGAAAAAATTTTTTTTCAATGTAAAGTTTAGATCTCTAGCTTTTGTTAGTGACTATACAAGATAAAATATTATGACGCATAGTGGCACAAAAAGAAAAAAACAACAATTTTTGAAAATAGGGTTAATACTTTTATTTATTACTAACTCATTTTTCATTCAATTTTTATAAATTTTATATTGTTTTAATCACAAAAAAACAGGCTTTTAGATGATATAAACTTTAAATTTCTCTTTCAACAAATGAAAGCAAAAATACTTAATAAACTTAGGGCAATTTTTTTTCTCGTTTTTTTTAAACAAAAGTTTCCATACTGGCAGAAAAACGCCCAATAAACCGCCCTGTACTGAAAGAGTTAAAAGAACAAAAGCATAAATTTGCTGATTGCTTCAGCAATGACGAATGGATTGCCAAGTTGCTTTTCTTAGCACATGAACCAACTTAATAGCTCTGTGCAAGGAAAAGAAAATAATTTTTAGATGTATCAAAAGGCATTGATGCATTCAAAGCTAAAATAAAATTGTGGATGCATCGAATGGAATGTGGGAAGTTGGCTGCTTTTCCAGCATTGAATTTATTTGTTGAAGAGAAAAATATTTATTTGCACAGCATTTCACAAATCTTTCTTGAGCACTTAATGCATTCATTTCTAAGCTGGATTGATATATTCCTTCTCACAATTATAGCAAAATATTTAACTGGGTGCAAGGTCCATTTGAGGTGTCAGTACTAGAGATTCATTCAGAAATGGACTGCATTGCTGAACAGTTGATAGAACTGCGAAGTTAACAGATGTGGAGAGATAAGTTCAAAATTGTTTCTCTTACTCAATTTTGGGTGAAAGATTGGTTAAAGGAACTTATCTTTCTGATCTCTGCAAGCAAGCAACAATAGCTCTTTTGCCTTTTGACTACATACTTGTATGAGGCTGGCTTTTCAACATTGGCAATAGTTAAAAATAAGTACTGGAACGAACTTCAACCAGAAGACAATATCAGATGTGCATTGACAACCATAATTCTCGATTTTGACAAACTTGTGAAACAAGTTCAAAGCAGGGTTCTCACTTAGATTTTCATGCTTTTGCTTTTTAACTTACTGTTATACTGCCAAACTAAATTATTTTTTATTCCTATTACTGAGCCCATGAATACTTATGCTAATGGGGAAATAGCCTGTGGGCTAAAAAAGTTGAGAACCACTGAATTATATTTTGAAAGAAAGTATCCCAGAAAATTGTATTAAAAAAATTTTGACTCACATTTTAAAATCAAAGATAAAAAAGTAAAAGATTTAAATAAAAAACATGCATAAATCAAAATTAAACTAAAAATTAAAAAAATAATTCATAGTAATTATATGCAGCAATTTAGCACAATGTTTATAAGGATCACAAAAACTTTACACCAAGAGTTTGAAAAAAATAATTGTGCAATGTAAAAAATTCAATGCCCTAGATCTATTTTTAAACAGGAGTAAAAGATTTTTCTCTAGTTTTGTATAAAAAAATATATTTAATAAAAAAACAAATACAAAAAAATTTGGGGATAAGCTTGTGATAAATAGTCATGTTAAAATACTTTCTTTTTAATGTTTGTGTAACAGTAAATGGCATTGAAGTTGCCAATTGCCACAAAGTAAATAGTCGATTAATGCACTTCTGGCTTCAATGAAATGAAAAATCAATAATAGCCAAGGAAATTATTTTAATGAAAATAAATAATAAACCAAAGTGTTAAGAACCGTTGAAAAGTGGTAATCTGTAAATAAATAAAACAAACTAAAAATTAAACACAAAAAGAAAACACATAGTTGTCTTACCGAGCATTTCACATCAATGCTGACTCAGGGGGAATAATAGGAATACAATGGGGATTATCAAAAACTATTCTAAGTCTACTCAAGACTTCAACCGGCCTCCCACAAATACTGCAGCTGGTTACCTCACAGTTTGAAAAGAGTCAATCCGAACAGGGTACAACAAATAACACTAAGTCAACTCAGACTTCAGCCAGCTGCCACCAATTGCTGCTGGCTGCCTCACAGATTGAGAAGTGTGAACAAGAACGCAACAAAGCCAGCTCTAAATGAACACGCTGCATACACAAACTATGCTCTGAGATGAGATTAACTAAATTAAAGTGTAAAACAAAAAAGGCGTTGGCAGCAAGTGCATGCATAAATTATGATCAGAAACCCAAAGGAAATAAAGCAAACACGTGCATTGGTAATTTTCTACAGTTTGATTATGTTGAAATATTAGCTTGGTTGATTTTCAGCAGTTCAAAGCGCAAAAAAATTGCTTTATCAACTTGCAGAACCAATCTGATTCATCAACATTGTGCAAAAATGCTTTCACCTCAACAAAAAATAAATTACAATTGACCCATTCAAAAGTAATTAATTGTATCTTAAATAAATTAAAATTTTAATCTGTGTACTAACTAAAATAAAATAAAAATAAAAATAATTTGTTATATGCTACATATTTAAGATAGCTTTGAATAGTGTGTTCATTCCTCAAAGACTTTTCATCTGATACTCATTGGGAGAAATTGTCAGAATAAACTGAGAACAATCTGATTGTGCTTATGCAAGGAGAATGAGTCTGATTGGTTAAAAAAGGCAGCCAATCAGGAATAGAAAAGAAAGGAGAGGAAAGAAAATGAGAGTGCATCTAAATGGTCAAAAGAGACAATCAATCAGAAGTGAAAGCAAAAGAGCGTTAATGAACAAGTTTTAAACTGTAAAAAAATTTCTTGTGTCAACAGAAATTGGGTTAAAAAGATTTGATAACATAGCTTCAAGAGCAAAGAGGTGGAAAGAAGTACATCCTCAAGCTAGATAGATAATTTGGTGTCATTGTATTGGCTGGCACAGGAAGGGTTTCCAAAAGTGCTGTCCAATAGCAGAGTCATGGGCAGTGACTTGAGAAGTGCTGTTTTTCTTGCAGGCACAACCAAGATTATAGAGATCTCAAGAAGAATAATGGTTTCTGATCAACCCAGAAACATGTTGCTTAATGCATTCTTGCAACCTTTGGAATGTACATCCTATGTACCAACTATTGCAGTGGCACACAAATTGATAGACAATATTATTGTGATGATGGGCAGGTAATACATTCTTCTTGGTTGCAGGAAGAGGCCTGTTTGTAAAAACAACATGTGTTTCAGCAGCAAAGTAGCAATGCTGAATAGCTGTAGTAATTTGCTTTTCAAATTTGGTTGAAACATTTCCCAGCCATGAAAGATGGAGATAAACTGAGCATTTCTTGGGTCCATGTTGAGATGACTGGTTGAATTATCGAATCTTCTTGGAAAATGTGGATGTAATAACATGGTTAGGGTACCCATTAGCAACCAAGATAGATCAAATTTTGTCAAGCTCAGCCTAGATACACTTTCCTAGAACCCAAAAATCTATAGCAGCATTTTTGAAAATGCTTTGCAAAACCAATTTCTTAATGATACAAAATAAACATTGAAAATAACCTCAATGGTAAGTGTATCATAATAAAAAGTGTATGTGTATAAGAAAAGTGTATCATGATAAAAAAAATCTAGCTAAAAAAAGAAGCTTTTGCAATAAAATTGTTTAAACTAAATTCATATTTTGCAAAAACCTTCTGCAGAAAAATTGGAAGAATTTAGATAAAGATTATTTACTGTATGATGGGAAACAACATTTTGAGAAAATAAAACTTTTTTTAAGAAATTCTTAGCATCTATAGGTGTAGAGCAGACAAATACAAATGAGTTATGCCTGCAGGCCATTTTATCAAAAATATAAAAATTTGCAAAAAGATTTACAAAAAGCATCAAAAACTGATGATTAGTGTGTAATAAGTAGTAAACAAATTTAGTACTGAAAACTTTAGTGACAAGTAACAGCAAAAATTTGAATTAATTCACTGCTAGTGGCAACAATGAAAAAAGACACTTTTTGCAAGGCAAAGTAGGGTCTTTAATTTTGTTTATAGTAAACCAATTTTTGAAGAAAGTTTTATATCAATTTAATCACAAACAAATTATCTTCTCAATAATACAAAATTAAATAACTTCTTTTTACAATTTAAGCATAAGTTGTAATTGAATTTTAGATGATTCTTAAAGTAAAAAAATCCAGTTATTATTTGTGAATTGCAGCAAGAAAAACTCATAAATATAGAGTTAAATACAATAACTTTAAAACTTACTGTCAAACTAACTCCCGAATAAAAGCGAGTAATATTTTTTACACTAATTGCTCTTCTTAAAGAATGCTGAGTTGCTGGATCTTTATCAGAAAATAATCTGGCATTGTATGATACACCTTGAAACTGCAGTGACCGACAAAACTTTTTAGCATTATTTAACGTGTGTGGTTCTTCTATTATTCGATAGCATATATCATCTGTAAAATAAATAGGTTATAAACTTACCCATTTTTATTCTTAACTTTATTTTGATTTCAGAACTTTAGGTCTACTATTAAAATTTTGATGTAAAGAGTTTGCTTAGAAAGTTGAAAAAAAAGCAATTTACATTAACATAAAGCAATAGTTTTACTTTGTTGCCAATGCATTCATGCATCAGCAAAAAGATGCACAGAAGGATAAGTATCACTTTGCTGATTTAATCTATTTGTTAATCTATTTATTTTATTATATAGTCATATAAAAACAGTATCTTGAGATAAGAACTAAGTCTATTTGAATGCTGATAAGTTTAAGAACTATACCAATTTCTATTAAGTTTAGATTAAGTAATCAAACATATACTTAATTATTTTATAAGATTTACATTACAATTATTTTAAATTAATTTTGTTAATAAACACACAGCAGTAGCTTTTAGCTTTAGTTTCATGTTATTATTGATGCTTAGGTGCAATGAAAAAGGTAATAATGCTATTTATGTGTGAAAATATTAGTTAACATAGTAATACATAAGCTTATTTTATGCAAATAATTATACAAAATTGTTCAACTTGCTCGTTTTATATGATAATAGATTTTTTTTCAAATAAAACAGACATAAATATTTATAGTTATATTTTAATTAATTGACGTATTTATAATTTTTCAATTTTTTTATTGATTTAAAATTCACAATTAAATACCTTGTAAGTACCAGTAGTTGCTTTACTAAATAGTTAGTTCAAAAATAAATATCATAAAAGACTTAATTAATTTGTATAAAACCAAATTAAATTTATTAAAACTTTATTATAAATTATTGTAATTAAAGTTATTTGTTTTATACCATTAAAAGGCAACAAATTAAATCCATAACCACATTTAGCAAGACAAAAAGCAGATACACATATTTGAGTCATTACATCAAGACCAGAGCAACCACCTCTTCCAACAGATCCACCTAAGCATATTCGAGAACGAGAACGAATTCCAAAACCAACCTTAACACAAGTTATTGAACATTCAGACCATTGACCTAAAAACATATATTTTTGTTGTAGCCAAATATTTTAGATTCACCAAATACTTAATAAAAACTAATCAGTAAACAAGTGTTCTTCAACAAGTATTCCACAAAGGTTGCAAGAAATCAATGCCAAAAACTTGTCGCTTGATCTGGTTTTGTTGTTACCCCTCCTTCAAGACATCCTTGGAGCCATCCCATAACCCTTTGAAGAAGCCAATCTAAATTTTTGCTTTAACATGACCTTTGCTACTTTCATAGGTTTTTTCCTCAGATTAGTGGTGTGGTTTTGTGCTGGTACTTGGGCACAGTTAAAGAGATAATTAGTAGTGATGGAATGATGCCAATTTTTTTTCAATTTTGATGCCAATTTCAATAACAATTTTTGACTCCAATACCAACTTTGATTGCAATTTCAATTCTTGTCATTTAAAATTTCCTCATTTGGCTTGTTATAATAAACTAACAAATTGTTATTTCTTCATAAAGCATCTTGTTTAATGCATGGGATGATTTATGTACAGTGTTTCTCCCCTAATTTTCTTAAATTGTTTACAATTAGCCTTTATAAATTAAAGATTGAAAGATTTTTCTTGCAGAGAGCTAAATGAAAGGATTAGAGCAATATCTAAGTACAAAATTTAATTAAACACTGTTTAAAAAAACTACAAAAATTTGTTTCATCCTTATTCAAATGGAATCTTGATTCTTATTCTAAGAGAAAGATTCTATTTAAATAAATAATATAAAATTTATTTAACTGCTTTTTAAAAAACCAAAACAGTCTGTTTCATCCTATAAATTGTCAGGTGGTTACTAGAAAAATAAACAATATACACTGTAATCATTAGAAATGAAAACATATTACATGAGATTAACCCTTTGAATCCTAAAGGCTGGATTTGCAGCCAAACGTTGCCAGCATGTATTCCCCAAAGGCCTCAAAACCAGCCTTGTTTTGAGGCCTTTGGGGTAAGTGCTAATTGCTTCAGCCAATTGTTAAGTGTATGGGGAGAAATACTGTAATTGTTATGTCATCAGCATATGTTGTGATTTGAATATCTTTTAGGGAGAGTGGAATTTCATAGGTGTAAATGTTGAATAAAGTTGGAAACAGAACTTCACCGTGTGGTACACCAGTGTTGATTTTTTTCAGTTTCAAGAGTGTGCAATTGTATTGAGTGTATGCTTTTTATCTTTTTATGTAGTTTACTATGCACTTGATAATGATGTTTAGAATGTTTGTTAGCATGAGTCTGTGTGTAAGTTTGTGTGTGTTCATTATGTCATATGCTCTGTTCATATCCAAAGCTATTGCTACAGTGCATTTTTTGTGATTTGGTGGCAGATGTTGTGCAAAGTAGTGTGTGAGTCCATGTTGATAAGAGATGACTGAAACACTTTCTGTTAAGTATAGTAATAATGTTTTATTTAGTGTTTTTGTAACAGGTGATAAAAGTGATATAAGTTAGCAGTTTCAACTAATGTTTTGGTTTTCGTTTGGTTTTGGAATGGAGATAAATGTGGCATGTTTTCAAAGATATAATATTGTGTTGGTGTTGTGGGCAATGTTGTACATGTTTGTGAGGTATCCAGTAGCATGTATTCTTAAATGTTTAAGGTGTTTGATGTTGTGACCCGACAGTTGATCAAATGACACTTGATCAAAATTTACAGTAACAAAGAGATTGTTTATGCACAGAAACATACAAAAGTAAATCTTTTTTTTTATATCAACTGTCATTTTGATCAAGTGTGTTTCAATCAAGTGTCATTTTGATCAAATGTTGTTGCAATCAAGTGTCGTTTTGATCAAATGTTGTTTCAATCAAATGTTGTTTTGACAAGTGTTATTCAATTAACTGTTCGTAGTACTATCTGATATTTATACTATTAGGTCCAGTGTTGCTTGTACTGTTGCTTGTACTGTTTGAGACAGCTAATTGCACTTGCATAGTACTAAGTAGTATTTTATCCATAGAAAGGTTTTTGAATGTAGGGTCTATGTGTCTAATAATTTGTTTGTCTTATATAGAGTGGTGTTTGTGAATTGCTTATTTAAAACCCTTTGCTTTGTCTATGTCAGTAATGCTGTTTTAGTTGCAAAGCAGATGCTTCTGCTTCAATGTGTGGATGGTATTTTGTTGGATAGTTTTGCTATGGTGTCCCAAAGGAAGTAAGGATTGCGTTTGTGATCAAATTTGTCAAGATGTTATTTCCAAGTGTTTGCTTTTTTGTTCATGTATTTGTTTGTATATGTGATTGTTAAGAGTAATAATTTGTGGATCTGTGTCACACTTAATTCATAATTAAAATCTTAACTTTATAAGCATATCATTGATTTCTAGTATTTAACAGTAACTTTTAAGCTTTTAATTGTGACATCATCTTTTTCATTGTTATATAGTGATAACATAATACAGTATGTACACCATCTCCTTAGCTAATTTATTTTGCATGCAAGTTGTTCTAACAAGTAATTATAAAGAGTCATTTTACTGTTTTATTCAAGCACATTAACTGAATAAAGTTTTGAGCCATTGCTACATTCATTGCAGCAGCAATGTTATTTTGTCTACATGATTCAAGTAAATATTGGTATATTCTAATATTGTTAAACAAGTTCAATTTTACAAGTTACATAATGTGTTTTCCACTTTGTCATGTGATTGTATTTGTGATGTCATAAAATGCTTTGTCTGATTGCTAAACCTAGATAATAATTTATTTAAGAATTCTTGTTTGTTTCAGTATCTATTTAGAGCAGTGGTTCTTAAACCTTTTAGAGAGTTTTTTAGAGAGTCTGCTCCCCTTAAATGTAATTAAAAAAGTTTGCACCTCTTGATGCAAAATGTGTATTAGGGTACCTTAGTTGCTTTTTTATTATTTTGCACCCCCTGCCTATAACTTAAATGCATTAAACTACCATTAAGATATGTTCACATTTTGACAACAAATGCAAATTTAATCAGAAATACTACATGAAATAACTGATTTCTTTAAAACAAACAGTCCTTGCACAACCAATATTTGTCAGTGACTTCTTTGCTTCTGCTTCTGTTCTATAATGTCAAATCAAGGTTTCTTGGAGCTGAGGGACACCCAAATATCATGCTGTTGAAAAAATTTTGCAAAGGAGCATATACCCCTAAGATTCCAAGCTTGCACCCCTGGTTAAGAACCACTGATCTAGAGAAATGATTGAAATTTAAAAATGCTTTTAAAGATCACCAAGCAGAGATAGTGTTGTGAAGTGTCTTTCCCAAGAACACAACAAAATAATGAGAGTAGGTTTTGAACTGCAACCATATTGATTATGTTCACCATCTATGTCATACTCTTAACTACTTAGCCATGCTGCAAATTTTAATAATAAACAGGCATTTACAGACACATTTTTTTTACTTAATGAGGATAAAACTTTCTTTTTATCAAAACTTATATTTGTACACATCTTTATCATAGAGATCAAGGAATTTTTTAATTAAAAATTGCACATGCCAGAATAGGGATGCTAAAAATCTCTTGGAGAGCTCAAATATGGGTAAAATATTGTAAAATCTGTAAAACTTATATTGCTAATTCAGAATTTACAAAGAGAAAAAAGGTGAAAAATTTTTACAAAAAGGTATAAGCCTTGAAGTTTTCAGAATATACTGATATAAAGTGGGAAATAAAATATTAAAAGTATTTATAGCTGCTCAAAAAATTTAAAAATAAGCAAAAAATGAATTTTTGTAAGTGATATTTGATGAAGTAAATTTTTGACAAATTTTTGTTTTATTTTGACCTATAAAATCAATCAAAAGAGTCCAGATCAACAAAAATTAGATTTCATAAGTTTCATGACTTAACAAATACCTAAAAAATTTTTGATCTTATTGACTTTAGTGAGCCCTAGTTTGCATTTGTTGTATGTAAATAAGTTGTAAGAGTTTAAAATCTGTTAATCACAATCATGGGGCACTTAATCACTCAATCACACTTCCAACACACTTGCCTATGCTGCTGACAATGCAATAACTGCTATCAATGTAATTATTAAAAAAAACTATTAAAATAGGTGAAATAACTGGTTCACTAATTTTAATAAATTTTATTTCAACATTGATTTCTCTGATTGCTTTTTTATTTGTTGATAAAGCTACTTAAAAAACATAATCATTGACTAATGAAAAGTAATATGCTACTTTATGTCAAAAACTTGATTATACTTTTAAAATAAATCTAAATAATTCTAGGTGTAAAAGCAATAAGGCCAAATTAATAATGATTAAGCTTGCATATGAATGAATATAAAACAATAAAATTTACAAAACACAAATGTACAAAGCAGTGCCAACATATTCATAACTAGAAAAAACAAGTTAACACAACAAAGACATATTTGGCTTTCATGAGCTCTTTTGAGACAAAGCAAATTTTAAGTTAAAAGTCAATAAGCTAATTATGTAAACTGCTCACCAAAACTTTTAGTTTAAATTATTTTTTCACATTTGAAACAAAGATTCATGGAACCTTTTTTATCAAAAAATGTAACATGCTTTTGAGTAGCTATTGTTTCTCTAGAAATTTTTCTTGAAAAATATATTCAAAAGAAAAAATTTTTTTTCTTGATAATTTTTCAACTATATTTTAATGTAATTAACCTTGATTTGTTAGATCCTGTTTTGTTTTCTGGTTTTGCACTTTTTTGATTTCTTAATTTTATTCCACTAAAAATCTCTATAGTAAAATGCATAAAATAATTAAACTAAAAATTTGGCTAAACAGTTTACATAACTATATCCATGGATTATTAATCACTAGTTTCAAATTTATGTAACAAGTATATATCCATTTCATTTGTCAAAAGGCAAAAACATTAATATTGTGTTAATTTACTTTATCTAGTTATGAATTTTTTAATGCTGCTGAGTGCAACTGTGTAATCAATAAAAAAAGCATACTCTCTCTGTAAATTGATAAAAGTAACAAAAGTGGTAAAAATAAACACAAAAAACAATTTAGACTTTTTAATGCCAAAACCAGTAAGACAAAAACCTAAAATATACTACATTTTTTTCTTGCCATAATACAAGCAACTCAACATTAAAGCTAAAAAAAGGCTTAATGATAAATGCTATTGGCATAATTTTTGTTTTGGGTTGCATTCTTATCTGTAATTTTTCACACCTGACAAATTGAGCAGTACTTTATAAAAGGTAGTGTGATTAAAAAACCTCTGTTAACTTTAGCACATTTTTTTTTGTTCATTTCTGATGGATTTCAATAGTTGATATTGCTTTTCACCATGTGAGTCATTCTATAAGCTTAAACATACAAAATCTATATTTCTATTAAACCCAACTACATGGAAGAATTTAGAATTTTTTTGGAAACACAAGATTTGGTATTACAAATTAGACTGAATTAGCTAAACACCAGAAAACTCACCCCAATCACTCCATCTTTGCCTAAGATCACAAATTGCATTATCAGATCCAAATACTTTCCAAGTATCAGATGAGCTGTTTGAAACCAACAATTCACCAGACATCATATCGACCACAATATGTCTACAATAAATTTTTAAAATAATCAAAATAAGTTTTAAAAAAAATTTTTTTAAATTTTGAAAGAGTTAATCTTTAAAGTGATCTTTAATCTTTAAGGTCAAATTTAATCTTTAAAGTGGAATTTGATTAAGTTATTGATGTGCTTAACTTATCACTTTTCTACTGACTAAATTTTTCTAAAATTGATTGTTAAATACAAGAGTGCAACCAGCCTTTAAAAAAGACAGCAGATTTACCTCCAAGATTTTTCAAAATGTAGGGTGCTTTGCCCCCTGCACCCTCACTGCATTTTTGCATAACAACTGTCTAGTCCAGGGATGTCCAACCTTTTTTTACAATGGGCCAAATTATAAATTTAAGTGTATTTGGAAGGTGACAAAATTACTTGTATATAAATTTTCTTTTCTTAGGATTAGATACCATGATCAAATGACAAGTATAAAAACTAAATTTAAAATTGATAACTGTACTTGGTAGGCCACAAAATTACTTGTATATAAAATTTCCTTTTCTTAGGATTAGATACCATGATTAAATGATGAGTACAAAGACTAAAGTTAAAATTGATAAGTGTATTTGGTGGGTCACAAAATTACCTGTATATAAAATTTTCTTTTCTTAGGCTTAGATACCATGACCAAATGACAAGTATAAAAACTAAATTTAAAATAGATTAACTTATTAGAAATCTAAGTGAAGTGTGAAACTATTAAAATTATTATGCAATTAGCATTAAAAAATGTCCATGCTGGAGCTGCTTACTTTTGAAGTCCTGATTACTTGAATTTATTTCTTCCTGTTTGCATGGACTCAAAATTTCCAAGAAGAGTGCTTGTAGTCATGATCACAAAGCTGAAAAATCCTGTAGGGAACCCAAAGAGTTATTGACCAATATCTCTGCTCTGTGTTTTTTACAAGATCCATGAGAAGCTTATGTATGGCTGTGTCAAACCAATTATTGATCTATTGCTACATAGAGAGCAGGCTGGGTCGTCGTTGTCGTTGTTTGAAGGGTATCCACTCCAGGTCAGACACAATCACACTGAGGCCAAGGGTTTATCCTTTTACTACCCCAGACTGCTGTACTGCCTGTATCAGATGCTGGCAGTGATGTCATTAAGCCAGCATCGAGTTTTGTCATCCAAAACCATCAGACCTCATGTTCCATGTGGTGCTTGATGTATAGGGCACGCTGTTAGTACATGGTCTGCAGTTTGCTCAGAAGCACCACACTCGCAATTTGGTGAAGCAGCGAGACCCCATTTGTGCATGGACGAATGGAATCACCCAACACCAGTCTGCAGGCGGTTGAGCTTAACCCAAGCTACTCGGGGTAAGCCCATCCCAACAGGCCTGGCACCAGTCTCAGGCACAAAAGCACGGAGCCTGAAAGCATTTTCACAATACTCCGCGTTCCATTTGTGATTTGTCCATTCAGAGGCGCGGATGCCAAGTCTGGCAAGGTTGTCCAAAAGATTCCGTGCACCTGGCACAAATGGGCGTCTGGATCTTAGTCTCACTTGGCGAGTATCTGAGGACCCACTTAATAGACCATGCAAGATATGATCAGGGTCCAGAGATCCACGGTAAGCCAAGGAGAGTGTCGCTCCCATTCGGCGAAGCTCAGCTGGCTGGATGCCTGAGAGTACAGGTAGGTGGTCCGTTGGAGTGGGACGTAGGCATCCAGTAACTATGCGCAAGGCATCATTCAAGACACTGTCAATGAGGCGAGTGTGAGCACTGCGACACCAGACTGGCGCACAGTACTCAGCTGTTGAGTAGACTAGAGACAAGGTGGCTATGTGTAGTGTTTTAGCACCAGCACCCCATCCCGAGCCCACGAGCTGCCTCAGCAGTGTGACATGCGAGGATAGTTTTTTGCACAATGCCACTAAATGGTGACGAAACGTGAGTGATCTGTCCAGTTTTACCCCAAGATAAGTAGGGGTTGGACAGAACGGTAAAAGTCTACCGTTGTTGTAGACCTTTAGCTCACGTTTGGCCTCTCAGTTATTTAAATGAAAGGCTGCCATCACCGTCTTAGTGTGACTGAGCTTCAACCTCCAAGTCTGGAGGTACACTGACAGTGTGGACATGTCTTGACTTAGAGTCCCCTCCAAGTGTACGTGGTAGGTGCTTTCACACAGCCTGGGCCGTGAGTAAGTCTGTTCATTAATTTAAAATGACAGACTGAAACCGAACCTACCAAAATGGAAGGGTATCCACCCATTCCGATGTTCAGTGTGGATCTGCTAATCGGTAAACATCCTTTTCAGGACGGGGCAATGCTAGGATAAAACTGCCCTTTTCAGGGCACATTGCCAACAAGTTCCAAAGACCCACTATTCTTCAGCTGAACATCGAAGGCCTCACTGCAAGCAAGATGAACGTTCTTGGAGCAGGCTGGGTTTTGATGCGGAAATTCTACTGTGGATCAAGTCATTCTATTGACAGAAAACATTGTGGACTTTTCTGTTAATTTGTCAGTAGCATATAACACTGTCTGGCATTGTGACCTTACCTGCAAACTGCTGCAACTTTTGTTGGATAAACACATGGTCAGAATGATCATGGAGCTTGTTTGAAACTGAGGTTTTATCCTTACTTCCAGTGACAGCAAGCACAGCTGGCTGCGGTTCTTCAGGAATCAGTTTTAGCTTCTCTCTATTTCAACATCTATACATACAATTTACCCTTTATGATTTCCAGAAAGTTCATCTAAGAAGACGATCTAACATTGTTGCACTCCTCTGGAAATAGAATGGCCTTTGAGGGGACTTTAAGTCAAGATATGACTATAGTTTTAGTGCATCTTGAGGCTTGAAAGCTGAAGCTCAGTCACACTAAGAAAGTTGCATGAAGGCTGCTTGCATCTTTGTCTGTTTTCCATAACAACAGGCATGCGTCCAGTTTGATCTTGACATATGTCTGCATCTGGAATTGGTTTTGTTGGTCCTCTTTTTTTCTTGTTTTCATGATCTATAGTTGAATACTGGATGGCCTTCCTCTTTTGGACCCAGTAGCAATCTTGTGATATTTACATAATTGGCAAGTGCCAGTTTGAAGGCGAGTTGATTTTTTTGTTTTTGATGTAGAAGTGCCAACAATTCACAATCACACCAGTAGTGTAATCAATAATTTACAACCACAAGATCTAGCAAGTGAAAAAACAGTCTTAAGTAATCCTTTTTGATCGAATTTTTGTTCTGTAATGAGCCAGATATGCATTAAGAAGGTCAACACCTCCCATAAAATTGTTGTACTGCTTTATAATATCTAGATAGTCTTTTTTTTTTGCTTCATTCCATCTTCGAATAGTATTGACAGGATTAGCTTTGGCAAAGGTACTTGCCAGTACTACATCTCTATTATCATACCACTTCACAGCATGTATAGAAACTACACCAAAGCAACATTGTTTTTCTTCAAAAAATCCTTTTTCTTTTTTAAGTCTCCATTATTAATGAATCTACAAACAGGTAGCCTATTTAGTCTAATGGTTCTCAATGCAAAAATTCCCTCTTCAGCAAGCTCAAAAAAAAGTCTAAGGGATGAAAACCAATTGTCAAAGTAAACCAAAAAATTTGCATGTTTTTCAACAACTTGTGCCAATTGAAGGACTATATTTGAACTTGATCCTATATCAAGATAGCCAGCCACAGGTTTTATTTTGCCAGAATACATTTTAAAATTATAAACAAAACCTTTTGTATTACATAAAATAAAAATTTTATATCCCTATTTATGGGGCTTTTTTGGATGTATTACTTCAAATTTGATGCACCTTTGAATGGTACCATTTGTTCATCAATACATAACATTTGGTCATGAGGATTACTTTGAAATCTTGGAAGTAAACAATCAATTACAGGTCAAATCTTGAACAAGCGGTTTCTGTTAGGATCATCTGTTGAAGGCATGTTTGCATTATCATTAAAATGCAAGGAGGCTTTTACAGCTTGCTATTGGTCTCTTGACATTACATCAGCAACTTGGCGAATTTTAGTCTCATTGGCCCAATACATTCCAGATCTTGGCAATTTGATAATTGACATAAATAAGCAGCATCCTAAACACTTTTCTAAGTCTGATTTAGTAAGTGTAACAGGTTTATTGGGGTTCTTTTGTAAAGAATATAATGATCAAACAGTTCGGTTTGGAAAAAATACTCAAAATATTCAAAAGGAGGTTTTATTCCATCACTATCGGGCAATGCTGATTTCCAAATTGGAATTTGATCATTGAGACCATTTTTAGATTGAATGTTTTTCCAAACTGGTATTCTTAAACCAGAATCTGGAGAGGAAACAATATCTGGATTATTTTCATCATTATCAGAATATTCACTATTGGAAGTGTCATTTTGAAATGATGAAGCAGTATCCCTAATTGGCAAGTAATCTGGATTATCATTACTATCACTAAAAGCACTCTCATCACTTATTTCTATATCATTATTTGAATTTGAATAAGTCAGTTTTTTGTGATAAAAACACTTTGGATACATTTTCTAAAAGCATAAAAGTTTCTGTAAAGTTACTTTACTTAGATAAAAGAATTTTATAATACAATAAAATACATTTACAAAAACTTTCAATTCAATTATATGAGAATCAAAATAGGCTAATGATTGCTTTGATTGGGAAGGGCAGAAAGTGTAGTGGTAAGGTAAGGTTAAAGTTATCACACTTTGACACTACATCCAGGCAGCACTACTGACATTAACATAAAGTAATTTCTTGTCAGTTATGTTTCTCCCTTCACTTTGACATATTCCTATAAGCCTAAACTCACATACATATTAAAAGCCTAAAGAATATCCTTTTTAATTATATAATATGTTCTGGAAAATATTACTAACTTACTATCGTAATGTTGCTGATTCTGCTTATACTGCTAGTCACCAAAACTAACTTACATGTGCAGTATTTCAACCATTAATGCCTAATAGAGTAAATTCACAACAAACAGAAATCATAGCTAAAAATTGTTACAAAAAAATTAAAAATTTTCTACCATGCAATAAAGGACAACAAATTTAAAAACTAGTGTTGCCCAACAAAAAAACCTATACTTGTAATTAAGTTTTATTAAATTAAAGGGTAGTATGTTTAAAATTTGCATCAACTGGATGCTGTGTTAAAAACTACATGGTGTACAAGAAAAAACATAATATTTGGTATGTTGCAAATTCACGACACCAGCAAATAAAGATTTAATCTTTGCTTTCCCCAACAATGATAAAGATGATGATTTCTTATGGTTTTGTTTGTGATTTTTTTATAATTTAGAAAACCATTTGTCCATTAATGATGTTGAAAAAAGTTAGAAATATGCTTAAATTTTTGAATTATTATTATCAGACTCAATTATATCCAGCTCATTTATATACAAAATAAATCTTTCAAACACAATCATCACAGCAGATATCAATCTTTACTTGCCATTATGGTATTCAATGACCAAAGACCATAGAGGAAAACTGATTGAATAACTCTAATCACATCACATTAAACACAAACACTCAATACATCTACCACCCAATCAAACATAACAGCCTACTTTACAAGACATCACAACTTCAGCAGACTTGCATGATTGCACTAGCTCCAAGACCATATCATCCCTCACATCCAGTCATTTATTGTTACTCACCACCCTCAGCATACATCACAAGACCAAATTAACTTCATCTCACTTCACTAAATTAATGACAAAATACAAAAAACCAATTGGACATATCTTTTAAAGATCATGCTGAAGATCTTATCTTCTACAGAACCTGTTCCACAAATGTCCACGAGGCGTCCATGAGGCAAACAAACATCTTGTTGAGGCAATACTTGATTCTGACAGACTTTTTATCCTTAAAGAAAATCAAAACAGCACAAATTGCACTCACGTGCCCAGGCATAGCTACAAGCTCATTCAACAACATAATCATATTTGTAAACAAAACAGACCCCCAAATCATTACTTTAACAATCACATTAACAAACAAATACATAAATACAAAACAAAACCTGAAAACAGCATCTTGACAAAATTGATTATAAACACAATCTGACTCCCAGAGGATATCATAACAAAACTATTCAATAAAAAATCACCTACATAACAGAACAGAAATATAAGCTTTGGAACTAAAACAGCCATCTGACATGAACAAGCAAAAGCTTTTAATAAATAATTTACAAGTGTCACTTACAGCACAGACAAAATCAACAGACACATAGACCATAAAATCGAAAACCTTCCAACTGAAGAAATATTACTACTAGTCAGGTGCGATTAGCTATCTCAAACAGCACAAACAACAATTCTACTGGACCTGATGGCATAAACATTAGAAACCTCAAATACCTAGGGCCACTTGTCATCAAATATCTTACAAACATGTATAACACTGCCCTCAACACTAACACAATACCACATTTTGGGAAAGGTGCCACAAGCATTTCCATTTCAAAACCAAAGGCCATAACACTTGCACAAGCTATCAATTCATATCAATTTTAATACCCATTGTCAAAACACTAGAGAAAGCACTATTACCTTAAATAACAAAAAACATTCCAGTTATTTCTCATTACCATGGATTCTAATATAAACACTCACACATACATTACTTTGCAAAACATCTGCCACCAAATCACAAAAGGCTTCAACAATCCAAGGCAACATCATAAAATATAGCAGCAGCTTTGGACATGAGCAAGGCATTTGATATAGTAAACATACACAAACTTATACTAACAAACATTTCAAAAATCATCATCATCATCATCATCATCATCATCAAGTTCATAGCCAACTACATTTAAAGGACAACAAGCATGCACTCAATACAATGGCACACTCTCAAAATTTAAATAAATTAACATTTGGAATACCATAAGGTGGAGTTCAGTTTCCAACATTATTTAAAATTTACATCTCTGAGATTGCTCTCCTTCCATAGGACATACAAATCTCAACATAAGCAGATGACATAACAATCACAGCATCTCACACCAATCACCACTTAAGGCCCAAAAACTCATTCAACCATACCTTTACAAAGTCTAACTTTTTACACCAGAGGCAGCTGAATATGGCACAAGTCTATCACTTAAATTAAACAATCAAACACTACCAACAACAAAACACCCAAAAACCCTTGGAATTACTTTTGACCCACAACCAACATTTTCACAACACATAAAGGTCATCATCACTAAAGTAAAATAAATGCTTAACATTCTCAAAGCACTCACTTCAACCAAATAAGGTACACAAAAAGAACTAATCATCTCTTTTCATTCACCCATATTCATATATGCAAACACCATATGGAGCCCTATCATATCAAACACCAACATCAAAAACTCCAAACCATTCAAAACACAGCTTTGCATATTGCAACTGGCCACACACTAATCACAAACACTCAACACCTACACAACAAAACCACTGTCTTACCCATGGGCACCAATCTCAAATTCCATGCTACTCATCTTAAACAAATAATTCAAACACAAACACACCTTTTACATTATCTAAATGCACATTTAGATCCACCAATTAATTAAGTGACTTCTAAATGTATAAAAATATTGTTAGAAGCAGGAGCCAGCAAAAATAGTGATGGCTCCTGCTCCTTCAAAAGTGGCTGGCTCCACGGCTTCAGGCTCTTGCTCCCTAGCCCTGGCAATAAGCTTTACTATCTTTTATTTATTTGAATACACAGACATTTTCATAATTAAGGGTAGCAAATTGTGACACCACATTTCAAACTCCATGCTTCAGTAGCCCAGTAAATATTAACATCTACCATATTTATTCGGGTATAATGCACACTCATGTATAATTTGCACCAAGCTTTTCGTTGGCATTTTTGGTACAAAATGTTGCGCATTATACTCAAATAAATACGATACTTTTGTTATTATGCATTCTTTTCAATGGGTCAAAACCTTTCTTTATACATTATTTAAAACATGCTACTCTTGCTCAACTGCAATTCAACTCTTAAAAGAAGCAGGATGGAACTGTTTATCCATTGAGTAAAACCTTAATTAATGACATATTTTTAAAAACATAGGAATGGTAATTACTTTCATGACAAAAAGCCTACAACCTTGAACAAAAACCTATTAGCTAACTTTATAAATTAGATCTCTGCACAAAGTACATCATGATACCAGGCAACAAAAATATTGAAAAAAAGTAAATGTCATTTTTTATGTAAGTAGTTATTTACACAAAGTGATATTTCTTGCATTTGGTCACCAAACTTATATTTTCTTGAAAAAAGTTGCTTTTGTCACTCATTAATCAAAAAATTTTAATAGTGTAATTGTTTGTCAATCAAGTGATTTTTATAAATGAATTATTGCATTTATTCAGGTATAATACACACCGAGCTTTTTGTTGGTGTTTTTGGTACAAAATATTGTGCGTTATACTCAAATAAATACGGTAAGTTGCAACAACCCTTAGTAGTTATAAATTTGTGTTTGAAGATCAAACAATGAATCAATATTTTTACCAGACCTACATCAGGTAAGTACTGTAAAGTGACAAATCATGGCTCTTTTACCATGACCCAACACCCATAGAAAACAAGATCAGTGTAAAATAGCTCTTGTTCAAAAAACAAATTGGACCTTTTGACCACCCTTGGCATTACCAGATTTTAACTTCAAGCAATTTTTGGCTTTTAAAGATGAAAAAAAGTTTTTTTTTATGACAATTTTTAGCCTGAAAATCAAGGCATCAGTAACAAGTCAGAAGAAGAATCTTAAAGAGTCAGTAGTTTTTCAAGCGTTTCCATATTGTACTGCAAATGTTGCATTAAAATTTTTATGGCAATGGTACTGTTTTGTTTTTGTCAGACATAATATATTGATAGCATAACTAATAATAGAAAACCTTATTTAAATCAGATTTTTTTTTGTATAAAAACATGATTTTTAATCAACCCTGATAATAACAAGCTGAATTTAAAAGCTTCAAAGATATTCTATCAAGAATTAAGATCGGGTTTACACATTAATTGATTTTATCATACAAGGGTAGGGTAGAGTTGCAGCACAATACCATTTTTTCGTAAGGGGTAAAATGGTAACAACAGTTTTATAAAAAGGTTATTTTGAAAAACATTCTCTTAAAACTGGGGAAAAAGTCATTAAGAAAAACTTTATTGAACCATAGATAAAAAAAGGATGTTGGACAAAATAATACCTAATAAAATGATCTGGTACTCATTATTTTATGCAATAATTACTTGATAAAACTACTTGTAACTAATTATTGTAAATGATTCAATTGGTAATTAACAAAAAAAAATTGATATTTGATGATTTTATTTATTTTATCTGTATTTTTATCCTCCTGACTCACAGAAAAGCAATGGAGGTGCTAATATGTAGGAAAAGCAATTACCCCAACCTGCTTCCAAAGATGCCAAGTTATTCTGTCTACTTAAAAATTTTTATTCTGAATTTTAAATTTTATAGAGAAGGATTGAAATTTAGAACTGCTTGCGAAGACTACCAAGCAGGGGAAAGTGTCATTAAGTGCTTTTTCCAAGGACACAACAGAATGGCGCAACTAGGTTTTGAAATGAGACCATGTCAATCACAATTATAGTGCTTTACCACTCGACCATGCTACCAAGAACAGTAATAGAAGAAAAATCTACGATTTTGAATTATTGTAAGACAAAAATTTATAATTATGTAGCAATTAAATGGCACTATAGTTTAACCCTTAAATCTCAACATAATAATAATTTTTTAATAGGTCACAAACTGTTAGCCAAAAAAATTACTACTTTTGTAAACTTAAAGCTGCACTATCACACTTACTATCACCAATTTTAATGTTTAATTTTTTTTACCTAGTACAAAAAAAAGTTGAAATTAAAATCAATTACCTGAATCCTGCAGTTTTACTTTGTCTCAACACCAAAATCATTCCATCACAAGACCATTGTTGTAAAGGATCAAGCACATCACATGCAACTAACACAATTTTGTTCTGAAAAGTTTTGGTCTTTTTACTAGGTATTGTTCAAACAAAAAATATTTTAAATAAAATATTGCTTTAAATTCATATAAAATTTATCTGAAAAATTACCATTAAGGGATCTTGATGAAGACATTTCCTACTTGCAACATTTAGTAAATTATAGTTACCAAACCACTTCCACAAAAATTGATTAAAATAAGGAGATAAAGATGAATCACAATGCCAAGCAACAAAGACTGTAAAATTGTTTTGCTGATCCACTTGCAAACAGCTTGTAAGTTGAGTGTTTAATTGAATCATAAAACCTATGAAACAAATTACATCCTTTTAATAGTAGCTAGGGATGTGCCAAAGCCAGAATTTTGCAAAAGCCACTTTGCTGAAGCTTCAGCAGAAGTCACTTTTCCAAAGCTGAAGCCACAACAACAACAAATCTTTGCCGAAGCCAAAGCTTTGGCAGAGATTTATTGTTGTTGTCATTTTGTGAGGGTCCTTGCTCCCTCTTGATAAATTTTTTTGCAAAGTATGTAGATGGCTTTGCAAACATCCTCATTACTTATTTTGAAGTAGGAGATTTTCACCTTGCTTAGGCATTATGAATAATGATTAGCTTAGTTCTCCACGTCATTAATGCTAAGATCTGAAACATCAATGATCAACATGATGATATTTATACACTTAAAAAGATGCAATTGCTTTGTAGCTATACACTTTAGCAATATAATTAATTAGCTACTGACTAGTTATAAAACAACATCACGTTTTTCGAGCACTAAGACACACAAAAAGTTTTTAAATTTTATATTTAAACCATAAAAAGTTACAAATCAAAAGTTTAGACAGTGATAACATAGCACATGCTACTATTAATCTGAAGGTCAGACATCTTACTGTCATACTTCTTGCTTAGTGCTAGCACAACAGAAGGAAAGATAGAACAAAGTGGGGCTAACTGTAAGTCAGTGCAAACAAATATGTTTCAAAACAGATGAATAACACATCACAGCAGCAATAGCATGTGATTTTGTAAAAAGCTTTGTATTTGATATAATAAATGAATTATATCAGCTATCAGGAGTAAGAATCTTTTATTAAAGAAAAATTGCTTGCCAAATCCAAAGCTGAAGTCAAAGCTTCAGCACATTCCTAATAATAGCATGTTGATTATTAATAGATTTTTGGTCATATTAAATTCAAAATTATGACATCTAAACACCAACTTATACAATACAAAAAGCAGTAAGTTTATAGTTTGTGATAGTGATCAACAGCTTTAATCATTTCATATCAACAGCTTTAATCACTTCATAAACTGTTAAGTATTAAATGTGAATCACTATATTTTTTAAATCAAATTCAAAAGAAACTAATTGAAGGACTTTTTCAGTATAAATTGTAAAACATTAACAATTTAAAAATCAAATTTAGTAATTCACATTAAACACTTAACAGTTTATGTTACAAAGCTACTTAAAGTACACAAAAAATAAAGCTCAAAAAATTATCATTATAATACTTGAAAATAATAAAAAAATCAAAAACCAGTTAAAAAATTACAAACTTGATATCATACATCAATAAAAAATTAACTATAATAAGTCTACATCTAAATCTTTTAAATAAAAATTGACAAAGATTTATTATTGTTTCATTAAAATTTACAATAACTACACTCACAATTCAAAACAAAACCAAAAATATTAAATTAAATAGAAAAATACCATTAGTAGGCCCACCACCCAAACTGCAATCAGTTTCATCTGCTTGATCCAAGCAGTCAGGAAGACCATCACATATAAAATCTCTATTTATACAGTCTTTTGATGATTCTGGTAAAGTGCCAGGACAGAAAAACGTTTTTGACAAATCACAAATACCCTGTTTGACAAAAAATATTGGCAGAAGTTTTTTGAATACTCCGTACTTAATGAAATAACACATTAAAGTCTGAAAAAAATTTACCCTGTTTGGCAATTCTCCACAGTCTTTTTTTACACATGTCTTAATATCAATTGATGGTCCACTACATGAACTCAAGGTATTACATTGGCGAACTCTAATTCTTTCTCCTTGGTAAGAACAACTGGTTGCACTGCAATCACCCCATGAAGACCAAGCTGACCAACTAAATCCTAAAAATTATATCATAGTCAATTTATATTTAAATGTGAGGCACAAAATACAACTACAAAAAGTTCATCTAACTTTAAAATATCAAAGCCATTTTTTAAAAAGATTTCAAAAATTACTAGGAATTGAGATAGCTCAAGAGAAAAGTTTTTATTAATAATAGCTTAACACTTACCAAGCTTTCAAAATTAGCATTTTTGGCATTTTAAAATGTATTCTACTCATAAATATTTATTGTGCAATCTTATTAACTACAGATTTTGAAAGTAATGATATTATACATGAAATAAACATTGTAAGTCAAAATTTTGAAAAGCAACTAGAAAAAACTTTAAAAATATTAAAGCCTTTTTTAAAGGTTAAGAGACATGTTTTCACTGCTGTGAAACATCATGATAAAGGTACTCATAAATAATAAATCATATTTTATTTTAATTGTTCTTTATTCTTCAATAAAAGTTGGAAATAATTGCTATAGCTCATTTTACATGATTATTTGTCATGGTTAATGATTTGAATATTTCTTGAGTAGTCTGATAATTACTTCTAGAAATTCAAGAAAACAATCCAGAATGTTATAGCTTGATATAAAACCGATATAACAAGCCAAGCAACATTTTTGAGAAGTTAAATCTAAAAAAAGTTTTCATCCCAATGCAATAAAAGTTTAGTAATATTTAGAAATTAACCAATTTTTTTCAGAATACTGGTTATACTGACTCAACTGGTAATATGGATAAAACTATGTATTAAATCAAAAACTGAAACAAAAAGAATCGAAATAGCACTGTACCCTTGTAAAAAAAATGAACAAAACTGATGTTCCAATTTATAAACACTATAAACAGTGAAAAGGAACCAGAGCAGGGGTCAGCAATTTACAGCCCACAGGCCGGATGGAAATTGCCCATAAAAATCCTCCAGCCCACAAGCTCTTTACAAATATTGGTGCCTTTGCTTAAACCTACTTATTTGAATCTGCCCTTCATGCAATACCTGGCATTTTGTTTTCGTGTCCATGAATAATTGTTATTGTTCAATCACAATCAACAGCAAATTAATAAAAAAAATGTATGATGGCTGTTATTGAAACTGTATGTCAGAAAAAAAGAGAAAGTTATATTTTCAAATGCCAGTCTTTCAAAAAGAAGCACAATCTGGCAATTAGAAGAGATGTCTGAGAACCTGAAATCCAGCAAAAAGATTACTTTGAAAAATTGCTCTTTTCAATAGTTAAGATGAGAGCACAGACACAACAGATATTGCTTAGCTGGCAATACTTGGGTATGAAATAAAAGATTTTTATGTTGTTAAAGAGTTTGTGTAATTGATTTCTATCAAGAATATTACTACAGAAGCTGTATTCTGAAAGCATTACTTCAATGGCTTGAAGCCAAAAATCTAAGTCTCCAGACTGGTGTTAATAACAATTGATGGTGCTCCATCTATGGTACGAAAAAATAAGGTTGTCATGTCTTTGCTTTATAAACATATGGAAAACAATGAAAATAATAATAGCATTACAAAATTACAATGCCTTATGCACCAGAAAGTATTATATACAAAGGTAGCAAGCTCAAATAACATGATGGACATAGTGGGTAAAGACTATAAACTTTATTTTGTCACAAGGATTGAATCATCAATAATTTCACCAATTACTCTTAGAAGCAGAGAGTCAGCATGGGGACTTTGCTTTACTTTTGCAATGTAGGCTGCTTATCAAGGTGATATGCTACAAATAGTATACACATTGAAGAAAGAAATAAAATCTTTCTTGAACAAAAAAACATTAATGCTGCAGAATTTTACAATCAGAAAAGGATTTGCAAATTAACATTTCTGGTCAATGTAATATCTCATTTGAACAAGCTGAATCTGCAGCTTCCAGAAAAGCACCAGTTAATACACAAGAGGTGGAGTTATATATGCACAATTACAACAAAACTAAGCTTCTGGGAAAGTCAGTTGAAAAGCAAAAATTATGTTTACTTTGTTATGCTGCATCAGAACAAACCTACGAGCAGTACTCTATTTGTTTTTAAGATATGAGGTTTAAAAAGTGAATTTTCATTCTGCTTTGGTGATATTCATTCTTTAGAAAGTGATATCAAATTGCTCTGTAGGCCTACATCCTTTGATGTACAGGTAGATACAATACAAGAAAAATATTAAATGGAACTAGTTGAACTGCAGTGCAGCAACAAATAAAATCCAAATTTTATGCCAAGAGTCTATTATTGCCTGACTTTTACAAAAAATATCTTTAATGCAAACAATATCCCAACTTGATCAATCATGCAGAAATATGGCATCAATGTTTGACAGCTATTTTTTTCAATGAAAGTCACCAAAAGCAAAGTAAGGAAAAAACCAAACAATGACAACTTGCAAGATGTTATGCTTCTGGCCACTTTCAATTTAACACTGGACCATAATAAACTTTCAAGCCAAAAACAACATCAAATATCTCATTAGTGTTATGACAATAATACATATTTGTTATATTTAGTTTTCATCATGAGCTGTCAAAATCAAGAGTTAAAGTGATTTAAAATGCCTAAAAAATATCACATGTTTGAACAACAAAATTATTAGTGGAAATTTACTATGGCCTGCCAAGACCTTGCTAGGTTTGGTTTTAGCCCACAACTACGAAAATGTTGCCAACCCCTAAACTAGGGGCTTAACAAAGCTTTAAAAAGAGTATGTACTTTAAGAAATTTTTGGCAAAATTGATGCTTCCAGGTTCACACAGATTTGATTTAATTTAGGTTGCAATTTTTAATCAAAAAACCTAAATAAATTTTTGCAATAAATTCTGTACAACATTGTTTTGAAATGATAAAGAATAAAGTGAAAAAGACAAATTGATAGTTAATTTTATAACAAAAGTCTGCAGCATGCACAAAGTAGGTAGGTAAAATTGTGCCATACACTATCAACACAGTAAAGTTTAATGCCTATTCTTGCTGTTCTGTTGTGTTATTTGAAAAAAACACTGTATCATATTTCCATCTATTTTGTGGTCTTAGCAAGCAGCTGTAAATTAGACAATTCATTAAAAACTAGAAAATCAAATAAAAAATATGCAACCTTACAACAATAACTTGGCATCTTGAATTGCCCTAGGTATTGTTCTGCAAGTCATGAGAATAAATAAAGATCATGATAACAATGATGATTATTACTGCAATTGAGTGGATAAGCTTTCAAGATTCAATTAATTCTTGATCTTTGTCATTGGATGCATTGAGTTCAAAACAACGTATGAGTATTTTATATAACATAAACTAATTAGAACAAAGCAGAAAAAGACTTCTAAATTTTTGTCAAAATTTAAGACAATTGAAAAATTCCTAATGCATCTAAGTTGTGGCATTTTATTAAAATTTTGTTAAAGAAATAGTTCTTGAACAATACAACAAGCAAACAATTTTCAAATTTTGGGATAGATGTCAAAAAATAGCTGAAAACCAATAAAAGTGGTTCATGCCACACATGTATTTCCACACCTTGATCTATCTGTTTGATTTTTACATACTCGTACAAAAAAGTTAAAATTAAAGATTAAAATAAATATAACATATTTAAATGGTTTAACAATTTAACAGGCAAAGCATTATCTTTAACTACTTTCAGTTATTTTTTCTTTAATAAGGGCACAGTGTTCTGCCAAAAATGTTCAGGTATTTGTCTATTTATTTTAATTTTTGATTGGTAAAATATATGGATAATTGGAAAGTAACGCCCAATTTTGATTAGAAAGAAATGGGATCCATAGCTGACATTCAACAATCAGGGAGGCTTTCTACCACTACAACTGCAAAGACAATGAATTGGCCAAAGCTATACACCAAAAAAAATAATCATTATACACTTCTATTCGTCCTTGTATAACTTTCTTAGAATCTATGTTGAATTTAAAATTGGGCATTACTTTTCAATCACCCTGTATAATTACTCCAAAAAATAAATTAATGGTTTGCTACAATATCCATCATGGCTCTTTGGCTAAAATTATCAAATACAAAAAACCCAAATCAAAGCTTAATTTTTATAAAATTTATCAAATAAATTTAACATGTACCACATTGATTGCAGGTGAGTTGACATAGTCTTTTTACACTCACAGAATCACATAAACCTTGATTCATATATTGTTGACAAACAGAAGATGGTCTTAAAACATCATCACAAATCCATCCTGATAACATAAAGATTTCAAAAAATTAAAACTTAGCAATTTAATAATTTAAACTCAATTATTGCAAATTACAAGAGAAAACAGCACAATATAAATTAATTAAAAAATCTATTTTTTATGTTTTTGGCTTATTAAGTCTTTAATTTATTGAATAAAATAAATAAAATTTTTTATTAAGACTAGAGCATTAAACCAAACTTAAACTGCATCCGTAAACCCATATTAATTGTTATTTTTATTTGAACCTGAACCAGAACTGAACCTGTAAAAATAAAGTATTTCTAATCATAAAACTATTAGAAATATTTTACCTCAGCCAAAGGATTTCGTGGATTTGATATATAAACAATAAACATGGTGCTATTTATAAAATTTCTTGTAAAGATTGTTTTAGTGTTTATATTGGTGAAATGATAAGAGGTTTTAATACTCACTTATGTAAAGATAAACATGTTTTAAAACCTATTGATATTGTTAAATTGAAAGATGAACTAAAAAAAACTGCATTAGTTCATCATTGTCATTGTTCAGAAAGATATCCACTCCAAATCAGACACAAACAGGACTGCAGCCAACAGTTTAACCTTTTACTACCTCAGGCTGCTGTACTTATTTTATTGATCTCATGTACAGGGTGATCACAATCTTCCTGCCATTTTACAATCATAAATGAAAACAAATATTCCTGGTTGCAATTTATGTAATAAAATAAATATTGATATAAACACTGTTACCAGGGATATTGCTTAGTTTAAAATCCATTTGTTCTTCTGGTAGAATCAGAGGCAAGTAAAACTTCAACAAATACAGAAGGCGTACTATATTTATTAAAGAAAAACTCAACAACGATGTTTCGTCTGTTACGGGCAGATGCTTTAATACTCACTTATCGGAACATACACATGATTTGAAACCAATTAATTTGGCTAAATTAAAAGAAGACGATTTAAATAAAAAAACTACATTGGTTAAGCATTGTTTTAATTGTGAACATAGGATTGATTTTGGGAATTTTGAAATATTGAATTATAACATTGACTATGATAAACGAAAATTTTTAGAATCATTATATATTAATAATACAAAAAATTCAATAAATGATAAAGATCGAAATGTTTTTCCAAAAATATATAGCAATATAAAAAATCTCAACGAATGTGGGTTTTCAACCTGTTAAATTTGTTTCTTTTGCATGAACTATTTATTAAATTTTTATGTGTGTTCACTTCTCACCTTGTGTTTATTAGTTTGTGTTTTTAACTTCTTGGTTTTTAAATACGATGCACGTTGTGTTTTGCTTTTACCTGATGAAGTCTGCCCAATGTAACAGACGAAACGTCGTTGTTGAGTTTTTCTTTAATAAATATAGTATGCCTTCTGTATTTGTTGAAGTTTTACTTGCCTCTGATTCTACCAGAAGAACAAATGGATTTTAAACAAAATAAATATTGATACAAAATGAATTAAAATATGATAAAACTAAAGATTTTGTTCAAAATGGCCACCATTTAGTTCCACACACAACTGCATCAATATAAGAATGAACTGTACAAGTTCTGAATCATTTTTTTTGGAAATTTGTTCAGTAAGTATTCAAGTCTCTGTCTGTTTAAAAGTTGATGGTGTGGATGGTCTTGGAGACTTGTAGAGGTCATTTCGAACATATCCCCACAGCCAGAAGTCGTAAGCAGACAGTTCAAGGAGGCCACAAGATTCATCCAGCTCGACCAATCCATCGGTTGGTCAAGTAACTATCCAGTATTTGGCAAACAGCTATTGCAAAATGAAGAGAGGCTCTGTCTTGCTGAAAGATCTTCATCCTGTAATGATGCTGCGTAAGGAGTGGGATGACATGAGCTTCTAAAATACTTTTGTATTGTTTGGCATTCATCATTGTATCCAGCAACTCATACATGATACCAAAGTCTAGTGATACCATGGCCCAACAAGTAATGCCAGCTGAATGAAGAGTCTTATCTTCAGCAACCATCTTTGGATTATTCATTGCATACACAAAAGGGTTATGCTTGTTCATGCAGCCATTCAAATGAAACGTCACCTCATCACTAAAGCAAATGTTATTCACTTCCAACTCATTTAGCACAACACAATAGAAACTCAATTGCTTTGGTAGATCGTCTGGAAGCAATTCATGAACGGATACCATTTTCCACAGTTTCAAACCTTCTTCAAATCCACTCATGTTTTTGAGAAAAAATGAGTGGATTTGAGCGTCAATAAAACAAACCAAGATTGCACTGAAAGAAAAAAGTACTGTAAACGGCTGTAAACGTGCCTTTAGTTAAACATTGCTTTAAATATGTACATAAAATTAATTTTTGAAATATTGAATTTTATTATTGATTTTGCAAAAAGAAAATCTTTAGAATCATTGTATATTAATAATATAAAAAGTTTGATGAATGATAAAAATTGGAATGTTTTTTTGAAATATACCATAATATAAAAAAAATTTTATGATGTATGTGGGTTTTTAAGCTGTTGATTTTAAGTTGTATTGCACAAAGTTGTTGACTTGTTGTTGTGTGGGCTGCCTCTGACCATTAAGATTATTAGTTTTATTATTTGCTTGTAAAATTGGTTGTGCATTGTTTGATATTTTTATCTGAAGAAGTCTGCCTGATGTAACAGATAAAACATCATGTACAAGTTTTGCTTTAAGAAAAAAAATATATGCAGTATATATAGGAATTTTTCAAAATTTTTGGTCGGTGTTCATCAGGAAAGTGCTCAATGACGTCAAGTCAGAGCAATTAGATATTTTAATTCAAGCTCTAACTTTGTTATCGAGCACTTTAGAAGAACTGATTTTCCAACAGTGTTTTATATACTGTATATATGTATACAGTAGCAAGCAAAAAGATCAGAACGATAGTTTTAAAAATGGAAATTCCTTTATAATTGATATTATATAGCACTAAAATTAAATTTTCTGTATTTTTTCTAGGAATGATTCTTTTATCTTGATATCTTCTGTATCTGGAATGAAGTAGAAAAACTCATTTATTGAATAAACAATTTATTTGGATTTTATAACAGGATCAATTAATAACAGCAGTAAATTGAGCGATCAATAAAATCAAAGCAATAAACAAAATCATTCATTTCTAGTTTTTTTTAATATTTGGAAGTTAATTTTTGGGTGAATTTTGCACTTTAAATAACATGCCTACATGTATAAACGCTATGACATCATTAGAAGTGAGAGAACTTATAATTAAGTTACATAAAGAAAATAAGCATTCTACTGTATAGGTGAAATTGCCGACATTGTGAGAAAGTCTAAAATTGTTGTTCATGGTATTTTGAAGAGGTTTGAAAAAACTGGGTCATGTGAAGCAAAGAAACCACCTGGCAGACCTAGGAAAACTACTGCAAGGGATGACAGATGGATTACACTAAAATTCAAGAAGGATCGATTTGCCACTGCAACTGATATTTCAAAGAAGGCAAGAGATTATCTTGGTATCAAAGTTTCAAGACATACAATTTCACAAAGACTTAATGAAGAACATTTAATTGCTAGAGCACCTTCTACAAAACCTTTTATATCTAAGAAGAACCAACTGGCACATAAGAAATTTGCAACTGAGCATGTAACGTGGACCGAGGATCAATGAAATTGTGTTTATTTCAGTAATGAGTCAAAGTTCAATGTGTTTGGCTCTAATGGGAGAAGATATGTGAGACACAGTGCTATGGAGAGATACTTTTATTGACATTACTTAGATTTTTTTCTTCTTTTATTTAATAATTTCCACACATTCTCAATTAGATTCAAGTCTGGGCTCTGTGGAGGCCAATCCATTACAGTCATGTTTTCCTCAGCAAAAAAGTCTTGATAGATTTTGCTGTGAGACACAGAGCATTATCTTGCATAAATACAGCAGGTTGTTAACAGAAGTTCTTAAATTAGACAAAACATGCTGCTTTAACAATTCCATGTACACTGATGCATTAATTCATCCATGTAACCTAACAAGAGGTCCAGGACCAGCAGCTGATATCATACCAAACACCAATACACTCCCACCTCCAAACTTAACACTACTTCTGATGCACTTAGTAGGATACAGTATCTCTCCATAGCATTGTGTCTCACATATCTTCTCCCATCAGATTGGGCACAGGGGAGCAACCAGAAATTATCAAAGGGGAATATATATACACACACAGGGGCGCAACCAGAAATTATCAATGGGGAATGGCAATTAAAGTAAAAAAACTTTTTTTAGACATTCAATTTTTGCAAAGCTAAAAATTCCATTCTTCCATTCTCTGTCGTAGTGATCTCTAAAAAAAAAATTTGATTTTGTCTGCGAATTCACTATTTTCTCCCGAAATTGTGGTTCAATAGAGATTGTAAAGGGGGATGGCATGTCATCCTAGTCGTAAAACAGTCCATTGTTCTTAGTTTGCTTTTCATTTAATAGGTATTGCAAAGGGGGATGGCATGCCATCCAAACATCCCCCCTAGTTGCACCCCTGTATATACATATTTATTAAATTAAAAAACACTAGTCATGAAAATTTTTATTCAAAAACTGCAACAGGCTGTTTCACCAAAAAGCAACTCATCAAACAATATTTAAAATAAAAATAACAACGAAAAAAAGATAAATATTAGGTTGTCAAGAAAGTTCTTGCAATTTTTGACCTTTTAAATTTTTTTTGTAAATAAGTTTTTTCGTTTTTCCAATCTCTCAGGTGGTTGGAAATTGTCGTATATGTTACATCTAATTCAGAGGCAAGCTCTCAAACAGTTGTGCATGTATCGGCTTTGCTAAGGCTCTTAACTGATTGTTGTCAACATTTGATGGCCAACCACTACATTCATCATCTACAAAACTTTCATCATCAGCATGAAATTTCTTAAACCACCACTGTGCTGTGTGTTCAGTAGTGGTTCCTATGCTCAATGCTTGGTTTATGTCGCGAGCTGCTTCTGCAGCTTTACAGCCTAATTTAAACTGAAAAAGAAAAATGGTACAAATTTGCTTTTATTTCCATTTTTGGTTCAATGTTCAGAAAAAACATAATTTCTTTAAAACAATGTAAAATTAAAACCACTAGATCATCCAAAAAACATTCTTTAAAATGATGTATACAGTACAAAAATACATAGTTTGAAATCAAAATTTGAAATACTGCAAGAACTTTCTTGACAACCTAATACAAATATATTAAAGAAAAATAAAATAGAAACTGAAAAATTATAACAATAAAATCCTTGAATAACTTGAAAAACTACTAAAAAACAGCTATTTCGTATTAATAAGGTGCAACTGTGCAGACACACATAGATCTCTTGTTACTGGCAAGTGATGTAGTGTAGAAAAAGTGTGGATGTATAAGAACCATGAGTAATAAAAAAAATCATGAGCAATGAAAAAATCGGGTTTGATGCTTTGCTAGATTACAAAAAAATTTTTAGTTTGAATTTATTTTTATGATGGCACTTGCCAGTGCATTCTTTTATTAAGTATGGATAATGGGTCTGCCAGGAGAATGGCTTTATACTGTATATACATATTTAAACTATTTTACTGCACTGAGTTTTTATTGAGCTCTTGACTGACAGTCTCGCCACTTTTACTTTTACAGGGTGTTCAATATTTAGCATTACAGTTCATTTTAGATTGAATTTTTTCTATATTTTTTCAATGTAAGTTAACTTTTGACACTTTCTAATGAATCTTTATTCTTTCAGGTATTTAAATTTAACTGTGGCTGTAGGTTTAGGTAAACGAATCGCAATTGTTGAGCTTTTTAAGGCAGGAAAGCCTCAGAAAGAAATTTGCAAGAACCTGAAAGTGAACAGAATGCTGGTCTGGAGGACTCTTAAAAGGTATAAAGAAAGTGGGAATGTGCAAAATCAACCAGGACAAGGGCGTCCTAGAAGTGCTAGCACTTCGAAATTGATAAGAAAGTCCAGAGAAATAGTCCGGAGAAATCCGAAAAAATCCATCCAGAAAATGGCAAAGAGAGTCCGGAGAAATCTGAAAAGATCCATTCGAAAAATGGCAAAGGAGACAAATGTTTCATATGGACCATGTTTACAGTTCTCGTAGAGATCTGAAGATGTCCCCATTCAAACACGTGAGAAAGCAGCCAAAAAAACGGCATTATCGGCCAAAACTGTAGGGAAACTGTTTATGGCAACTGTTTACCATGGTCCTCCAAGAAACATACCAGTTGATACCCATGAGATATCATTTGACTTACAAACATAAACTTACAAATTGGGGGACAATATGGGATTGTCACTGGCCCAACAACAAAAAAATTCAAGAACAATCTGATTTTTGAAGCACTCAATATGTTTTTTGAGGTATAAAAGGCACTTGTAAAAATGTTTCTTGGAAGAAAAGGAAGTTATTTTTCATCTAAATAGTTTAAATCAAGGTGCTTTACACCAGATTCAATCATAAAATTGTCTTTTCTGGAGTAAAGTTAATTATTTCAAGCATAATATTTCTAAACTAAGTTTTTGGGCTCCAGGAAAGATTTTGGGTACGTAACAAAGCTTATGTATTCTGCTCAGTTATATTTTTACATTTGGGCTTTTTGGTAAAATTGTGCAAACTTATGATTTGGGCAAAATTGTTTCACCCACTTTTTCCAAATTCTTTGGTAATCTATAGCCATTATTGACACCCCATGTTCCTGCTTATATGCTTTCAAAAATAGATAGAAATATTTTATAAAATTAAAAACTGAACCAAACCTGATTTGAAAGTCTGTATTAACCACTAATAATTTTCTTTAAACCTGAATCAGGATTGAAACCCCCAAAATTAAAATTTGCTGAACCTGAATTGGAACAGTATTCATGTCTCCTATCTGTAAATGACATTTATTGTGTTTTTACAGCCTTTAAAGTAAACAACCTTGGAACATTATTCATGTCTCCTATCTGTATGACATTTATTGCGTTCTTATAGCCTTTAAAGTAAACAACCTGAAAAAATTTAATCAATAACACTTTAAAAAATTTAAACTGTTTAAAAAAATTAGTTTTTTAAATAAAAAGATTTAAAATTGCTTCAATCATTTCATTTTTAACATTTTGAGTAACAACTTTACTCTTTATCAAAAAAAGTTCATTAATTACTCAAAATAAGAAAATTGAAATAATTAAAGCTATTTTGGTTCTCAGTTATATTTTAAAACTGTTTAATTGTTCCTAAAATTATCTTCCAAAATTTTAAATTTTACACTTGATAACAGACCATCTTGTAGTTTTAACAAAAAAACTTCAATTAAATGAAAGTGAAATATTAATTGCTGATGACTATTTTTTCAAATTAAATCACAAAAGGTAAATAATATAATAAAAAATATCCAATTTTACACATAAATACATACCAAAATTTCCAAAGCAAAAGGTAATTCTCAATAAGATAATATAAATAAACATAACTAAAAATATATTAATTGACATAATTTGAACAATTATAGTATTTCTGCAAAAATAATTTTAAAACATTACTAAATTTGGTAACTAGCAAAAATCAGGTAAAATAAATAAAAAAAAAGTTTTAACACTTCACTATAACTTATAGCTATCTCCCAAGAAATTTTTAATAGACATTCATTTTTAAAATTAAAAGATATCATTTGCAATGAAACATTAACCAGACACTTTATTTTTTGGAACCACAAAGTAGCAGACAGTCTGTAAAATTACACTAGTTTTTTTTCGAGATTATAATTTAGTTCTTTATCATTTTCACAACTTTTCTCCTATTATGCAAAAACAGTTTTAACATTATTAATTATTGTTTTAAAGGAAGTTTTTTTTGTTTTACAGTTAATGCTTATTTATTCAATAATTAAAAAAATAGAAATAAGGTGTTTCTCAAAGTTATGTCAAGTATTGAAATAATCAGAAAAAAAAGGTTAAGCATATCATGATTATAATAGACACAGTTGCCATTTAAAACCAACTCATGCAGTTCGGTTGTGTCCTTGAAAAAGACACTTTATGGCACTTCCCCCTGCTTGGCAATCTGAGAAAGCAGTTCTAAATTTCAGTCATATCATTAAATAAAACATTCAACTGGACAGCAATATCATGGCATCTTCAAAAGCAGGTTGTAGTAATTGCTTGCTAATTGTTCTTGTATAGCACCTTCAACACTTTTCTGAGAATCAAGAAAATACATATAAAAAAATGCACCATAAATTCATTTGTTTGACACTATAGATAGCACTACACTACTTAAAAAATTACACATAAAAACAATGTAAACAAAAAATACAACAAATACAGAGAAAGTCAATAAAACCAAATTTATGAAGAAAATAATTGACTAGTTGTTCAAACTAAAATTAAATGACAAGTTTTTGGTAATCTAAGTTTAAAATGTAAGTAAGTCAATTTTTAGAAAACAGCAGGTTAAACAAATAGAAATATTAAATATAGATACAATTAATAAATATAGCGTATGTACTGATACTGAAGGTCTCTTTAATAAGTCACAGTAACCGATTTTTGTCGGTAAATCCAACCCGGAACCCTCACAGGCAGAAGCAAATAAAAAAAAAAAACAAGAAAAGAATATCTTCAAAAATCAATAGTAACCAAAGGGGAATTCCGGGTTAGTTTTACGAAAGAAAACAATTTTTAACTTGAAACTTTTAAAATATTTTATTTTGAGACTTTGATCTTTACAAACTGTTAAATGATAACATCTAACAACTTTCACAGTTACTGCAATTTAACTTTATTCAATAAGAGTCAACTTTTCTACATCAATTGGCTCCGTTTTAAATTGACTTTTTTGTGGGAAGACGCAATTCCAAAGTTACTTAAGAAATCTAATTTATGGTAAAATGGAAATTAGAAATAGAAATAACAAGAAGTAGCAGACGACGAATTGCCAGTGTTCCTAACTTTTAATTAAAACTTTATTTTACTAAATCTTCTTATATACTAATTTATTCTTTCAGAAAACTTCTAATTAAAGAGCAATAAAGCAAAAACACTATAGTACTACAGTAGCTAATGAAACGATGAAAAGAAAAAAGAGTAAAGTTTTAAAGAATCAAAAAACATTTTTTATGGCATGGCATTTACCAGAATTGTAATAACTCCAGTTCAGTTTTTAAGAGATTTGATCCCGCTTGAGAAAATCTTAGAAAGTCTCTCCACTAAAAAAATTTGCTCTCGACTTGAGTCTTCATATCGACTGATGACTCAAACTTGGCACGAGTCATTAGTCGATATGAAGACTTCGAGTCCGCATGTCAATGACTCGAGTCAAAAATAGGGCCGTAACTAGTACCGGTGCAGCAGGTGCACTGCACCGGGACCCCATAACAAGAGGGCCCCGCATTGTTACATTTTGTTGTAAAATATTTATGTAAAAACTAAAGTAAACTTTTTATCATTTTGTTTATAATCTACACATATAATCTTTTCGTGAAGCATTTTTGTTTATTACGCGAGGTTATTTGTCGTAGCCTACTAGGCTCTTTTCTAGCCACTTATTGTTTTTTTGGCGCGCCTTCTTTTGCTTTTATGAAATTTTTATCTTGATACCGAATCAAACAAGATTTTTATCCTTTGAGATTGTTATTAGTTTATGACGAAATAGTTACAATCACAAGATTTCAATTATTGCAACACCCGCTTTCGTTTCGGGTTTGACAGCAGCGTATCTGGAACAACAAATTCGCAAAAGTAAATATTAGGAAGCAAGCAAAACAACAGTAACAATATTGAGATATAGCTAGTATACTTGACAAAAAGCAAAAAAGTAAAGTATAGCCTTTGCAGGATATATGGAAATACCTTTTGCAGGATATTTTTGAATATTTGAATCGTTTAAAGCCGGCAGTTGGCTAATATACGTATTTGGGCTATGCTACTGAGACGTCAGCGAGCCTGACTACAAATGTATACTGCTGCTAAAGATCTGGTTCAATTCTCACTTCGGTTGTGAGCAGGGGCTCCGGAAGCGGGGGGGCAGGAGGGGCAATTGCCCCCCTTGCCTTTTAATTTTCTTAAAACGCGGGGCAGAGGGGCAGATTGTGCTCTTTAAAATTGGTATTTCAGATAAATTTTTTTAGTTATGCTCTACACAATTAACTTAAACAATTTTCATCACCATTAAATCCAACAATGTTTGTAAAATTATACAAAGACAACCGTAACTCATAGTAGGGGAGAGCCTCCAACAGTGCGCCACTTTTTGGATTTTTTCAAAATTTAGGAAACTGAAAAGCTATGATTAAAAAATATTTATGACATTTTAATCTCATTTAATTGGTATTTAAAGTGCATAATTAGGCTTTTCGTTGAAAGTCTTTAACTCCGAAAAAAATTGATTTTAAAATGAAGTAAAAAAATGGCGCACTGTTGGAGCATAGGTCCAACAGTGCGCCATTACGGTTCCAACACTGCGCCACTTAGTTTTTTTTAAGCAACATAGCTTTATATTACCTGATTAATTGAATTTTTAAATTCTTTTTGTTTATGCGTTTTTTTTATTGTAACAGCAAAATATGTGGAACTCGTACGTCAAAATATATTTTTTTATTCATATATAAAAAGACAAAATAACTTTAAAACCAATTTAAACAAACAAATACAAATTTTACCATTAATAAATCAACATAGAAAACATATAACTTATAACTTATAAACAAAAACACAAAAATAAAACTCTTTTAAGTAGCAAATAATAAAAAAAAACAAATAAACAACTTTTACTTTTTTGAAATTAAAAAAATAATGTACATTTTAACTTGTGGGTATCCTCCAGTGTGACAAGTTAAAAGGAAATCGATATTGGTTTTCACATCGAGAAGAAGTGCCAAGCGAGTAAGGTTTTGGTAGAATCATAACCACGTCATCTTTATCAACGCCAGCAACGTCATCTTCCGATGGAAAAGAAAATATATGAGCGTCCACATTTTTTGTTATAATTCTTTTCAAAAACTTTACTTCAAATTCATTATCTTCGTTGTCTTCATCCAGAATTTTTCCAACGTAGTAATGAAAAATTGAATGAGGTTTTTTCATTTCAAATTTGACTAGCACAAAATCACCAATATTCGGTAACTGTTTTTCGTTTAGATCATCATCTTCTGAACTAATGTCACAATCGCTCTCATCACGTAAACTTATATTGTCTTCCGATTCAGTATCATTATGATTTTTATTAAATTTTAACAAGTTATTTGATACTGCTCCGTGCAATTTTTTTGATTTTGATCTAAACGATCGAATATTCTTTTCAGAATTTTCTGCGCCAATTATAGGTTCTGCTGATTTTCTTTTTTGTAAATTTGAAAAACTTACTTTTACCGCCGGATAAGGTCTGACTAATTCAGGGAAAAAGAAAATTGGATTGTAGTGGATGAAGAACAAGTTGAGTTAGTGCTTGACGAGGCAATGTTGTTGCTAAAACTTTTATTTAAAGATTTAGAAAGACTTTCATTTCGGTTTTCGACTTCATTTAGGTTTTGCTTTAATTGAAGTTGTTGGCAGTTTTTATCTTTTTTTGCAATAGGCCTATAAGCTACTGATGGAAGAAAACCAACTGCTTCAAAAATATCATCATTAAAAGGATATATGCCAGTTTTTTGGAAGCCTGCAGTAGCATTTTCCAAAGTAAAGGCTTTAGCATATGATTTACCCAAAATTTCGGAAACTTCATACAATGTTATTTTTCTTCCTGGTTTATTAATCATCCAATTTCCACACTCGGCATTATAGTACGTTTTCAAAGGCCCATATACAGAAACGTCTAGTGGCTGCAATTTATGACTGCAGTGAGGGGGAAATGTAAGAAGAACAATTTCATTTTTTTCGCAAAATTCCAAAGATTGAGCAGTTATATGAGTTTTGTGATTGTCCATTAAGAGCAAAACTTTATTTTCCATAGAAGTTCTAGCATGTTTTTTGAAGTGTTGTAACCAATCCAAAAAGATTTCAGAGTTCTACCATCCACTTGTATTGGCACAACCAACTGATCCAACGGGTGCACCATTTAGCATATGGTCTTTATAACATTTTCGAGGAAACACCAAAAGCGGAGGGATGGAATTTCCTATTGCACTGATAGCACCAATCATTGTAATTAGAACTCCGCGCTCTGCCGATGTAATTTGTCCAACTTGTTTTGATCCAGTTTCTGCAATTATTTTTGCAGGAGTTTGAACTGTAGTTAAGGCTGTCTCATCTACATTATAAATATTTGCTGGGTCAATCTTTAATTTGCTATACGTTTTTTTCAAGTTTTCAAAAAATTGCATCACTGCTTTTTTATTAAAACCAGAACATCTAGCTGAACTAGTAGCTTCGGGTTTTCGGAGAGAAATATTTTTATTTCTTTTCATAAAAGATGTTATCCATTTTCGCCCAGCTTTTTCTTCTTTTTTCCAGTTTTGGGGAATATTTTTGTTGTATTTTAAGGCAAGTTCATAAGCCAATGCTCGAGTATTTTTGTATGTGAAACCATAATGATATTTTGCAGACTTAATGAAATACTCAGATAAAGTTTTTTCTTCTTCAAATGTAAAAATTTTACGAACAGAATAATTTGGTTCAAAATCATGGGGCTAAATCTTTCCGTCTTTTAACTTTTTCAAATATCTGTCTAAAGTTCTTCTGGAAACTCCATAATCCCGTGATGCTTTTCTCATTGACGCGCCTTCCTCTACAACAGCTTTGCAAGCTTTAATCATTATACTAGAAGCTGTTCGGCCAATTTTGCGATCCATTTTAGTAAATAAACTATTTATGTGACACGAAAGAATTAATCAAAAGCAACCTTAAAAAAGCTGAATAAAATTAAACTTTTTATCTTTGTTTGCTCCTAATAGACTCTCATTGTTTTGTTCATTAAATGTGATTTTATTTTTATGAAGTAAAAGTTTTTTTTTATTAGTTTAATATTAGGCTACTTAATGAAGCAATTTTGTAGAAATAATAAATAGAAAATCCGCAAATGCAGAGCTAGAGTAGGTTAGTATTTAGTTTTACACTTCGTTTTTTTTTTTTTTTTACAAAAATGTAAAATTTTATTTTTAAAAAAATTTTCTTTGAAAGAAAAGTCCTCTTTGCTGTGAATAGCAATGCAAGCACAAAAGAAAAAGCTCATTTATAAAGCCGAATATATGAAGATTCTGTTGTGTATGTTTTTTTTAGTAATATAATAATATGTAAAATGTTTGTTCCAACAGTGCGCCAGGGGGCGCACTGTTAGGTTCTACTGAGTGGCGCACTGTAGGAACACCTGCCATTTTGACTTTAACTCTTGATTTCTGAGAAAAGCTACAATACTAGATTATAATCTTTTACCAGGCTTTACCTTCCGCTATGGAGAAACTGATCTCATTTTCACTTAATTCCTAATGCTTTTATGCAACGAAAAAAAATAATTTTTTTTTATTAGCAAAAACTAACTTTACTTCCATAAAAATTGAAAAACCTTTTTAAAAAATTTTCTGTTTTTTTTAGCATTTTTGAAAATACAAACAGAAATTGATATTTTAATACAATTCTTGATAATGTAATTATGATGTCATTTTACGCAACAATAAAAAAATAAAACGCAAAGGCGCACTGTTTGCACCGGCGCACTGTTGGAGGCTCTCCCCTACAGTAATAAAAGCAAGATAAAAGTTTTAACGTATGCAATATAGAGTCATTGATATCGTAAGCAACCTTAACTTCTGGTAAACATTTTATTCTTACTTGAATCTGTAAACTGAATTATATCTTAGCCGAAAATCAATTTTTGATTCATTAGCTGATGGCAAATAGTCATATACAACAATCAGGGATACCTAAACTACCTTCCCGGTAGTTTAGGTATTCCTAACAATAATTATACTAAGCGTTCTAAAAAAAATAAAGCATCAGAAAATTTCTAAGTGCTAACAAAGAGTAAAAGTTTCTAGTAATATTTAAAAAAAAATTATTTGGAAGCAAAGAAATTGTGGCGTTAATTTAATTTTAACAAGCAACACAAGCTGTCTGACTCGGCTACTCAATACTCACTTAAGGCTGACATTAAAGTCTAAAAATAAAAACATCAAGACTGAACGCGTGACATTCTTAGCCCTTTTAAAGGACTGTGGTACATATGTGTGCCATGATTGTGATTATAACATAACAGTTTAAGAGTCTTCTTCGTTTTGGTGGGTTTACAGAAGAACTTGCAGACTTACATGCTCATATTAAGTTATTTAATAAAGAAAGTACCACTCCTCTGAAAAAAGTAACAAAGATATCAACAGTTTGCAAAGTTTTAAACAAAAAGCCCACAAGCAAGAGATGCCTTTTGGAAATACATAAATTGCTTTAAATTTACTGCGGCGTAGCTCTTGTTTCGGCTTTTGCAGAAAGGTGTTTCAGTGTCATGAGAAGAATCAAAACATGGCTTAGAAGCAATATGAGAGATAACAGTCTTGATAATCAAATATTCGCAAACATTCATAAGAACTTGTTGAACAATGAACAGAATTGGCAGCGTTGTCAAGTGGTTAAAGTGCCGGGCTCGTGACCAACACGGTCTCGGTTCAAAATCCACTCGTGCCATTCTGTGGTGTCCTTGGGAAAGACACTTTGCGTCACATTCCCCTGCTTGGTGGTTCTAGCAAGCAGTTTTAAATTAAAATCATATCTCTATTAAATTACAAGCGGACAGCAATATCTTGGCATCTCCGGAAGCAGGTCGGGGTAATTGCCACCCTATGTATTAGCGCGTCCGTCGCTTTCCTGCGAATCAGGAGGATAAATATAGAGACAAAATAAAATAAAACAATATCAATTTACAAGCTGTTGCAGATGACTTTGCAAAAGCAAGCGAAATACTAATGAATTATTTTAAGTTACAGTTATATTAATTGTGAAGCGTTTTTTGACATCAAACCTCAATCTAAAGGGCAATTCATGCTCATGTAATTACGTTTTTTCTTTTACCCAATTCTTAATAGCTCTTTAAGTTTTTTATTGTTCTATCTATTTTAACCTTTGGTATTCTTGATAGCGTAAATGTTTTAGCCAGCGTTGTGTTGTGGGTAACTGAAGACTATTCACTGAATAGCATGTGAAGAACATTTTATGATATTCCCAAGCAAAATACCTTCGATCTGTATCTATCTGTTTTGGCTGCCGTGCATAAACGTCGCAATTGTTGAATGTTGTTTTCGAAACTAGCTTGGATGCTTTTAACAAAAGTTAAGTTGTGGGTAGCCTATGTTGGATAGCCTTTGGTTTAGTAACCAGTTAAAAGAGTTGTATTTTTTAATGTCTAGCCTAATTGAGAAAAACTTGTGTAAAATTGGCTATTACTGCGCCTATCGCAGTGTGTAGTCATGGCAGAGTCAACTTAAAGGCTTTTGCAAGATGCAGCACACCTTAAGATTAAGGTTTTGAACTCTAGGTTTATTAAAAAGAGTTAACATTAACTGAAAAAATGATCAAAACAAAATAACAGATTAGCAAAATAAAACTTTTCCGAGATACCGATCTGTCCTGTGCAAACTGAAATTCTATCATGTCAACCAAAATTTCAAATTGCAGCATAGACTACCAAAATTTGCTTTTGTTGGCAGTGCCTTTTCAACATAAAAAAGTGCCTGTTTTAAATTCCCCCCCCCCCCGGCAAAAAAACTCCGGAGCCCCTGGTTGTGAGTATAATGAAGAACCCGATTAATTTTTGAGGTTACATGCTTTTAGAATTTATATACTTTATTAACTGTTGTCTAGATTTTATTAAATTTTTTAGGTTTTAAGCAGGGTTGCGGAGTGGGAAGGTTAAGATCCGACTCCTAGAATTTCTAAAATACCGACTCCGACTCCCTAGCAAGGACAAAGTATTCATTTTTATTTTATTTATTTTCATTTTTACTCACAATCAACTTGAAATTAATCAAAGTGCATGTAGAAATAAATATTGTGAATAAGGAAGCAGCGACTAAACGAAGTACGTTATTACATGCACAACGTCAGTTGTGCATGGTCGCCGTACCTTTGAACAAAGCGATGTGATGTTAATAAGAAAAGGAAAGCGAAAAGAAGATAATTAATACACACATCCGAGCCATATTCAGAGAATGTTGTACAATCATGGGTGGGAGAAACAACAAACTCAAAGACCAAAAGGGTCTGGACCAAAAAGGGTCAGGCAGGCAAAGAAACCCACCAAAAGAAATCCTGCCACGGGTCAAAAGGACCATTTCAAAAGCATAAATTATCCTTGCGAGTTGACAGTTGCACAAAATAAGTCGGGTTTTTCAAATACATAAAAAGATATTTATTTTAAAAAATTATTTATATGAGTGTATATACATACGTATATAACTGCAAATTGCGGGTGCTCTTCAGAAGAGTGCTCAATGACTTCAATAGTCAGAGCGATTATTCCTGATTGTCGAAAAATAATTATTAAAAAAAAACATTTATAAAATATTATTAAAAATACAGGTGAAACAGTCTGTTGGGACTATTTTAATACATGTTTTTTTGTTATATTTGTATTTTGATAAATAGGATATATACAACCTATTAATTATAATTTTTACTGTGTTTGAATGAAACATTAATACAACTCACATTTAAAAAACTAACTCTGTAATTAAAGTTAAAAGTTTGTTTGTAAATGCTTTTCATGTTTGCGAGACTATTCTCCTTTGTGACGTACTGTAATAACTACTTTTTACGAATCGATAAAGTTAACACAATTTCGTGGCATTGTGGTGAGTGAGCAAGATTTGTTTACAGTGCTGGTTTTGGTTGATAGTTTGTTGTTACGTTTTGGTAGCTTTGCAATTGTGTCGTTCTTCTTTTCATCCTTTTTATTAATACATTCGTTACAAGCTATCGAGGCTCAAGTTGCAAATACAATTAAGAAAAGATGAGTTTAAAAGTTACGGACGTTTTGAACCGATTTAATGGCGACGGTGACGTATCAGTTTGGCTAGAGCATGCGCACTTAGCGAAAAGTCTGCTTAAATTAAAAGATTTAGCAGTTGTGATTCCCCTGTTTCTTGATGGCCTCGCATTCGCAGTGTATGATCAATTAAAAGAAGAGGAAAAGCGAGATGCTGATAAAATTGAGTTAGCACTGAGAACTGCTTTCGCTTGTGATGAATTTTTAGCTTACGATGAATTTCGAAATAGACAATGGAAGAATGGTGAGTCGGTAGATGTGTATTTGGCTGATCTTAAGCGGTTGGCCCATTTGGCAAACATGGACGGTGAAAATGAAGAAATTGTTAAACTTTCGTTTGTTATGGGGTTACCTAATAAAGTTTCTGCTTAGTTGAGAGCAACGCCGAAAATTAACACGCTTGATTTGACTGCAATATTACAAATTTCTAGAGCTTTAATGATTGAAATATTTAAAAGCGATTTGATTGAAGTTGACGCAGTTGCGAGAAGCAATACAAGTGCGACTACTCTCAGATGTTTTAATTGCGGAGGTCCGCACTACCGAAAAGACTGTATTAAGGCAAAAGAGATAATTTGTTATGCGTGCGGAAAGCGTGGGCATATTGCACGACTTTGTGCGGCACGAAGTTATAGCTCTACGGGAAACGAAAATGGGGCATTGGGTGCGCCAGCAATGGCCCCAATCATAGCGAAGGCGCAATCGTTCCAAGAATGAATGTTCAAATTAATGAACAGTCAGCTTGTGCTTTAATTGACACCGGATGTACGAAACTTTATTGGGACCTACAATACGAGCAACTCAAGCAAGTGGGCGTAAAAAAATTATCACTGCTGATGGGAGAGTGATAGATTGTCAGGAAGAAACTTATGTTACTTTGTCAATAGCGGGTAAAACGATTAAAGTACTATGTGTTGCAATCCAGAGAATGTTGCCGGGTGTTGACGTTGTAATCGGAACCGACGTGTTAAAGCACTTCAAATTCTGTCTAGATTATGGAAAATTTTTTTTATTGCAGCCGCTGCGGTCTCAAATGAAATGCCTATTGATAACCTAACAATCACTAAAAACTACTTTAAAGTCAATTTTGATGTAAAGAAATGGGCTGAATAAAAGAACCAATGCTACGCATTGTATAGATTTTTATAAGATGGACGAAGCTGTTTATCCAAGATTCAAATGAGAAGTAAATAGTTGGATCGACAGACGGTTGGTTAGTAAAAATTAAATGCAATGAAGAGGGTGTGATACCCTTAATGGCTATTGTTCAAAAAAAGAAAGACAAGGTGTGACCAATGCTTGATTTTCGAGAATTAAATGAATTTGTTGAATGCAGTGGGGCAGACGCAGATGCTAGTGACGAGAAACTGAGGTCGTGGAGGCAGAAATCGGCCAACTACGTGTTGTTAGACTTACGCCACGCCTACATGCAGATAAGTGTCAGACTGATGAATGCAACAAGTATCAGACTGTTAAATTTGAGGGCAATTTCTATAAACTGATCAGGCTTTATTTTGGTTTAAACTGCGCCCCTGAAATAATGAAAGCCGTCGTTTCTAAAGTTTTGTCGTTAGATGAGAAGATTTCTAAAGCAACTGACCATTATTATGACGACATTATCATTGACCTCAACGTGGTAAGTGCCCAAGTAGTAAAAGACCATTTATTAAAATTTGTACTGATAACAAACCATCTGAAAATTTAAATTCTGCAAAAGTCCTTGGCTTGCAAACTTATAAAAAGAAAAGTGTTGTTCATTGGAGACGAACTGAGCTAAAGAAAGAGATAAATCCGTCAAATCTGAATTCTATGACAAAGCGGCAAGTGTTTTCCTTGTGTGGAAAATTGGTTGGTCATTACCCAATTGCCGGATGGTTGCGAGTAGCGTGTAGTTTTGTAAAAAGAGGCTGTGAGAGTAACACATGGGATAGTTTTGCTGGGTCCGTTGCTATTCAAAGATTGAGGAAAGTTTTCAGTCGTTTGGCGTTGATGACCCAGTTAAAGGAATTTGGTCGGCTTTTTCCGGAAAGTTAAATGTTTGGTGTGACCCCAGTCAAATAGCATAGGCCTATGGTGTTGCTTTGGAAAGAAAAAACCAGATCATTAAAGACGGGGCTTGGTTGCGAAAAGCTGATGATGGAACTCACATAAACTTGGCTAAGTTGAATGCAGGGCTTAAAGGAGTCAATTTAGCGATGAAATGGGGAGCCAGAGATATTACAATTTTTACAGAATCTGTCGCCGTTTACTCATGGTTTTCATCATTGTTGAAAAATATAAACGCATTAGAGTATCTGGAGTATCCGAGATGTTAGTAAAAAGAAGACTTTCAATATTTTCGGAAACACTAGAAGCATATAAAGTCGAGTGGAGCGTGTCCCTTGTTTCTACAACTAAAAATAAGGCTGATGGACTTCAGCGCGTTCCAAAGCATTGACTAACCATACCTTCTTCAAGTTCGATTTCTGCAATTGCCCTCCATGAAAAGTTTCCTAACAATTGCGGTCTTGCAGAGCAATCTCATACTTTGCATCATTGTGGTGTTGAAACGACACTGCATTTTGCAAGAAAATTAGACCCCAGATACAGTAAAAGTGATGCGGAACTTGTTGTGAAAAATTGTCGCGAGTGCCAGTTAATTGATCCGAGCGCAATAAGAATTAATGGAGAAGAGTTGAGTGTGGAGGAAGATTGGAAACGTCTGGCGCTAGACATAACACACCGGGTGAAACCCAAAACAGCTAGTCCCAAAATAGCTAGTTCTAAAATAGCTGGTCCAAAATGGCTAGTTCCAAAATAGCTAGTGCCAAAATAGCTAGTATCTTAAATAGCTAGTTTCATAATAGCTAGTATACCAAAATAGCTAGTTCTAAAATAGTTTAACAAAAAACGATGATTTCTTATTATTCTTATAGGAAAAATAATGATTTCTTATTAGGGTTAGGGTTAGGGTTAGGGTTAACCCTAACCCTAACCCTAACCCTAACTTTATATTAACCTAACCCTAACAAATTAGAAATTTTATATATTTTTCAATTACCTAGCATAATTGAAAAAAAAATGTTGGTAACACTGAAACAGACGATTATATGACTAAACAGCCAGTCCCAAAACAGCTATTTTGGTATACTAGCTATTTTGGAACAAGTTGTTTTGGTATACTAGCTATTTTGGAACAAGCTGTTTTGGGATACTAGCTATTTTGGTATACTAGCTATTTTAGAACTAGCCATTTTGGACCAGCTATTTTGGGATTAGCTATTTTGTCGTATAATCAACACACCATGGCTGTCAGAAGTACTTGACAATAGTTGATTGCGGCCCAAGTCGATTTGCCATTTGGAGAAACATTCAAAATGAATCAGAAGGTCAAGTCGTGTCTGTGTTAAAACAGATATTTTCTCAGTTTGGTCCAACAATTCAAATTTTGTGTAATAACGCTAAATCGTTCAGATTCAATTTGATGCAAGAATTTTGTAAGCTTTGAAAATAAGTCTAACTTTTAGATGCACTTACAAACCTTCTGGGAACGGGATAGTGGAACGCAATCACAGGACAATTAAGCGAATGTCTGCTCGTTGCGGGAAAAGCATTGATTACTGCGTTTTCTAGTACAATATCACTCCACATGGCAGTAAAGGCATAATTCCATCGAGTAAGCTTATCTCTTACAAATGGCAAAATCCATTTTTAGAGGTAGAAGTTAATTCTGAAATTGATGGTGGTCAGGAAAGCGATAAACGTTCGTACTCCGTGGGTGATAAAGTTTGGGTAAAACCTCACGGAGCCCGTTGCACTTCCCTATGGAATCCCGGAATAGTGACAAAATTTAACTCTGAACACAATGTGGAAGTTAATGGGGTGCCGAGACATGTGTGTGTGACATGAGAAGAAGATGAGCGGATGAGGGCGAGCGAGATGATGAAAGTCTTATTTTGGCGAATTTACCAACAGTCGGCCAAATTTTGTGTCTTCTAGTTCTGAACCCAACTTTGAAAGAGACACTGAAAGGCGTAATGCCACTCTGGAAAATGGCAACGATGTAGAAAACGAATCACTTCTACCCCGGCGGGGGTTACATGCGAGACGATTGCCAGCGCATCTTAAAGACTTTTTCGTTAACGATAATTTTGAAATCACGGGGGAGTGTAATTAAAGGTTAAAAGTTTGTTTGTAAATGCTTTTCATGTTTGCGAGACTATTCTCCTTTGTGACGTACTGTAATAACTACTTTTTACGAATCGATAAAGTTAACACAATTTTGCGGGATTGTGCTGAGTGAGCAAGATTTGTTTACAGTGCTGGTTTTGGTTGATAGTTTGTTGTTACGTTTTGGTAGCTTTGCAATTGTGTCGTTCTTCTTTTCATCCTTTTTATTAATACATTCGTTACAATGGATAATCATAATGTTATCTCTAGTCTATTTACAGTTATTATTTTTCCCATGGTAAATCGAACTCACGACAAACCTTGATGTTAATATAATTAATGACTTGTGTAGGTCCTGAGTGTAGGACTAGACCCTGAGTGTTGTCTCCTGCGCATAGGATTACATCTAGTCGGTTCCAAACTCAGAAAGATATGCATCACTGACGAGCTCTAACAAGAGCAAAACTCGAGTCTGGTGCTTCTTGTTTTTGGTGGCTTAGTTTCGTTTTTATTAGTAGGTAATGAGATTAAAACGTAAATCTAAAAATTTTACAATTATCGTCGTCGTCGTCGTTTGGAGAGTATCCACTCCAGGTCAGACACAAACAGGACTGGGGCCGAGGGTTTATCCTTTTACTACCCCAGACTGCTGTACTGCCTGAATCAGATGCTGGCAGTGATGTCATTAAGCCAGCATCGAGTTTTGTCATCCAAAACCGTCAGACCTCGTGTTCCATGTGGTGCCCGATGTATAGGGCACGCTGTTAGTACATGGTCTGCGGTTCGCTCAGAGGCGCCACACTCGCAATTCGGTGAAGCAGCGAGACCCCATTTGTGCATGGACGAATGGAATCGCCCAACACCAGTCCGCAGGCGGTTGAGCTTAACCCAACCTGCTCGGGGTAAGCCCATCCCAACAGGCCTGGCACTGGTCTCAGGCACAAAAGCATGGAGCCTGGAAGCATTTTCACAATACTCCGCGTTCCATTTGTGATTTGTCCATTCAGAGGCGCGGATGCCAAGTCTGGCAAGGTTGTCCAAAAGATTCCGCGCACTTGACATAAACGGGCGTCTGGATCTTAGTCTCACTTGGCGAGTATCTGAGGACCCACTTAATAGACCATGCAAGATATGATCGGGGTCCAGAGATCCACGGTAAGCCAAGGAGAGTGTCGCTCCCATTCGGCGAAGCTCAGCTGGCTGGATGCCTGAGAGTACAGGTAGGTGGTCCGTTGGAGTGGGACGCAGGCATCCAGTAACTATGCGCAAGGCGTCATTCAAGACACTGTCAATGAGACGAGTGTGAGCACTGCGACACCAGACTGGCGCACAGTACTCAGCTGCTGAGTAGACTAGAGACAAGGTGGCTATGTGTAGTGTTTTAGCACCAGCACCCCATCCCGAGCCCACGAGTCGCCTCAGCAGTGTGACGCGCGAGGATAGTTTTTTGCGCAATGCCACTAAATGGTGACGAAACGTGAGCGATCTGTCCAGTTTTACCCCAAGGTAAGTAGGGGTTGGACAGAACGGTAAAAGTCTACCGTTGTTGTAGACCTTTAGCTCACGTTTGGCCTCTCGGTTGTTTAAGTGAAAGGCTGTCGTCACCGTCTTAGTGTGACTGAGCTTCAACCTCCAAGTCTGGAGATACGCTGAAAGTGTAGACATGTCTTGGCTTAAAGTCCCCTCCAAGTCCTTCCAGTTTCCAGAAGAATGCAACAATGCTAGATCATCAGCATAAGCAAACATTTTGGAAATCATGGAAGGAAGATCGTACGTATAGATGTTAAATAGGAGGGGAGCCAAGACCGATCCCTGAGGAATGCCTTTTTTAAGACGGCGTAGCCTGCTTTGCTTGCTGTCACCGGTAGTAAGGGTGAAACTTCGATTTCGGACAAGCTCCATGATCATTTTGACCATGTGCTTATCCGGAAGTAGTCTCAGCAGCTTGCAGGTAAGGCCACGGTGCCAGACAGTGTCATAAGCAGCTGTCAGATCGATAAATACGGCACTGGCCTTCTTTTTAGCCTCAAAAGAATCCTCGATGTTCTGGGTTAGCAGAACAACTTGATCTACGGTTGACTTCCCGCGTCGGAACCCAGCCTGCTCTTTAGGGAGCAGTGGATCGATTAATGGCTCAACACGGGCGTAGATAAGCCTCTCGAGGATCTTGTAGGGGACACAAAGCAGAGATATCGGTCGATAACTCTTTGGGTCTCCCACGGGCTTTCTTGGTTTTGGGATCGCGACCACAAGCGCTCTTCTCCAGATCTTGGGAATTTTGAGTCGGCGCAAACAGGAAGAAAGGAAGTCACATAACCAGGACTTCAAAGCAGCTCCAGCATGGAGTATAAGCTCCGGGCAGATGAAATCAGGTCCCGGAGCTTTACCTGGTTTTAAATGTTGAAGGGCAGCAGTAAATTCTCTCTGTGAAAAATTGTCAGAGATATTTACTGCGTCTGGTGTTGTGGCCCTCCAAAGGTCAGACACTTCTTGAAAAACAAGTCGAGATGACTTGTGGTCAACAGCCTCGTATTTCCCATTTCTAACCAGCTGAGATGCAATAGCATCGGCTGAAACGGGACAGTGACGAGGAGAGTGTCGTGACCTACCAGTAAGGTTGTTCAAAGTACTCCACGCTTTTCGACTAGAGTGTGAGAAGTCAATGCTCCGAACTGCTTCGGACCATCAATCCCTCCGCTTTCTGTCAAGCTTGGTAAGCAGAGCTGTAGCAGCCAAACTTCAGTCGTCTTCCTGAGGAGACTGCAGAAAGGTTTTATCGAGGGATTCACACTCTGCATCCCAACACAGAATATAGTTATTTCTATACCCGCGTGGGATAGTCTTTTTGGCTGCTTTTTTAATGGTGTTACAGAAGTCCTGGTAAGCCGCATCCACATCAAGAGAATCAGGCGGCAACAAAGTCTTTGCGAATTTATTCGTCAAAGCAATGTAGTGACTCCATTTGGCCTTGCAAAAGTTCCATCGCTTAACAGGCATGCTTGGCACTGCCATAGCAAACCTTGGTGGTGTAATAAGCGAAGGTCGATGTTGTGACCTGGGGAACTTGTCAAGGACACGTCTATCCGGTAAGCGACTGTTTGGACCTACGCTAGCGAAAGCTAGATCTGGATTGGTACCAGTGTTCCAGCGGCCGGAATAAAAACTGGAAGCGTCCTTGGCATTATATAGGAGGGCAAGACAATTAATACTTGCCCAACCAGCCAAGCACTCACCGTCCGGACTGTTGTCGTCGTAACCCCAGTCAGCATGACGACAGTTAAAATCGCCAGCGTACAGACAGGGGTGAGGAAACACTGGGAGATCCAGGGTTCGCAATCGCGTTGGCGGTGGTTTGTAGACGTTGACTATTTTATAGCCATCAACGTCCACACACAACCACTCGATCTCCGATGTTGGTGGAGATTGGTCTAAAAGCATGTATCTCAGTCGCTCGTGGACAAACGTGGCAAGGCCATGCTTCCTCCTTAAAGAAGATCCAGCTAGTTGATAGTTTGGTAGTACCAACTTCTCTGCATCAGTGCAGTGGGTCTCCTGCAGTAAGATGACGAGTGTCTCAGACTGCATAGCGAGATGATGAAGAACGTTCATCTTGCTTGCAGTGAGGCCTTCGATGTTCAGCTGAAGAATAGTGGGTCTTCGGAACTTGTTGGCAATGTGCCCTGAAAAGTGCAGTTTTATCTTAACATTGCCCCGTCCTGAAAAGGACATTTGCCGATTAGCAGACCCACACTGAACATCGGAATGGGTGGATACCTTTCCGTTTTGGTAGGTTCGGTTTCGGTCTGTCATTTTTAGAATTCAATGAACAGACTTACTCACGGCCCAGGCTGCGTGAAAGCACCTACCATCTGGGCCAATTACAATTATAAAATGTAAGTAATAACTATAAAATTTATGGACAATGTAAATTTTATAAAAACGAAAGAAACAAAAAACCATATGCAAAAGAATTAAAAATTTAAAACTCACAATTATAGACTACAAGAAAAACAATAAAATGCAACTAATTTTAGAGTTTTCCTCAATTATCCACTGCATATAAAGAAACTCCAGAAAAAAAGTTGCCATTTCCCTACCAATAATGAGCTCATTCTCATTTCTCTAATTTCTCTCTAAACTTCAGCCATTAGTTTGATGGCATGGAGTCCATCTTCTTCACAGTAATTCATGGTTATATATTGATTGTAAGAATATATATGTGAATTTTGTCGGATCTTGTAAACAAAAAAAAAGGGGGTTGTGTAGTTTCTATCTCATGCATAATTCATTTATTGTAATTTTGTATGAGACTAAACATGCAGGCTCCCTGTCGTTTATAGACATTCATATTAGGAGATTATTAAAAAATTCACCTTGTTTCTAAACGTTTGGTCAATATTTTTTTTTTAAGGAACGGAGCAAGAAGAGTAAGTTTTAATTAATTTTCAAAAATTTTGTTTTAATAATTTGCTCGTAAAAACAAAATTGATTCTGTGAGTTTCTCCTTCATTGCAGCCCTTTGGTCTGTTCTGATGAGCTTAGTGATAAAAACAGATGTTCAACACTCGCTTGTGTTGGAAGAAGTACTTATTTAAAGACACGTCAAAAATAAAAAAATGGGGGCATTTCGGGGACTGAAACGAATTAATGGCATTTACATTAATTTCAATGGAAAAATTTGCTTTGTCATACGAGCAAATTGAGGTACAAACTCGGTCACCGAACGAATTAAACTTGTATTTCAAGGTATCACTGTACTATAGAAAGAGACTGCTTAATTAGGGTAGCAATTGATTATGCGCCTGGCATTTGCTCCCTGTCACTGGATTGAAGAAAGGGAAGTAGCTAAATCGACTGCTCAAGATTAGCATTACCAAAATACTATTTGCTTAAAATTTAAATGTAAACTTTTTATGAGTTGCACGCTGCGTCGGGCGATACGCGGCAGGGTTCTCTTAAAAAGATTGCTGCATTGCACTCCACTGCCGCGCGCGGCCGCGTAAGCTGCGCGATTAACATCACTAATATGTAAAAAAATTGGACATCAGGAGTCGGAGTCGGAGAAAATATTCCGACTCCGACTCTTAGTACTCTTAACGGTCCGACTCCGAAACTCTGGTTTTAAATAACAATATTATGAAACTCTAGTTGACTACAATTTAGTATGAAAATAACGTATCAAAGCCGAGCAAAAAAAGAAACTAGCTAAAGGAGAAAAGTAGCTGAGCCACCCAGAAACTGTCAGCGATCAAGTTCGTGGCTAATTCCACCAGAAACATCCGAGCATAAACATGGTTTAGCAACAGCCAAGCAAGTAACTTAAACGATTTGTGTCAGTGACGATGAAAATTATACTAAGCAAACGGTTATAGGACAAAAACCGTTTCCCTAAACTTACTCAAGAAAGTTGTAGCAATGCCCGTAAAGCTTTTGTGAGACTTGATAATGATTCATTTGCCGAGTATAACAGAAACAAACACTATGATTCCTATGCTGAGAGAAGTAACCAATTGAATATTCTGCCCAAAAATGGGAGGCCCATAATGGATGTGTGCACTGAGGCCGCAACTGACTAAGTTACGGCTCTGGTCAAAAAGAATTTTTAATTTTTGATGTCTTTACTAGAGATAGAAAAGTTTGTTCAAAAGTTAAGACCAAATAAAAACTACCTGAATATAAAAACTTGTAAATATAATATAAGTCATAAACTCTGACTTGAAAGGAATCGAAAGAGTTCAAATTTATATTCGAGCTTTGGTAAACTCGGACTAGATTTGAATATCTTAGCATGGGACTCGGACTCGAAGAATGTTGGAATCCCAGTGATTCACAAATTTCAAATTCTGGATTTATTACAGCTCATTTATACACAACCAATAAAAAAAACCTAATAAAAACGTAATATTTATCCCCTGACTTGCAGGAAGGCGTCGGAGGGGTTACGCCGGTAAGCAATTGCCGCGACTTGTTTCCAAAGATGCCAAGATATTGCTGTCCGGTTGAAAATTTTTCTATCGTTTTTTTTAGTTTTATAGATGTATGACAGAAATTTAAGACCGCCAAGCAAGGGAAAGTTCCGCGCAAAGAAAGAATGGAATCTTTCTCAAGAACACAACAGAATGGCGCGAGAAGGTTTTGAATCAAAACCATCTCGATCGTAATCACGGTGCTCTTAACCATTCGACTACGCGCTTTAAATTTATATAAATCTTTTTCCTTATTTCATTGGAATCGTCACTGTCGTTAATATTGCATTATTCTGAAGAAGAAGTTATGGTTGCATTGGACGTGGATATTCTTCTTCGTGACTCTTTCCTTCAGGTAACTTTTACCTTGATTCAAACAAATAATAACGATTCAATTAATAATAAATAAAATAAATAATCCCTTCATACACGCCCCGTGAAGGAAATGAGTAAAAAACTATTTTTTTGTTTTTATGAAAAGGGTATGGTCACCGATACGTGAAACAATTACTTTTTTGGATGTGACGTCATTCATATGCAAATTAATTGATATATACAATTGTTCACAAATTTATACGAACCCATGTATTTGATGCAATTTTTTAACAACATTTTTATTGGTTGATACACCATGTGTACAAATTATGACGCTTAAACTTAAAAAATTCTTGCCACTTGTAAAACACTTTTTCATTCAACAGGGAGCTTCCAAATGAAAATATTGATCCTTTTCGACATATTTTTGACAAGTTATCTGCGTTTTTCAACTTTTTAAAGGGTGTATCAGAGATATCAAATGCACATCTATTTTAATAAAAAATGTAACCCCAAAGAGAACCTTAAAAATCAAACTTTTAAAGAACAAATTAACAAATTTTCAATTTAGTAAGAGTGCTGGTAACCTTAACAACATGAACAAATGTTTACATGCTCTACCAAGCCAATAATTGCTTTGCTGAGTTAGACAAAACCCAATTAGGTTGCATGTGTACAATTGGACACATTGTGTATAAAGGGGATAAATGAATGAATGAATTCATTTTTCGTGGAATATTGTAATTTTTGTCACTGAATACAATCACAGACTACGATTACGACACAGACTACGAATGCTTAAGACTACGACAAACGAATTCGAACATACCTTAACAGCCAAACTGCTTTATGTTTTCATGTGCTTATCTTCCGTGTAAGTCTCGGCAATGATGATTTTTATGTCATAGCAACGCAAGTTGTAGCAAGGCGCTACAATATAAATAACTATTGGCTAACTGGCCGCTAGGGCGTAGCGCATTGTGGCTGAATGCCTGCGTCTCATTCTAAAAGACCACTTGCGAAGTCTTTTAGGCATTATATAGCAAATTCAGCTTCGCCGATTAGAAGCAACAATCTTTTAGGCCGACCGTAAAAAATAGATTTTGACTATTTACTGTAAGATCTATTAAAGGGATCTCAAATGCCTGTAAAAAAAAGATCCAGAGGACCATCTTTGCCAAAAGCACGACAATTGTTGAACAACCTTCCAGAATTAGGCATGCTTAATGAATAAATTATAAATAAAGCTTAGAGTATGTGAGAGTACATCCAGGCTCCGTGCCTTAATTCCCAAAACCCATTGAAACAAGATTGTTAAGAACTGCTTGGGTTAACGTCAATGACCTACAGACTGATTTTGGGCGTTTCCTTTCGTCCATGAACAAATGCCGTCTTGCTCCTTTACTGGATTGTGGGGGCTGCGCCATTGAACAAATCGCAGACTATGTTGTATCGGCATGCTTCAAACACAATTCACTTTACAAAAGGAAAGCTTGATGCAATAAATATAATGGGCTATCACTTTTAAAATGTGTGTGGAAGAAAAAAAATGTGTGATTGAAGTGAAACCTTTTTTTGGTTTTTTGTTTTTTAAATCATGTGAAAAACAAAAATCAATGGGTTTTGTGTTTAGAAAGAGTGTTTTGCAACAACCTGCATGTGCATAGGCTATGCACCTGCACATTGCACAGCTTTTTTATTACTTTTCCTATCTCTATTTTTCTCGCTGTAATTGAATGAAAGATTTGTTTAATCTGCCTGCAATTGTCGTCGTAGTCCTACTCGTTGACGACGCGTTCTTTCGTTGGAGGTCGGCTACCCCGTCAACTAGCTTCTTATAACGCACTTCCTAGGTCGGCTACTGCACTTTTTATTCCCAACATTATTCTTTCGCGCTTCATTGTGAACGAAAGCACACCCAGCTACGAGGGCAAGTCGTTTTCTACATGTTCAACAACAATAATTTTAACAGGCTTTTACACTTAAATCGTACGCAAACTCAGAAGACTCACCAAAACAATGCTTCCTCCAAGTTTAGACTAAAAAATCTCAAGAATTGTAAATTATCAAGTACTTGCCTCAATCAAGATACAAAAATTATCAGCAAACTTTTAACAATGTTTTCTTTGGCTGTAAACTTTGTCGAACCATGTTCGCTCGACGACACATTGACTTCTTTTTTTCATTATTTTTCATGGAAAAAATCTTTTTTCTTAAAATTAGGTTACGGCTCAGTTGTTATCTCATTTCTTTTCTTTTTAACGAAAAATCACTTTAACAAAGTGAGATTAGTGACGCCGAATGATAACAATGAATTAAATTAATAAAGCGTGTCCAAAAAGAATACACTATTGAAGGGCATCCGGGTCAGACACAGGCAGGAGATGAGTACGAGGGTTTATCCTTTTACAACTCTAGACTGCCAAACTGCCCAAATCAGATGAATCCAATGATGGTGTTGAGCTAGCACCGAGTTTTCTCATCCAAAACCGCCAAATGTGCTCCAAGTAGTGCCCAATATATGAGGCATGCTGTTAGAAAGTGATCTTGTGTTTGTTCAGTGGTGCCGCACTCGGAATTCGACAAAAAAGCGAGACCTCTTTGGTGTATGAACATATGAAATCGCCCAACATTAGGCCGCAGGCAATTGAGCTTAACCCATGCTGTTCTTGGCAAGCACATTTCAAAAGTTTTAGTTCTGGTCTTGGAGATGAAAGCACGAAGCCTGAATGTATTCTCTCAGTATTTCGTGTTTTATTTATGATTCGTTTACTGGTCAGCGCTGATGCCTAGTTTGGCAAAGTTGTTCAGTAGTTTCCACGCAGCTGGCACAAACGAGTGTCTAGATCTTAATCTTTCTCGGCTGGCATCTGAAGCTCTGTCTAAAAGATTATGCAACATATTGTCAGGTCAGTGTCCAGAGTGCCACGATTCTCGATTAGCCTAGGAGAGTGTCACCCTTGTCGGTTAAGCTTAGCTGGCTGGATGCCTGAAAATATTGCTAGGTGTCCACATGGAGGCCTATCTAGTGACAATGCACAAGATGTCATTAAAGACACTGTCTATGAGTTGAATGTGTGCCCTGCGACACCAGCAGCTTTTGGTGCGCAGTACTCAGTTGTCGAGTAGATCAGAAACAGGGCAGTTGTAGGTATTGTTTTGGCATCAGCACCCCTTCTTAAACTCGCAGGTCCCTTTAGCAGTGTGACTGACGCGCAAAGGTAGTTTTACAGCGTTAGAGTCCAAGTCGAGACCGATCGAGTCCCTTGCTCAGATGCTTGAGTCAAATCAAAACCCATCAAAGTTTGAGTCCTTTCGAGTGCAAGTCTGTTAAATCTTGAGTCTTTTTGAGTCCGAATTTATAACTAATATATGTATACAACACCCACAATATAAGAAGTTGATAACCGAAACTGAATTTACTTAATTTGATTGTTAGCCTGGTTTAAGTCGAATTTCTTCAATTTGAATATGAACTCAGTAGTTGGAATTCAAAAACGTTGTGCCAGTTTGAACTTAAATTGATATACGTACGTAGTCTAAATAAGAGAATTAAAAAAGACTCACTATTAAAAGACACCTCAAATAGAACCAAAAAAATACTTTAAAGAAATAATACCAACCTGATTTGAAGGTGATCTCATGTACAAGTTTTTAACATTTTGCTTATGTTTAAACTCGATTTAGCATTTTTTGAAAACCGTACTATCTGTTTCCTTTCAAAAAAAGAAGCTTAAAAATTGTTACCTACGACTCGAAAACTTTCGCCAACTCAATTTCAAACTGTAAAAGCATTCGTCTTATAGACGAAAAGGCCTCAGAATCGCTAAAATTTGAACATCTGCAGCCTAAGCAACTGAAAGCGAGAAAATGTTCGTCTTGCTGACAAGGTTTTTTATTTGTGAACAACAATTTGCACATGATTGGAAGCGTAGTAAAAGCGTTTTTTTTTTCAATCATCTGCGCAGGAAAATTTAAATAATATGTGTTTATTTATATAAATTTAGAAATTTTAATAATCGCAAATAGTTTTTCAGACTCTACAATCCGGCTAAAACCTTGTCAAAAGTTTTTTAACCGGATGCGAATATTTCGAGATCTCCGAAAGCAGGTTGGGGTAATCCTTTGACGTTCCTGCGAATCAAAACAAATAAATAGATGACATGATAATGGTGATGATGTTTATCATTATAATGGTTTCGAAGTGCTGTTAGTTAAAAATTTTTATGATGACAATTGACATCCTGAGTGATCGGCTTGATGGCTAATTTTATTAATGTTTTTATTTAAAAAAACACTTCGCTCTTTTTTATACAAAGTTAAAGTGGAGAACAGCAAAACACTTCACAAAAATATCAGATAAAATATATCCAAGAATTGGCAGATTTATATCAATTGCACTGGCAGATTCAAGTGCAGCAGTTCTCTCTTCGTAGTCTTTCTTTGAGTTTGTTTCTCCTAATTTTTTTTAAAAACCAACTCCTATCTGAAAATCATGTAAGTTTTATATGTCTAATAGCTACTATGGAAACAAAGTGCAAATAAAATTGTTCAAGCAACACCAATTATGTTTGTGCATGCCAAAATCAATAAATAAACCATTCATACTTTTTTCACTTTTTAATTACAACGTTTTGTATCACGCCATTTCAGGTACGGTATTTTAACTTGTCAACGCAACGTGGTGCCCTTTTTAAATCTTCGCTAAACAAAGTCTGAGAAAATTAGCATGTTATCTTTAAAAAAATAAAACAAAAACAAGTCATCGTGTTGTGTTATTCAATATCTATTTTTCAAAGGAAATCGTACAGCCACTTATATGGGAAAACAGCACATAGGTCTATAGGCTACCTGCTTTATCTGAAGGAATGATTATTTATTGAAACTCCATTAGCTTAACAAGATAGAATATTTCATTTCTAGTTTTTTCTTCTTCTTCTATTTTCTCAAGAAAATAATTCTGAAAAAAGAAATATAAAGCAAAGTACTTTTTTAGATACTACAGCAACAAAATCTACTTGAAAAACTTTTAACGACTTTAAAGTAAAGTTGTTAAAAATCATAAAACCGCTTACACCCAATAAAAACAAGACGCTTTTAAAAAAATAAGCCCGGAATAATCCTTCTTCAGTGGTGGATATTCAAATTCAGGGGCCCGAGGCAAGGATTTTCAAAAATTGATGTAGCCTACTCTAAAAAAGAAAAAGAGCTTTGATCTCGTCTTTTACTTTTTTGTCCAAAAATCATGGTGATCTCTAAAAAAAAAGGTCTTCACCTCGAATCAATCTTACATTTCCCACTTTTCGTCCCGATTTCATAATAACCTCTAAAAGACATCTGCAACAAATTGAAACTGTATGTGCTATTTTCAGGGGGGGCCCAAAAAAAGATGGGCCCGAGGCAACTGCCTCATTTGCCTCACTCAATATCCACCACTGTCCTTCTTTTTAAAAAAATAAAACAAAATCACTTCTCGCCTTAAATACACCGTATTTAATTGATCGAAAAAATGCACACACAAGAGTAATTTGACCTCTTACCTTCGAAGCAAAAATACAAAGACTTTGATTTTGACTAATATTAAATAGGGACTCACGATTTATAGCCTTAATACGCTGACCTCCACAACCAGGACAATAGATAAAAATTAACTTGGTAAAATACAATGAACTGAGTAATTTTGAAAAAAAGAGTATAAATGTCGGAATAAAAAAAAAATATATATATATAAATCAATAAGTTTCTTTTCGTCCACCTAGTGGACAAGGCAACCGCTGCTATACCCAACAGCTTTGGTTTTATTTAGTTTGTTTCAACAGCCAAGTTATGAAGCGAATATACGCGTAGCTTATTTCAATCATTTGAGGTTGAGTTTGAATTATAAAATTAGTTTAAGTTTTACAATCTGTTAGCTATGTGTAATGTAAACTAATTTCTTGCACTTTTTACATAGACTGGACTTTGCATGTAGTCAGATATTGTAGTTACTTTTTAAAGAAATTTTTCTGAACATCTTTTACACTATAGCTCGCGGAAATTTTACTTTTAAAATTTATTTCAGTCCAATGTTACATAGGTTAAATTAAAACCAAAATTAAATAGACGACCAAACTACCTATTTGTAACTGTATTATGCTAAGCAGATTTTGTAATTTATAAATATTAATTATTTATATGTGTTTTAACATGCTATTTAATTGTAGTAAATCATTTGGCATGTTGTTTGCACCAAAAAACTTCATCTATCTTCCTCTCCTAAGCCTCTTCTTCTTCTCCTTTCTGTTTTTTCCTTCAATCAGGGGTAGCCACAGCGTATTTTCTTCCTCCAAACCATCCTGTTTTCAACGTCCGTCTCCTTCACACCAACCTCCCCCGACTTCACCACATCCAAAAATCTTCTCCTTGGTCTCCCTCTTCTCCTCCTTCCCGGCAACTCAATTTCCATCATCCTTCTTCCTAGATATTTTTGGTCTCTCCTCATGACATGTCCATATCACCTCAGCCTGCCTTCCCTCATCTTCATTTCTAAACGCTCTACCTTAACTGTACCCCTGATGTACTCTTTTCTAATCTTGTCTTTTCTCGTCACTCCCATAGCAAACCTCAACATTTTCATCTCTGCGACTTCCATCTCTTTTACTTGTTTCTTTGTGACCGCCACCGTCTCAAGTCCATGCACCATTGTAAGTCTCACCATTGAACTGTACATTTTTCCTTTTAATCTAGCTGGCAACCTCCTATTGCAAATTACTCCCGATACTTTTCTCCATCCGTTCTATCCTGCCTACACTCTCTTCTTTATCTCCCTCTCACAACCACCACTTTCTTGCACCCTTGATCCTAAATACTTAAATTTCTTCACTCTTGGCACTTTTGTACCCTCCATCTCCACTGTTTCTTTGTCATTTCCTCCATTTATGCACAAATATTCGGTCTTTGACCTACTTATTTTCATCCCTCTTCTTTC